>NW_019379604.1:32753-78026 GCF_000648655.2 Copidosoma floridanum | reverse complement strand
GAAATCTTATGGAAAAGATCTGACCGCATACTTTGTAATAGATATTTAATCCATTTACCAATAAAATTACGTTTACTTATATTTGTATCTAGATTCTTAATGTGCAGGCTAAAATCTTTTATCGTCAGCCAAAGTCTGTCAATATATGATAGAGATAAATTGATCTCATATTTTGAAATAAGTATTTAGTTCATATACTGATAGTTTTACTTTTAAATATATTTGTATCCACATTCCTAATCTGTTGACCAAAACTTTGCCGTGACAGTCCGAGTTTGTCGATACCTAACATAGATGAATTAATTGCATACCTGAAAATAGGTGCTTAATTCATCTACCAATAGCATAAGTTATATATATATTTATATACAGATACTAAATTTGTAGGCTAAAATCGTTTCCGACAGTCTAAGTCTGTCGATATCTAATGTAGATAAATTGATTCTATATTTCGTAATAGGTATTTAATTTATTTATCAATAGTATTATTTTTATTTATTTTTGCATTGAAATTTTTAATCTGCATTCTGAAATCTTGCTCCAACGGTCTAAGACTGTCAATATTTAAATTTGAAAAATCGATTGCGTATTAAGTAAGAGATATTAAATTCATTTACCAATAGTATTTTTTAAACATATTTTAGCATTAATATTCTTAACCTATAGACCAAAACCTTGCTCCCAGAATCCAAGTTGGTTGATAGCCAAGTAGATAAATCAGTTGCATATTTTGTAATATGTATTTTATTTATTTACCAATAGTTTAAATTCTGTATCTATTCAGATTCTAAATCTGTAGACTAAAACCTTGCCCCGAGGATCCAAGTTGGTCGATATCCAAAAACCATAAATTGATAGCGTATTCTGTTAAAGGTATTTCATTTATTAACCAGTACTTACACTTTTATAGATATTTGTATCTAGATTTCTTATATGGGAACTTAAACTTTGCCTTCACGGTTGAAGTATGTCGATTTTCATTATAGATGAATAAATCGCATACCTCGTATTAAGTATTTCAATTATTTATCAATAATAACTCTTGAATTAACTCTTTTTTTGACAGTCCAAGTCTGTCAATATCTAATACAGATAAATTGATCGCATATCCTGAAATAGATATCTAATTTATTTACTCATAGTATTACTTGTTTATGTGTGTGTATCTAGATTCTTATTCTGGAGACTAAAACCTTGCCTCGACAGTCCGCTTCTGTTAACATTCAATATAGATAAATTGAGTGCATACTTTGTAAAAGTTGTTTCTACTATCTACCAATAGCACGAGTTCTAAATATATTCGTATCTAAATTCTCAATCTGTAAATTGAATCCTTGCCCCTATGATCTAGGTCTATCCATATCCAAATGAAGGCATCCATCGCATAATTAGTAATAGGTCTTAAATTTATTTACCAATTGTTTTACTTTGATATATATTTGTACCTAGATTCTCAATTTGTAGGCCAAAAGCTTGCACCGATGGACCAAGTCTGGCAATATCTAAAAAAGGTGTATTGATCTCATATTTAGAATTAGGTATTCAATTGAATTACCAATAGTGTTACTTTTATAAATATTTGTATCTATATTCTCAATCTGTAGGCTTAAACCTTGCCCTAACCATCTAAGTCTGTCGATATCTCATGAAAAAATCTGTTCCTTTGATATTTAAAATGTATTTTTTTTTTTTTTTTATTTTTTTTTTACACAACTCATCTATCACTAGTACACTTATTATAACGCTAAGTGTTCATTTTACAAAGACTTAGAGTATGCAACCAATTACTTATAAAAGCTGATTTCATACGTATAATCACGTATTACATTATACTTTAATAATAAATGAAGAGAAAATACTACATTACTCAAGAGTATACGCAGTTCAGGTAATGTTCTGCTATACTTAAAAATATTGACGGGCCAACATACAAAATATTGTATAACGCTCATGCAGTGGGAGTCAGCTGTCCAATAGGTAGTGTGCAGGTGACAGTAACGTGATACATACCGTATTCACGGCACAATTATTGAACTATTATAAGTTAAAGAAGATAAAATCTCACCGTAGAACTACATTTTTAGTGTTATATCAGTATAATTATTTACTCCAAACTATTTTTTAATATTTCATCACAAGCCTTGGTCATAATCAATGTCAAGATTTTTTTTTGTATATTTTCATAAGTTTAAAAATAAAAAAATAAAAAATCGGAATCATTTATTTCAGGGTAGGTTTTCTTTGTAACTTTTACAATAAATAATAAATTGTACGGTTTAATTTTGTTATACAACTTACGGAAGAAGAATGAAAAATTTCTAACTGTTACTTATCTCAACTAAAGAAAATCGTTTTGTTTACATTTATTTTAAGGGTATGTCGGCCACCGTTGACATATAGTAAGTCTGTAGTAGTCTGCGATATTGCATCCGCCAACTTAAATTTTTGAGTTGTAACCACGGATTCGTAATCAGAGACCCCAATAACCCCCGAGTATGAATGTTTGTCGAGATTCGGCTATTTAATAATATGTTGTTTGGCATATTGGATCCGCCATCTTGAATTCACAAATCGTTATCTAAGATTCGTTATCAGCGACCTCGAATAATCCTGAGAAGGGGGAATTTTGGTCTCGATTTGGGCACTTGATCAGATTTCGGTCCACCATACTAGATCCGCCATCTTAAATTCGCAAATTGTAATCCCAGATTCGTAATCAGCGACCTCTAATACCTCTGAGTAAGAACTTTGGTCTAGATTTAAGCACTTGATCAGATCTCGGTCCACCATATTGGATCCGCCATCTTGAATTTAGACATTATGATAATACATTTGACATAAAATATCTTACAGTATGATATAAATTATTATTCCCCAATTTCACTCCATAAAATAAGACTCATCCATTGAAATCATTGTGTTTTTTAGCAAGTTTTGCTCATTTTTAACATTTAAAGTTAGGTCAATGAAATTTTAAGTTGGAAATCCAAAACTGGCCTCGACAGACGTCTAGTTAATCATCTTAACTTTAAAATACAGAAAAAAATCATCCATATAGGTAAATAATTATGGTCTCTAGAGAATTTTGAACAAAAAAAGTCAGTTTGGGCCCACTGTGCGATGGTCCCAATCTGTCGAAATTTGAAATAAAAAAAATGATCGCACATTAAGTAGTAGGTAATTAATTTATTCACCAAAATTATTACTTTTGTGCATAATTGTATTAAGATTCTCAATCTATGAACTAAAATTCTGCCCCAAGGATCCATGTAGGTCGATATCTAATATATATTATTTGTCTGCGGGCTTCAAAGTCTGTCGATATCTAATGTAGATAAATTGATTCTATATTTCGTAATAGGTATTTAATTTATTTATCAATAGTATTATTTTTATTTATTTTTGCATTGAAATTTTTAATCTGCATTCTGAAATCTTGCTCCAACGGTCTAAGACTGTCAATATTTAAATTTGAAAAATCGATTGCGTATTAAGTAAGAGATATTAAATTCATTTACCAATAGTATTTTTTAAACATATTTTAGCATTAATATTCTTAACCTATAGACCAAAACCTTGCTCCCAGAATCCAAGTTGGTTGATAGCCAAGTAGATAAATCAGTTGCATATTTTGTAATATGTATTTTATTTATTTACCAATAGTTTAAATTCTGTATCTATTCAGATTCTAAATCTGTAGACTAAAACCTTGCCCCGAGGATCCAAGTTGGTCGATATCCAAAAACCATAAATTGATAGCGTATTCTGTTAAAGGTATTTCATTTATTAACCAGTACTTACACTTTTATAGATATTTGTATCTAGATTTCTTATATGGGAACTTAAACTTTGCCTTCACGGTTGAAGTATGTCGATTTTCATTATAGATGAATAAATCGCATACCTCGTATTAAGTATTTCAATTATTTATCAATAATAACTCTTGAATTAACTCTTTTTTTGACAGTCCAAGTCTGTCAATATCTAATACAGATAAATTGATCGCATATCCTGAAATAGATATCTAATTTATTTACTCATAGTATTACTTGTTTATGTGTGTGTATCTAGATTCTTATTCTGGAGACTAAAACCTTGCCTCGACAGTCCGCTTCTGTTAACATTCAATATAGATAAATTGAGTGCATACTTTGTAAAAGTTGTTTCTACTATCTACCAATAGCACGAGTTCTAAATATATTCGTATCTAAATTCTCAATCTGTAAATTGAATCCTTGCCCCTATGATCTAGGTCTATCCATATCCAAATGAAGGCATCCATCGCATAATTAGTAATAGGTCTTAAATTTATTTACCAATTGTTTTACTTTGATATATATTTGTACCTAGATTCTCAATTTGTAGGCCAAAAGCTTGCACCGATGGACCAAGTCTGGCAATATCTAAAAAAGGTGTATTGATCTCATATTTAGAATTAGGTATTCAATTGAATTACCAATAGTGTTACTTTTATAAATATTTGTATCTATATTCTCAATCTGTAGGCTTAAACCTTGCCCTAACCATCTAAGTCTGTCGATATCTCATGAAAAAATCTGTTCCTTTGATATTTAAAATGTATTTTTTTTTTTTTTTTTTTTTTTTTTTTTTTTTTTTTTTTTTTTTTTTTTNGCTTTTATAAGTAATTGGTTGCATACTTTAAGTCTTTGTAAAATAAACACTTAGTGATATGATAAAAGTATAAAAGATATATTATGCATCAGTTGTGTAAAAATAAAACTATAAAAATAAAAATTTATTTTGGATAATATTGGGATGATTTTTGAATAATAGTATGTTATATGATGCAACAGTACTCTATATCTTACATAATAGATACGACTGACAATGGATCATTGTTAGTAAGTAATACACATTAATAATTATACATTTATTGGCTTTGTAATGTTAATTTGCATGATTTCTTTGCAGCTGCATAGATTTCAAGCTTTATTTTTTTCTGGTCATTATCGCGTTGATATCAGATTATGTATGTTTAATGTGTAGGTAAAATTAAGGTATCAATCATGTAAAAATCGAATAAACATTATGTGAATATCATACAAGCGGTGATTATCCAATCATCGTCGGCTAACGAATAAACGACGAAGCATACACTACATTTTCACTACAATTATTAAGTTGAAGAAAATAAAATCTCACCATCAATGAGTTTCCTTTATAACTCTTACAATAAATAATAAATTGTACGGTTTAATTTTGTTATACAACTTACGGAAGAAGAATGAAAAATTTCTAACTGTTACTTATCTCAACTAAAGAAAATCGTTTTGTTTACATTTATTTTAAGGGTATGTCGGCCACCGTTGACATATAGTAAGTCTGTAGTAGTCTGCGATATTGCATCCGCCAACTTAAATTTTTGAGTTGTAACCACGGATTCGTAATCAGAGACCCCAATAACCCCCGAGTATGAATGTTTGTCGAGATTCGGCTATTTAATAATATGTTGTTTGGCATATTGGATCCGCCATCTTGAATTCACAAATCGTTATCTAAGATTCGTTATCAGCGACCTCGAATAATCCTGAGAAGGGGGAATTTTGGTCTCGATTTGGGCACTTGATCAGATTTCGGTCCACCATACTAGATCCGCCATCTTAAATTCGCAAATTGTAATCCCAGATTCGTAATCAGCGACCTCTAATACCTCTGAGTAAGAACTTTGGTCTAGATTTAAGCACTTGATCAGATCTCGGTCCACCATATTGGATCCGCCATCTTGAATTTAGACATTATGATAATACATTTGACATAAAATATCTTACAGTATGATATAAATTATTATTCCCCAATTTCACTCCATAAAATAAGACTCATCCATTGAAATCATTGTGTTTTTTAGCAAGTTTTGCTCATTTTTAACATTTAAAGTTAGGTCAATGAAATTTTAAGTTGGAAATCCAAAACTGGCCTCGACAGACGTCTAGTTAATCATCTTAACTTTAAAATACAGAAAAAAATCATCCATATAGGTAAATAATTATGGTCTCTAGAGAATTTTGAACAAAAAAAGTCAGTTTGGGCCCACTGTGCGATGGTCCCAATCTGTCGAAATTTGAAATAAAAAAAATGATCGCACATTAAGTAGTAGGTAATTAATTTATTCACCAAAATTATTACTTTTGTGCATAATTGTATTAAGATTCTCAATCTATGAACTAAAATTCTGCCCCAAGGATCCATGTAGGTCGATATCTAATATATATTATTTGTCTGCGGGCTTTGTTATAGGTTTTAAATTTGTTTGCTTATAGTATTTTACTATTACATATAATTGTAGGCTTAAATTTCGCCTCTATGGTCCAAGTCTGTTGATATTTAAAATAAACCAATTGATCGCATATTTAGTCATAGGTATTCAATCTATTTTCCAATAGTAGTACTTTCATAAATATATATGTATTCAGATTCCTAATCTGTAGAAGAAAACCTTGCTCCGAGTGTCCAAGTCTGTCAATATCCAATGGAAATACATTGTTGGCGTATTTCGTAATAGGTGTTTAATTAAGTTATCAATAATATTACTTTAGTTTGTATTTGTATGCAGATTGTCGAGACCTTGCCTTGTAGGTGCGTGTCACCAATGCAGATTAATTAGTCGCATATTTTATAATACGTATTTAATTTATCCACCAATATTATTACTTATACTCAGATTCTTAACCTGTAGACCAAAATCTTACCCCGACAGTCCAAGTCTGTTGATATTAAACATAGATGGATTGATCGCAAACCTTGTAATAGGTGTTTAAATTATCTACCAATAGTATTAATTTCATATATATTTGTATCTAAGTTCTCAATCTGTAGACTAAAGCCTTGCCCCGACGGTCCAAGTTTGTCGATATCTAGAATAGATGAATTGTTCTCATATTTATAATTAGCTATTCAGTTTATTTACCAATAGTATCGCTTTTATGTATATTTGTATCAAGAATTTCAATATGTAGCTTAAATCTTTTTTCGATGGTCCAAGGTTTTTGATATTTATAATAGATTAATTGATCGCATACCTTGTAATGAATATTTAATTTATTTACCAATAGCATTACTCTTACATATATTCGTGCCCAGATTATCAAGCCATGGACTAAAACCTTTCGCCAACCGGGCTATATTTATACATACAATCATATCCAGATTCTTAATCTGTAGACTTAAACTTTGCCTCGCTAGTCTAAGTCTGCCGATACCCAATATAGGTGAATTGATCGTATAGCTTGTAATAGATATTTAACTTATTTTTTAATAGTGTTATTTTTATTTATATTTGTATCTGGATACTCAATTTGTAGACTTTAACTTTGCCCTGATGGTCCAAGTCTGTCGATTTCTAATGTAGATTAATTGATTGCATGTCTTGCAATAGGTATTCAATTTATTAAACAATAATATTATTTTTATTTATATTAAAATATTTTTGAATCAATTACTTATAANAAAATTTCAAAAAGGAATTTTTAATAAATGCTGTATTTTAAATAAAATTTTTTTATCAAACTAATTCTTCGATATCTGGTTTCTCATTTTTACGTTAAATAGTATATAAGTCTATTGTTTATAATATATTTACTTCGTTCGAACCAATATATAATTTAATATAGAAATTTTATAAATTAAACGTAGTATCAATTAAAGATTTATTGAAAAAAACTTTCTTATAAATTGTGTATTAATATAAATAATCTATATGTGTGTATGGGTGTGTGAGAGAGAGCGTCCTTGTGTGTGTGAGCGTGCTTGTGTGTTGGCGGATGGGTGTGTATGGGTATCCAGTCAAGACTGCTTGTACGTTATCGTATGCAGGTTCGGAACTATCCCGGCTAACTGTATAAAGTTTGTTTTACTTTCAAAACCCAGCAAATAAAAATTAAGAAAACCAGGAGTCTCACAGTTCTTGGATATATCCATCTTGGAAAAAATTAAAATGTCATCTAGATAGACAAACACGAGTTTTAAAAGGGTGAGGGCTTGGTTGATATATTTCTGAAATAACTGGCATGCGTTTTGTAACCTGAATGGAGTACTTAAATACTCGAACAACTCGAACGGTGTGCACACGGCCGTTTTGGAAACGTCCTCAGATGTGACAGGAATCTGCTGGTACACTTTATGAAAATCTATCGTTGAAAAGACGGATCTGCCATGAAGTGCAATGGCGAAATCATGATGGTCAGGTAAAGGGTACCTATCCGGTTCGGTAATGCTATTCAGTTTACGAAAATCTCTACAGACACGCCAAGAACCATCTTCATTTCTGGTGAGGTGGAGTAGGCTAGCTCAGGGGCTGCTTGAGTGTTGGCAGACTCTGTTCTCAATATTTACCAGGAATGAATCTACAGACGCACTCTGATACAGAGGGTCCTTTTGTAACGGTGTGATGAAAGACCTCCGGGGAACTAGTTCTTTTAGCTGGTTTGAATCCTGTGACATCTGGAAACTCGGACAACAATTTACTAATTTCATCTGACGACGCTAAGCTGCCAGCAAATGAAGAAATACGTTTAACAAAACCAAGTGAAAACGTGCCAGTGAATGGATCAATGAGCTTGCACCTACGAACATCGACTAAAAAACCAAAGTGGTTAAGCAAGTTGGCACCTATGATCGCACAAGGCTCCGTTGCCACGCAAAACTTTCATCGGACCGGATTCTTAAGATGAATATCTATGGAAAGCTCCATCTCTCCGAAGGTCTCAATCGGCATATCATTGGCTGCGGAAAGCTTAACGCTAGTCGGACTAATAGAAAGTGACAGGTATTTAGGAACTAGGGAAACTTCAGCACCAGTATCAATAAGGAAAAGGAGATTTGAATTTCGATCGCGGATGTAGAGCCGTTTAGAAGTGCGCTCCTCGCTCATTGCTTCGATGCGGTGCAGCAAGGATGGTCTAGTTTTTCGACGGTCCCCTTCATGAATACGGTGATATACAACGGTACGCGTCGGCGTTAAAATTTTTTATATGGATGGCAGAACTTATTTTTGGATTTAGTTTTATCACCGAAATTATCGTTTGATTTTGATTTTGATTTGGACTTAGTGCGCGATCTGGTTCTATTCCTTGCCTTAAGATTTTTGAGGTGGAGTTGCAAGCTCAGCTTGGACTCCTGAGTACATGCGTTAGCCTCAATGGACGGGTAGTAGCCTAGAATGAGTATAGTCAGGTTAATTAGTAATGGCTTTTATTAGACTGATACATAAGAACTGCTAGGCATGAAGCTAAGCGCAGACTGACTGTAGTGTGACGGTAGCTAGCAACAATGGTGCTTTCTAGTTCTTTCGGTTAGATACCCTACATCGGAGCCACCTCCATCAAAGTGGGTGGGTCTTGTTGTAATATAACTAAGCAAATTGTCGATTACCATAGTCGTTCAACGGCAATACATCAAAAATAGAGTTCTTGGTCATGTAGCTGGGTATCCTGGCTACTGACGCGATGACACTATTTTCAAATGAACAAGTGATCAATAGACTAACGTCTAATTTTACCCTGAACCACCAATAACTGAGTGCCACAAAAAAACAGGTGTTCTGAACGCCAAAATCTTTGGCCTAATACCAAGAGACGTCCAGCCAGAGCACGACCTGCTCTAACACTTTAGGGTTTTGTAACCGTTCTTCCAATCAATCTAGTGCTACCAGAACACCTTTTGCTACAACGCAAGCCAGGGAAAACGATCCTGAGAAATTTAGGCAGCCACATGGACTGGAAATTTTATCAGCCTCCTCTTCAGTGATTCGTCCCACCGACATACCTACGGAGAAAGAATTCTCTAGGCCCACTTTCCCAACCAATGTTAAGTGGTTGGTTATCTGGGGAACGACCCCAAGACAAGATATTCTGCGGCCACTGGTGTAACTCCCTCCAGTACGATTTCCGCACGTAGAGACTCTGGAAGTAAGAGTCAAAATACTCACAACTAGAAACTTTAGTCAAATAAGAGTATAATTCACCGGTCTTTTTTAGGGCCATCGAATGTCGAACTACCTTGCCAACAAATATATTGCTACTTAACAAAGTTGACCAAAAAGAGCCTTTAGGGCTCACAAAAGTTCTTAACAATGTCTTGAGCTGCAAAAAGGTATATGAAAAGGATAACTTTAAATGTTTCAAATATATACAATTTTAGACTTCAAAAAACTGACGCAAAACATTTATTGAGAATGAAATGGGATCAAAATCGACGAATAAATAATCATTTAGGTGACGCATCAGTTTTCTTCTATAACCCTAACAGTTAAAACTTAAATCTTTCAGCTTTTTAAATAAGTACAATCATATGCATTTGTATTCATTGTGGCAATAAAAAATGAAGATATTAGGCTTCAGAACTTTGTTGCTCTAGTAATAAAGGTTTGAGATGGGAAAAAAAAGTTTTTTCATCATAAATTTTTTGTCAGTTTTAAATATTTACAGTTTTAAAAAATAGCTTTTTTTATTCATTATGTTTTAATATGTGTAGGATTGAAGTGTAAAATTTAAAATTATTACTTATTTAAAAGAAGTAGAAAATTATAGTACGCTTCTAATATACCTATACAAGTGTAATTATTATTTCAAAATCATTTTTAAAAATTTTACCTCAAAAAATTGTGCCTTAGAAAGATCAAGATAAGCCAAAAAGACAATTTTAACTAGATTTTTACAAGATTGAGCCTAGATACAGACCATTTTGAAGTTTTACTTTTGCCAGGGATCCCGAAACCCACACCTTTTTATTAAAAGTTTTTTATTAAAAATTTTCAATAAACCCTCTTAAAAACATTAAACTGATAAACTTCTTCTTATTTCAAAGAGCTTTAGGAAAAAAAAATAAAAATTTAGATTCGTGCCAAAAAGTATTTGAGCATATCAGGACTACACATAAATTTTTCAGATTTTTTACCAGGAAAACTTTCGAAAAAATAATTATTTATTAGATATTGACAGTTTAACACGGTCTTTTATGAGAGAACAAGGTGAGATCGCCTTTTAATTAAAAATTAGAGCACATTATGAATGTGTTGGATTGAAAAAAAATGGTTTTATAGATACTTTAGCACTAAAGAAAAATGCTCAACAGAAAAATTGAAGACTCGCGAGGCATTTTTTAAAAATATTATCAATTACAGTCGTACAGTTTGAAGAGTGCAAGAGGAGGTAAAGGGGGCACATCTGCACGGGCAGGGAGGAACCGTTCCTCGCATCTCTGAATGATACTCCCAAATCTTCTTAATACTTGCAGTATTTTATCTATTCGAGTAGTTAATAAGTGGTGTGTGCAGAAAATTTTCGTGAATTAATTATTAAATTGACTACAAGTGACCTAAAAAAAATTATCAGAGTGATAATTATATTACTATATACTTGATATTTTGAATTGAAGGGTGATAAGTAATAAGTACAAGGGATACATTTTTTAGAATCTGATATAAAACTCGTCTCTACTGGCCATAAAAATTCGCACGATTCAGAAAATTCCGAAAGTTTTAGGTAATAATGGGCTATAGTAGCTTGACTTTTATTTATTACAACACCATGAATACAGCTGCCCTCTGGTCGCATCGCAGCTCAAATTATACTTGCTGGCTACTCTTTGCTCGTCACTAAACAAGCAGGTTTTCCATCCTGATGATATAATAGGCTCCTGATCATCCCTTGTACATATGTCTTTTGTACTTTATAGCCTTTGTTTCCATGTACGAGTTCTGTCCGAAAAGTATCGGGCCTACCTCTACAACTACGTGCTGGGGTTATTCTTCATCATCCGATGCATGAAATTCTTCAAAACAATCCCTATTTCATTTAACAACACGGTTCCAGAGATGTTTCCACTTCTCGAAATAGTCTTTAAACTCACTTTTAGGGATGGCCTTAAGTACTCTCGTCACATTATTCTCAACCGTCGTTTTTTCATCAAATCGCTGTCCTTTCAGGATCGTAACCATAAACCCATGACTCATTGCCAGTAATAACCTTTCTAAGCAAATTATAATAATTATTGACGATTTCTAAGTTGTCTGTTTTTGCTCTGCACTGAGCGATTTCGTTATGCACTTCACACACATGAGTGTCATTTGTAAATTTGAGGTTAAGATTTCCCAAATCATAGTTTTAAGTATTCGAAGATAATCTTCTAGTTCCCGCACAGTCATATGACAATCTTGATCGATCGCAAATCGCATTCGCACCCACTCAATATTATCCAATGATTTTGTCATCAAAGGTCAGCCACAACGAGGATCACTAAGGTAAATGTCCCTATCAAGGAATATTGTCCCTATGGCGGAACTATTTCTTATTGTTTGTACCAAAATTTTTATTGCTTATTTATAATTTTACAAAAGTTGCAATAAATAGCTTAAAATATCTTTAAAACTTTTTTAAAAATTTTATCTGAATACACCGATAGAAGAAGAAAATAAAAAATGATTTAAGAACGTGCACTTTTTGCATCTAAGATTAACGAGAATAAGTGACACTTACTATGAAGAGAGAGGATTTTTTTACCCATGCTGTAATAATTATGTAACATTATATGAATCCGGAGTCAAATTTCTTTGCATGTATTAAAGCTGTACTTTAGATTTATACGTATAGTTTGACGAAAAACTAAATATTTTTATTAATTTGCGTTCTGTTCCATGTTCATTGTTGGTCAAAGTGTACATTAAAAGGAACAGCCAAAATAACTCGTTCCTTATTACCTGCGCAAAAAAGACATCTTGTCCCCATCGTGAAGCACAGTTAACTAGTCGTTATTATAACTTATTAAACGATTTCGCAGTGCTTAAAGTAAGGTAAATGTACAGAAGCTTTGCCACCAAAAAATTGGTCCCAAAGACTGGCCACAATTACAGTTTAACGATTCGCACAAATTTCTGCAGCTGTAAAAAATATTTTTATCAATATTCACGCTTAAAAATTATATACACTTCATTCTTAAAAAATATCTTGATGATACTTTGATATAAAAATTAAAAAAAAAAATTTCTANAATAATTATAAAGCATTATATGAGCTCGGAGTTAAATTTTTTTGCATGTATTGAAGCTATACTTTAGATTTATACGTATAGTTTGATGAAAAACTGAATATTTTTATTAATTTTCGCACGTTCCGTTCCATGTTCACTGTCGGTCAAAATGTACATTGAAAGGGACAACCAAAATAACGCGTTCCTCATTTCCTGCGTAAACAAGACATCTTGTCCCCATCGTGAAGCACACTTTACTGGTCGTTATTATAACGTATTGAACAATTTCGCAGTGTTTAAAGTACTATTTGTTTGTTTAATAAGATCAGATTTGTCATTGCTTATCTTAAATTAATTGGTAAGTAATGTTGAATCACAATAACTTGAAAACATAAAACAAAACCTTAAAACTCTATTCAACATAAAGTATCACTTATTTATTTTAGATTGAAGTATACAAAAATGGCAAACATAAGTGCCAAAAAAACAAAAAAAAAAAAAAAACAAGCAGAGCCTTTAAATTTAAACTCTCCTGAGATACAGTTGCATATCGACGCCTCGTACGAAGACCAGCACAGTTCAGATTTTTCAGTGTTATTTTAAACGAGAAAATCTGAACTGTGCTGGTCTTCGTACGAGGCATCGGTATAATGTTGCACCTTAACTTGGTATTATTTACCCCTACAAATTATTTTGAATAATCGCACAAGAATTTCAAAAAATATTTTTCTCTCTGTTTCTCTTACTTTGTTTCAAACACTTCAAAATAATCCAACATACACGAAAGCAATAAATCTTCGGAAATGTTTATCAACATTTTTACACTGCCTGAAAAGTGTTTGCCAAAAAAAAAGGAAAAAATTAAAGGAAAAGTAAAATTTGTCGCTGCATGCAAATCTGATCTGTGGTATACACATAAATTTTTTAATTCTGCGTACATTTTGATATAAAACAGCAACTTACGTTCAAAAACAGATAACCCATCATTATTGATCGAAATTTTATGATTAAACGTTAAAAAAAATTTTTTATCTGTAATAAAGGTAAATCGATACCAAAATTCGTTCCGTGGTAGGGACATTTACCTTATCAAGAAAAGTACGGCCTTCTTTGAAACAGTAAAACCACTTTTTTATTTGTGTTACGACTTTTCTTTCTTTGAGTATAACCCCGATTAATGGGTGATGGTAACCATCGGCTAAGAATATTATCTGTACCGAGGAAACTCTAAGATTAGGAACCGATATACAAGCAATGTTAGTGTTTATATGTCGAAGGGTGGATTCGTTGCCCCATGTAAAAGAGCGAAGTAGCTCGGATTGCCGACTATACATCAAAAAAATAGTTATCATCTAGTTTCAAAATTTACTTGTTTAATAATCAATCAATTCCTGCACGATATACAGCAATTATTTTCGATTATTACTTTATTGATTCATCGCATTCCTTAAATATTCCTTTAAGTTAATATCTTTATCTTTCTATTAAAACTTACTTTTGTCCTTTTTTGGGTACAGACAAAATTCTCAGCTTTTTTCTTTTATATCAAATAATTTCATAAAATATCTTAACAGCTATAATTCTAATTTTTATTCTTAAACTCTGAAAAAGGAGACTCGCAATCATTCGTGGAGGGGAAGGTTTATTTAAATAAGTACAGTTTATTTTTATTTTTCTTATATTTATTTAATCGTATAATTCTAAGGAAATCGTATCTTCAATTTCTAAATGGATTAATTTTATTTAATTAATTGCGATTCTTTGAGTTAATGAAATAATTCGATTAAAAAATATGGCATAAGCGATGATTTCAAATTTAATTAAAATTTTTCCACATTAATTCAACAGAAATTTTATATATACGACAATTTGAATTTGAATGTGCTCTCCTTAATATCCTCTTACGCACATTTTGTTAGACTAAGACGAATTATTAATACAACCACGGAAGGTTAGTACTGAGCCAACTATCTATCCTGCAAAGTCACGTAGGGTTAGGTCGTCCTCGGGGCCCTTGGGTGTCTTGAGCCCTGCTCAAGTCATCTACCCTGCAGGAACTTCACCCGAGAAGCGTTATCGCTAACCCTAGTGTCTTGACTACTTGGGGGTGCGTTGTCTCCACGTTTAAAGCGGTCGAGCACCAAAAGTCCAAGTAGGCACCGGTTAGTGTAAGTGTTACCTGTAGGTGGTGTATAAACTTACTTTTACGCTCTCGGCCTTCGTACTCGATCTCTTTCTCTCACCATGTGCTCGTCGCGGTAACGTACCGGTGCACAGAAGAGTTCTAGGTATGGGTGAGCAGCGGATTTTCCGCATCCCAGGCTCGCTGGAGAAGGAGCAACTTTTCTTGTGCGTCGGCTCCTTTTATAGCCGATTTGCAGATAATTCGCCACCGTTTTCTACGCTATCTCTTTGCGCGTAATCAATTCCACATATTCGCCGTCAGTCCTCGCGCATATCTTATCTAGCTTCCTGCTTACAGTCTACAGCGTGTACTATTTTTCGCGCTGTCTCTTTAAATTTTAATTTTGTAAATGTTGTATTTTTGTGATAAAAATGCCCCCTTACAGTGTTTTGCTCATACACTAATTCCCAAAAGCCTTCTACATCATCTGAATGGTTTCAGAACTCATTATTCTGAGCTAAAAGCAAAACTTAATGCAAATTCGTTGATCTTGCTTTTCAGTCATTTTTAACACTCACGAAATCCATCAAACTCAAAAATAAATTTGCAAACAAAGACGCGCTGCGCACAAACTATGCATCCGAAAGGTATCAACGAGCAACCGCTAAGTTTGTAAGGCTTTACTGTTTACATTTATGTACCTGTGACATCCCATGTCATATACTTAATATTTATTGCTTTAAAATACAGAGTTACGTTTTAAATTATATAAAAAACAAAAGCTCAGCGATCTCGAACCATCGAGCGGTATACCTGCTTCTGCAATCGCGTGACATATAACTCACTTCTTTTGAAACAACCTACCGTCGCAAAACTCGAACTACTCGTGCAACCTCAAATAATCTTATAAAACATTCATCTTACAACATCAAATCGCAGTGGTACCTCCAAGAATATTTATACTCAATAATTTCAATATTCTTTACTGCGTGGGTCCACAAGAAACATCATTCAAAATTTCGACAGCAACTTGTACTTAATATAAAATCCGAGAGATCAGTAGTTTTAACCATTAATTACTGTAAAATTATTGCACCACAACTGTGCTCGTGTCAGTCGAGGGTAATTAAGTTAAGCTCTGATTGGTCGTTCGGATCCCCAACCTGACGCTTCCTCTTTAAACGCAATAGTATAAAAACTCCTCGCACATAACAATATTCACCTTTTCTCTTTTATCAAGTGCTCCAAAGTAACTAAAAAGGTTGGAGAGTGAGTTCTGTTGCGTCTTTTAAGCGGATGTAAGACTTAGTTCGGTGATTAAGCTACGTGTTGAAAACGTGCATTTGAAGCAAATGTAAGATTAAGTTCGGTGACTAAGCTGTGTGAGAAAAGTTCAATCAAATCAGGCCACTGTAAACTCGCCTAAAAAGTGAATCAAGGAGGAACAAGAAAGAAAGGACCGTTGACTTGGGTTCCGACGTTAAGAGCAGCAGCCTAATTATTGTCATCGCCAAGAGTACTTTCGTATAGATTAGATTAGATTAGATTAAACTTTATTAAGGCCTTGTGGCTATGCCATATCTGGCCCTCAAATAATGATACAAAAAATTAATGTAAAAATAAAACTAAAAATAAATCTAGGAAATACATAGTGATTTAAATTATATAATAAGCGGTAGTAGTAAACATGGTTGCAAAACAAAAAATACAAAATAGAAATAGTATATACTTAGTTTACAAATTTGAACATATTAAGTGTATTCGGTATTGTAAGAATAATAAGTAAAATAATATAGATAATAATAATAGTATTATGATGAGTAACAAAGTAAAGTGACTATATGAAACATAAGTACATACAAAATAAAATAAAATTCATAATGATTTAATAGTGTTGTTGTTTGAAAATTAAAAATTGAAACTAGCAAATGAGCTAACATTGCCATTTTAGCACTTGTGTCACCTAGATGAAGCCAGAGCTGCCTTTTCACAATTAAGTATAGATTTCCAAAGCAAGTCTTTGTAAACAGTAATACAAGATTGATCAAAGACCGGTAAGCACGTGCAGTTTAATATGTAAATAGCCTGAACTAAAAAGGATTGTCGATAATATTCTGTTCTAAAGCGCGGGCAATACAATAAAGACGGCAATACTTTAGTTGATCGTCTGAGATCATCCCTATCACCATTACGAGAAAAACTTTGGGCTAAATATTGAGGGCAATTGTGTGTGATAATTGAATATGCCACTAAACCAAGAAAATAATCACGTCTTCCGTCAACCGACATCCAATCCAAAGCCAAACGATACGGGGTGACTCGAGAGAATCTATGAATGTTGCCGAAAACAAATCGTACACATGCATTTAATGCTTTATGCAGTTTGGCATTAGAAGTTAGGTTGATAGAATGATAAGCAACACACATATAGTCAAAAAGTGGGAAGATTAAACTTTCAACTAGTTTCTTTTTGAGCTTGAATGATAGCGCATGTTTAAAAAATCTCGAATGACTCTTGGGAGATCATTAATAAATATTAAGAACAAGAGCGGGCCAAGAGTACTGCCTTGCGGCACACCAGATGTAGGGACTCTCCAATCAGAAATAGCACGCCCATGCATCGAAACAGCCTGCCAGCGATTCTGGAGATAGCTGGAAAACCATGTAATGGATGACTCATCACAGTTCAACCGGCGTAACTTTTCAAGGAGCAAAGTGTGGGAAACCGTGTCAAAGGCTTTAGTAAAATCAAACAACGCTAAGATCGTTAATTCTTTGTTATCAATTCCAATACGGATGTCATTGAGGATACGAAGCATGACTGTCTGGGTACTATGCCCTTTTCGAAAACCTGACTGATGATTATCGAGTAGATTGCACGCCTGATCAATTGATCATGTACCAGTCGTTCACATACCTTAGACGGCACCGGAAGCTTGGATATTGGTCGAGTATCAGATGGAGATGTTGAGGAACACACTTTAGCTAACGGGGTAATGAGAGCATTTTTCCAATCTGTCGGAAAATGAGCTTCTTCGAATGATTTATTGATGATTGATGTTAAGGGTTCAATAAGAGAATTAGAAGCCACCCGTAGCATGTTAGTTGAAATGCCGTCACTACCACTAGAATTAGAATTAATCTTAGATAGAGCATTGTTAACATCTTTACAAGTGACTTGCCGAAAAGTAAATACTGGTTTACTATTGTCTAAGGGTATATCTAATATTCGAGACAGATCAATGTCAGTTAATGGAGGCATTGCAGACGAAATAGACGTATAATAGGTAATAAGGTCATTGGGGGTAAAATATAAAAGTGGGAACTTGAAGCAAGCACCTGTTAATCCCATTTTACGGATTGCAGTCCAGGTCTCTCTGGAAGAACACACAGAATCGAGCCTAATCATAAGGTATCTATTTTTAGCTGTATCAATGGCGTTTTGTGTAATTCGACGGAGTTCTCTAAAAATTTCAAAATCGACTGTGTTTTGAGTACAGAGAGCACGTTTATATGCTGCATCCCTAGTTTTCATCTGCCTCCGCAATGACGCAGTTATCCATGCTTTATAAGTAGATTTAGTAGAGATAATTTTAAGAGGAGCAACTGCGTCAAACGATGTCAGAGTGGTACTATTGTAAGCAGATAGTAATTGATCGGAATTTTTATTTGAAGAGGTAAAGTCTAATCTATCAAATGTATTTGCAATTATATTATTTAGCTGCTGAGTATCAATATGGTTGAGCGGCCTAGTTAATAATGTGATTATAGATGGTAGTGGTTTCGAAAAATAGAGTAAAAGCATTATAAAATCGTGTCCTGCAATGAACGGCGTAGATGCTTTAGTATAGGAAACTACATCAGTGAGAGAATGTACTATAAACAGATCAAATCAGGTATGTGAAAGTAAGTCACGGTAAATACAATGATGGGTGGGTCCAGAGGGTACTAATTCGAGAGAAAATGATTCCAGATAATTACGTAGAAAAGTTGAAGCATTGTTATTTATGTGCATATTGATATTAAAATCTCCTGTAATAACTAGACGTTTATATTTGGGCAAGAGTCGTGAAATATTGTCAAAGAATGTGTGCGGCAATGGCGAATTAGGGCGTCGATATACTACAGCTATTAATAAAGAACTGTTAAGCCAGGTAACTTCAGCAATGATAAATTCGGGTGTGTTATCAAACAATGGGTTGGAGGCGCCAACAATATTTACCTTGAAACAATTCCGTACGTAGAGCGCCACACCACCTCCCTCTTTACCCAAGCGATCATTTCTGTAAATTGTGTAATCATGTAGGTTCAGAACAGCATCATTGTCGTGCTCATTAAGAAAAGTTTCCGAAAGTGCTAAGGCATCAAATTTTTCATCATTACATAGGACCTCAATTTCATTAAAATGCGTTTTAAGACGATTCACGTTGATGTGGCAGAGTTTGAAATAATTAGTAGTGTTGTTCGATTTAGTTCCATGGATTTGGCGTCACTGAGGGGCAAGCTGTTGTTTAGGAGGCAGAGCTTTGAGCTGAGCTTTAGAAAAAATTGGAATAAGAGGAGAGTTACGCTCAATCCTCATAAACACAGAAAGATTTCGAATAATCGGAAAGGCGTGATTTGAAGTTTTGTGAGCCTTGACCGCCGCACACCACAAACTATAAATTTCAGGGGGCAAAAATGGGCTTACGTAAATTCTCTGTTTACCCCCACATCCAAAAATAGTATCAGCTGTATTTTTCGACAATTTATACGATTCACCAAGTATTCTATTTTTCATGTCTATGGAAACTGCTCGTGCAAGTATGCCGCGAGTTACTAAAGGAGAAGACTTTGCATTAGGTGATTTTCTCTTAGGGGCCCAGGGACGTATAGAGCTGACATGGGTCAATAAGTCAGAACATCCCATTGAATCGAGTACTTTCTTGGTTATTACTGCATCAAAATCCTGAACTGCACTAGGTATATTAGTAATTAAAATTTACATCTGAAAACTACTTTAACAGCCCTATTGACTGAATTTAATGATGAGAAACTCAAGACGACACAAAAACCACAACTTAAAGAATTAGCACTACAAACGTTTATTAACGGTTTACCTGGCTCGTGGAAATCAAGTATAGTACTTTCGAAACTCAAAGATATGTAAGAAGCTTTAAAAGCTGCTTTACTTACTGAACGCACTTTCCCACTAGTACGCAATCACGCCAAGCACGTTTCCAAGGCTGTACCCACAACCTCTACTTCTACGACCCCTAAGTCTTCGGTACCGGAAGTTACCAAAATTTATGTTCCTGTTTCTACTCAATTTAATCACAAAAAAAATACGTCGGTTTTTATGACCCATTGACTCGCAATAGAAATTCTTTCCCGCAAACTTACGATAAAAATATTATCAAGATTACTCAACAAAAATTCGACGAGTATGGTCGAAAAATTATACATTCCGCACTTAGCTACTCACCTCAACGTTGATCAAGCACTCCACCACCAAGCTGGACACTACCACCACCAGCTTGGAGTAATCAACCTAATTACTATTACTACCCTCCAAATTTTTAAGAATTTCCATATTTTTAACCACCACCTTTTTCTTCACCTCACTACCCACAAATGTATTATCCTCATCCTCATACTCAAGACTATCATTACCATCAACAAGCTCTATTTTAATACCACAACCAAAAACAATATCAAAATTATAATCAAGAACGATACCGAGAACTCCTCTAAAAACGAGAACGAGACTCGCCGTTTGGACGTTACTGCGAGTTTGAATCCGATCACATGTCCGAAATCATTAATGACAAGGAAATCCACAGAGCCTTCTGAGTAAGAACAATAGGAAATTCGCTAGCTGTTAAATTACATTGCGAAACAATTTGGAAAGATTAAAAAAATTTTATACTAGATTCAGGCGCAGAAAATAAATGTCATTAGGTATAACGCATTAAAGAACGGCACATAAATAAATTGTGATAATACAATTGAACTAGAAGGAATAGCTCCACAAAAAATATACACTCTACGTTCTGTTATGGTAAATTTATTTGATAAATATCATGAATTTCACATTATGAGTCCAGAATCGCCAATAAATAATGTATGTATTTAAGGAGATCAATTTTTTACGCAAGGTAATGCTAGAATCGGATACGCATTAAATGCCTTAATAGTAGAAAGCAGATCAATTGAACCTATACCTTTTCCTTATCAAGATGATAAAATCGACTCTATAAAATTAATAAAAAATAAAAAATAACTCTTAAGACTGAAAACTTAACAAAGTTTAAAATCAACTCATGAAAAATTTGTTTTTCTATTTCTCGACGAAGATAGATTACCCACACCCCCACATGATACTATTTATTATAGTAATAATAGCGAAAAATTCTAATTACACCATTAGTTTAATACTTCAAGCATTAAACTAACAAAACAAAAAAAATATATTTTGAAAAAAACATACAAGGTAATAAATACCCAATGCACACATTTTTATTACAAACTTGAAACCTACACTACTTTACGACAAAAAGCAGGAGTGTAAGAGTATTAATTAATCATTTTCCTGACGAAAAAAAAAAAAAAAATTTACATCCAAAACGATATTACAATAATTTATCTCATCAACTTGCGTGAATTCTCGATCGACCTATAGTTGCCGACGGGGTAACAATCTGAGAAGGGGGTGTTGCATCCGAAGTTAAGACAGATGAATCATATTACAAGTAAAAACGCAATTCATCCGTCAAATTAATACAAGACGTATTGTATATATACACAAGCTCATATGCCAAGAGGAGCTTATACATTCCTTATATGTGTCTGTGTATATTAGCTTTAAGGTGAATGTTGCATGTATCTATTAAAATTGTACGTCAAGTGTATGAATGCATAAATTGTATTGTATGTATGGATGAAGAGTTTACTTGTGCATTGATTGTCTATTTCTAATAATGTATACTAATTTGAAAATTGTAATGAACACATTATTTCATTATACTAAAAATTGATTGTAAAATCCCCAAAAGGATTAATTGCGAAATTTGTAAACTTGTTTGTCACACTTAAACTTGTATTTGGCGTTCTTTTATTTCTGATGCGAGCTTCCATCATTACTGATCCAAAAAACTATCACATTTGTCAGAAAAATGCGATTGGTACTGTTATTTTGTTATTTCTCAAAACATGAAATCATAACATGTGACATCATCGTGCAAGCCTACTGTTTTGCAGTCAACGCAGTTTGTAAGAACACCACCCATTGGTGGACCTAATTTAACCAAAGGCCTGTTTTCAAACGCTCTAACGGTATAAAAAAACACCATTAAGAGAAAATTGCTCTTTTTACGTATGTCACCTGTCCTCTAAAGTTTTAGTCTTCTATTGACTTTCGCTACTCTTGAGTGCCTTATATACGTAAAGCATAACGTGTCGGCTGAGTCAACTTGGGCGCATTTCAAGAACATCAATAGTATCGGACTACGCTAAGGAGTGAGGTACAACGAAGAAAGCCTACCTACCGAAAGTGGTTCTGGTGATAGCAGAGAAGGCAGAAACCGCAACATCTTACTGGCCACGAACTCATTCATGTAGTTTAAAGTTCCACTGGAAATTACTGAACGAAGCATTTAGGAACTCTGAAGCAGCAGTAACAACAATCGGTGATCGATGTAAGTTATTTATCAGTAATGAAATTAAAACTGAACCTTGTTAAAGTGACCCAAGTAAATTGTATTTTAAAGAATAAATTATTTTAAGTTGTTCTTATAAAAAAATTCGTTATCGATATCATTTGTATAAAGATTTTAACCAACTAAAAAAAACAATTAAAGCTCACGAACTGAACCCTAAGAGACCCACGAATGACACTAAAATAAATTAGTTAAGATCATGCTGTCAACAAGTCTGGTTGTGGCAGTATCAACGAGCAACCGCTGAGTTCGTAAGGCTTTAATGCTTACGTTTATGCACCACAGATGTCGCTTGAACACTAAGGCGTGGAGTTGTGGAGGTAGGCTCGATACTTTCCGGACAGACCTCGCACATCCAACATTTTTTAAGCTTGTCCTACGAGTTTCTCGTATAATCTAAGTTGTTTAAGTTATATTTCATTGTACACAATTTTATTCTGAGACTGAATAACCAGAAGTAATTTTACTAAATTTTATTGCAGAAAGAATGTTCAGAGATATTATCTTAGTTAAGATTACACCAATTGTTGTAAACAAAGTATCTGAAGATATTGTTTAGAATCTTGAAAGCAGCAATGTTTATTCGAATTACACGCACTCTTCCACAGTAGATATGATGGCAGCACTGTATGTCTCACAAATTACAAGCATGACTAACTTTCAATGTTTTCTAGTTGCGCGCCATTTTTTAACACGCTGGCGTATCTGATGGTCTGCTTTTGCTGTTTGTGCGTTGTTTATTACCGTTATATATACTCATAATTTTTAGTTGGCAACTAGCTATCAATAAGTTAAGCTCAAGTCTGTTTTTTTGGCTAGTCATCAAACAGTTAACATTCAAATTTACCACAGTTATTATTTCAAGCTAGTTAATTATCATATACATCATATCAGTATCAATAACATACTGTTCAAGTTGATATGTTAAGAGAGTAAGTTTCATACAAAGCTGCTCTGTCAAAACACGTATTGTGAGGTTAAGATTACCTAGCAATCACAGAATGACTCATAATATAGTGAATAAGATGTGATGTGAACAGTTATATTTCACTTGGGCCTTTGTTACAATAGCGTTGTAACCATGTGTTGTATTATTCAAGAAGTGTAAATTCAGTAATACTCTAGTTTGGTGCAACTCTCTCACACAGATACACTCTCTACACTTACACACACACAATCAAGTGCATACACACAATTACACTATTATAATTGCTCTAATGTGTATAGATATACTCAGTGCTCATAAACTCAGTAGTGATACTCAGTGACATCTGACTTCTTATTATTATTTTCTTGTTTTTTTTTATAGACTCAATGTTACTATTCACTTTTATTTCATTTAATATTATTGTTTTACATAAGTTCAAAAACTATTTATAATTTTTATTATTTTGTTAAAAAAACTCAGTGAAAATATTGTTTAGAAAATTAAGATTTTTTTTTGGTATTGTTAATATACCAGTTGTAATCAATTTCAATATAATCAGTGAATATAATGATTATTATATTCACTTTCTAGTTTATTTGTGTTGCATGTTACTTACTACCTACCTGATCTGACACTCCAGAATTGCACTAACATCAGTACTTAATAATCAAACAGATATTACCAACTAATTGGTTGAAGATTCTGAAAGTAAATTAGTACTGTTTTATCTAAAATACATTAAAATAAATTTATATCATTCTTTTTTATTTTATTGGTGTAGTGGTTTTTTATTTTAGAGCTTTTTTTTATTCTGTGCACACGGTCTTTTTGTGTCATATTAATTAAATATATTAATTTGTAATAAACCATGTACGTAATGAAAATAACGCATATTATTAGAGAAATTAAAATCGTTGTGTGAAGCATAAAATGTCTTATTAAATAATAAGTCTTTATTCATATCATCTAATACCTCTTCAGATTGTTACGATTTTCTATCAGGTCAAGCAGTTTGTTAGTTTGATAAAAGAATTTTAGCTTTGTCAAAAAAGATATTACATGATAAGAGTGATCCACGGTTTTATATAAACAGATACATTAAAACTACAGTTTAATACGTTAAAAGTAAAGATTGTAATGACATTAATGACCGTTCTATTTAATAATAAAAATAAAAATCGTTATCCCTTACCTTCTGTCATTTATTAAATATTGCGATTAATGGTAGCCAAAATTAAACATACTGTTTTGTCCTTTTATTACAAATAAACTAAATCAAGTAATTTTTCTAGGAAAAGATAAACTTAAAAAAAATAGAATAAAGTTATTTTTTGTGTAGTTTTAGTTGTATTGATTACATTCTTATCTATAAAGGTGAAACTTTAAAAGTGCTTTAGAAACAAGTTTTGCGACATGAAAATAATAAAAATAAGGAACTTGTAGTCGCATCGCATTCTACGAAATTCATTGACAGTTTTGATTCCGACATTATTCAAATACTAACAGTTATTTTGTTTGTCTTTAGTAAAAAAATTTTCTTTGCCTACTCATGCTGAATCTTCTGTTTTCTGTGCCTGTACAACTTAACCTAACAGTTTTAAAGTTCTACAAAACACAAATTTTCAAGCGTGTTGATGCAAAAAATAGCATACGTTCCCAGGCCGTAAGTACACTACCAACGTTTGCATGTTTTTATCGGCCTTGCTTTTAGTTTGGCCAGCAATTAGCCATACAAGGGATGATAAACTCACTTTCTAACCTAGGCACATAATATACTTCATATTTAAAATAACTTAGCACTTTCAGTGACTTTTCTTATATTTTTTGTAAGCCTAAAGCTGACGGAATATTATCTGTACAAAATGTTTAAAGAAATAAAGCAAAACTTAAAGTGACAAAATTTGAGCTTACTTTTCCAGCTATCTACATGTGTCCCTCTCATACGGAAGAAAACTAATAGTATCGCGATTCAGTTTTTGTATTACTATTTCTAAAACGCGATATATATTAATGCTAAGATTATATAATTAATAAGTTTTCTGTTTGAAAATCATTTTATCACTATAAAATTTGTTTAAAATATCATATCTCATTTGTAAAAAGTAAAAATCTTGTGTTCTTATAGATCTCTGCACCACAGGAACGTCTATACAGTACTTGGATTGGAGGATCCATCCTAGCATCATTAGATACTTTTAAAAAAATGTGGGTCAGCAAACGTGAATATGATGAAGAAGGACGTCGGGCTATACATCGTAAAACTTTTTGAGCCAAAAATGCACAGTACTTTAGAGTAAAGTGACAGTGTAAAGAGTTTTATAAGAATGTACATAAATTGTATTTATTTTATTAAAATTATTTCATAGCTTTTTAATGTATTGTCATAAGCATTAGACCAAAATAACATTTTAATGATTTTACAGAAAATGAACTTCTTGATTGAGGGGTCAGTGTTAGAACTAATTGATAGTTTTAAATAATGAAAAACTAAAAAATCTTAAAACACCAGAAGTTTTTAAAATACTTGACTGGACATTTTTAAACGAAGTAATCTAAGACTCTTTTAATGCTAATATCGTGAATCAACTTCTAAAAAACTTCATAATATTGACGTTTAATCGTATTAAAATTATGTTAACAAATTAAAGGTGAGAGCAATCTTTTTTCCTACGTGATCATAAAAAAATCATAAAAGTTACATGAGTTGAAAATCAAAGGCATGTAAATCATATTAATATGTGTGCTGCAAGAGAACAAAGATTTAATTCATTAAGGAACGTTCCCTCACGACTGAACATATTATTGGCAAGGTTTAATCCCTCTCCGCTTGCCTTGTAATCACCGATATAGTACTTGTTAGGATCTATGTCCCTTATTCTATGAAACTTTCAGTCATGACCTACGTCTATATCAGCCCGAGATCAAGGTCATCCCATAGTTTCATGTATAGGATTAATAAATTTATAATCGGACAATTTTATAAGTTTATACGGTCATTACATTGTTTAACTTGAAAGACATTTTAGCTGAACAAAAACTCTCAAATATTAATGCATATTGATGCACTGAAAAACTTGCAGCTTATTTAGGTCATTGAGTATCTGCTTTGAAAACTTAGTGTGTCAGCTATACAGTTTTTGAATAAAATCTATGTGTAGAGTAAATGTACACAGCATATGGTGTAAATATGACCAACGCTTTAGTTTTTGTCACTGCTGAAATTTATGATCTCGTGAGATGTATCAACGACGCAATGTATAGTTACTCAATAGTTTGCATCGTTTTTACTTTTTTTTTCGCATCAATTTTAATAATATTTGCATTACTTCCTTTTTTTTAACCATGCAATTTACGTCTTTTTAGACATTTTAAACGTTCGGTAAACTATGCATTGTTTAAATTGCTCTTATTTTTAATCTTACACTTCTTTCACTGTTAGTATACACCGTCAATTTTTTTCGGCATGTTTCTTGTGATAATTCAGGTAAAGCCTCAATAATTACAAAGAAAATTTCAATCCTTTTTAGTTAAAGTTTTCTCAAATTTTTACAAAGTCCATACCCCATTAGAAACCCATTTCCACCTAAAAATCCAACCATTGTCAGCGCAACGAGTAATAACACAAATCCGCGTGTTGTGTACAACGTACGGGTTTAAGATCCATTTCGCGGGGTTACCCGAGGAAGCAAGAAAGCCCGCAATATTACAAAACGATTATAATACACCCGCGCACACCTGTGGAAAACTACGAGCGTCCAAGAGAGGAAACCTCGTTGATCACTCGAGGAGGAAAACGATGCAACGGGCACCGTTCGCCACTTGTTCGTTGCACACACGTATACGTACATGGATGGTTTCACGAAAAATGCAATATTTCTGTGGGTTCCGTGTGGGGGTTTCAACGACTTGGTTATTTTTTAAATTTAATTGGGACTTGTTTTTTCTTATATTACGCATACAGAGTCCAAAAGAAGATGAGAACTGTTTGAGCTCGACTGCAGTTTCTCCATTTTCGGACGCGTACTTGTTTTATTTATTTATTTAATTTTTTTAAGTATAAGCTTCGAAAGTAAAGTGGGTTACGGTAACGACGGAATGCATCTCGTAAACCGCTTGCGAGGTATCCCCCGACCATCTATACACTTTTTACACCACACACCGAGCTAATAAATCATCAGTGAAATTATACCGAGGTATAAGAAAAGACTCCTCGACAACTTTTACATAAAATATAGACTAAAAATGAAAAAAAAAAAAAAAAAAAAAAAAAAAAAAATTTACATCCAAAACGATATTACAATAATTTATCTCATCAACTTGCGTGAATTCTCGATCGACCTATAGTTGCCGACGGGNTTTTTAGTTAAAGTTTTCTCAAATTTTTAAAATTTTTCTATATTACAAATTACAAATACAATTTTTTTTGAGAAGCAAGTAGTACAGTAATAGTCAATAAATATTAACATCTGTGAAGCAGAGATTTATAAAAATCATTAGAAGAAAAATTCTTCTGTCATACTTAAGTTTTAAAAGAATGCGAAAATGCTTTAAAGCCAGAATGATGCTAGGATAAAGATAATAGATGTAATAGTAGGTAAGAAATCATAAATATCATTGAAAAAAAAAAAAAAAAAAATTTAAGACAAAAATTTATCCTACGTCGACAGAATAAGCTTCGTTCTAAATATTGGAAACATTATGGTGAAAAGAAACACCATCCTATGCAGGATAAGAGTTAAGAGCTTACATTTATAGCATGAAGGATCTTTTGCAACTAATAAAGAAAGTACCCTAAGTATTTCTCACCGATTTTGATGAAACTGAGATACATTGTAGGGGTTGGACAAAGAAAAGACGCGTACCTTTATCATAATCATCGAAAAAACGTTCGGAAGGGATGAACATCACGCCCAAAGCTTACCCCTAAAATTAAACTTTTTCGAACGTCACAAGTTCCAATAATACTTTTTGCAAAAAACCAAATGAGAATTACTTTTTTTTCAAAAGAAATAAAACAGCATTGGTTACGACACCGAAAGATTTCTCCCTTAATTTTAGCTAGGGTGAATTGATAAATTTTCTCTCATCTTTTAGCTTAAAGTTGTACTAATGAGGCAAAAAGTTTAAATCTTTGTTTTCAAAAAGTTAATGGTGATTTACAATTTCTGTTTTCTAGGAATTTAAAAAAAAAAAAATTAATGCTGGTAAGCAACGACAGAAAAATGTTTTTTCATTTCTTAAATTTTCATAATTATTTTTTTAGGAATCAAAAAAGTAGTTACATCTAACAGTAAAAGTTTACAGACCGTTCAAAGCCATGTTATACATTTTTGCACTAGCATATGTTACATCTGTGATTATGCCACATCTCAATAAATTTTGATAATTTTTTTAAGTGATGAGATGAACCTTAAAAAATTTCCAATCTTACAGTGATATCAAAATAACAAGTGAGATTGTCTATTTGCAAAATTTTCAAAAATAATTAATCTAGTCTTTTCTCAATTCGATAAATAATTTTTTACATCATCTAAATATAACAAAAGTATCAGCTTCCAGTTTCATTCTCTAACGTTATACTAAAATATTTAATTTGTTAATACTGCTTTGTTTCACCGTATCTTTTACTGTTGGTAAAGTGTACATAAAACGTTCATAAATTAGGAGGACTAGGTTGCAAGATCTCACCACGACGTAAAATACTATATGTTATACACTTGACGAATAATATCAATACGTGGTCCTCCAATACTGCTCGAAATTTGTTTTTGTGCCTTGGATTTTATTTTCATGTTAACAGATTGTGATCTTGTCGTGTTCTTTAACATTTTTATGGTAATTTTGATTTTTCAATAAACGCTACAAATAGTATACTTTATAAAAAAATATTGCGATTAATGGTAGCCAAAATTAAACATACTGTTTTGTCCTTTTATTACAAATAAACTAAATCAAGTAATTTTTCTAGGAAAAGATAAACTTAAAAAAAATAGAATAAAGTTATTTTTTGTGTAGTTTTAGTTGTATTGATTACATTCTTATCTATAAAGGTGAAACTTTAAAAGTGCTTTAGAAACAAGTTTTGCGACATGAAAATAATAAAAATAAGGAACTTGTAGTCGCATCGCATTCTACGAAATTCATNATTGCACCGATAAATTTCTATAAAAATAGGCTTTTTTTCTATTTTTAAGTACGTACTGCTGCTTAAGAATAAAATTTTCATTTAAATTCATTAGTTTTTTTTTTCATTACCATGTTATCAGTCTAAAAAAAATTTTTTTTTGCTTTAGCACACTCTTTGTTACTAACTTTAACATGTTACAAGATTCTTCATACAAAAATGTGGTTCACTAAGTTGTTGGTTCAAGTTATTACTGCACAATACGATTTACACTACCATACATTACTTTTTATTTTTTATACACTTAGTTTTGTTGTCTGTTAGGATTTTGTACTACCACTATTTCCTTTATGTTTTGAGTAAATTGTAAAGATACTAGAACAAGTAAATTTTACATTTTTGTAAATTAATGCTTGTATCCTTAAAAACTAAAGTCTTTTCTTGGTGGTTACAAAGGTACTTACAAATTTCATAAGTTGTATAAAATAAATTGTGAAAAAAAGAAATCCAGATGAACGGTGCACATTAAAATTTTACAATAAAGAAAAATTATGGTGATTTACTTGGTATATTATATAAATTTCTAGCAACATAACAATGAATGACAATGCAGATATCTTATCGCTTGCTAACAAATCTGGATATTGCTTACATTAAATAGCTGACGCAAGAATTTTAGTTCAAAAAACCAATAATTTAAAATGTATTTATTGACATTACTAAGTTAATCACTAAAAGTTTTTACTTATAAATTTATCATGAAAATATAATATATTATTACCGTCGATTCATTTAATTTCTATTTATTCGTGTACAACGGTTTCATGACAGATGTGAAATTTTTTACAAAGATCATAAGTAATTACATTAATATTGGAGTGTGTAGTATATGTATGTAGTACCATGCAGCAACAGCAGTGAGCGTTGGCACTGTAACAAGCGAGCAAGCGCAAGTCCCTTTATATTCTGAGGATGACTGTACACAAAGCTAGGCGTAGTTGTATCGCTGACTCGCTATACCTATAAAAAATTGCCATTATAAGTAACACTAAACTGTGCCTCAGACTAGCGTGTTTATTTTTCGTACTGACAATAACTAAGTTATTTATTAAAAAAAAAAAAAAAGAAATGGGTGAAAATACTGTATCATTGATATTAAGGTCTTACTAAAACATTTCAGCGTTTCAATAATTTTTTTGTTGCCATATCTAGTCAGATGCCGTGCAAGTATGCCAGTGAGAGAGAAAAAAACTTCATCTAGTGGCCAACGTTTTCCAATGGTTACCAAATTGCAAAGTTAAAAAGTGTGCACTATGAATAAAATTTTCTTTCAGGACCAATTATAGAACGTATACCATGTATTGTCAAGAGTTCAGTGTTTAAGTAAGTTTAAATAAATATTTAACTGTTAATTATTGCAGTTTTACTAAGGTGTTTTTTTTTTCTTTTCTTTCTTATTTTTTAATGTGAAAACATCTTATGCGGGGCCTAGACCTTTCTGCTTGGGGAATTAAAATTGTAATTTTAAAAAGAAGTTTATGTTACGCTATACATAGGTTCACTACAAGGTCGATGTATTGGATCGTGCTCCACGAGCAGAGCCGATGGCGCAGGAGTATGCAAGCGCCGTGCGCAGTACTTACAGTGCAGTGCAGGTTGGCAGAAGTGGAAATTGGGAAGCACCGCGAATATGTATATCAGTGCAGAACAGAAGCAGCTGACTGCAGGATGATAGAGAGAGAGAGAGAGAGAGAGAGAGAGAAATACGCGTGTATATGTGTGTATACATGCACGCGTGTAGTGCAGTGCAGCCGTCGACAGTGTCGACACATAATTAGGTTCAAGTATAACTGTACATAGTGCTTCATATAGGTACAACCTCTCAATTTGTGCATGTGCTTATTTATAAGAATTTATTTTTATTTTATTTACGGAAAAAATAATTTATATTACTTTTTATAATTTTACTCAACTATTACTTTTGTATTTACCGATACATTTATTGACAGAGTTATTTTATTTATCACCTGCAAACTTATTTTGATATTTAAGGCATTAAATCACTTATGTACATTTATTATTTTTACGTATAATATTCGCCAGCATCGTAATTTTGATATAATGCATATGAGTACACTAGAATGACATGCGGAATATGTTTAAGGTAGAAATGATCTAAATGTGCTGTCAGATTTATTTTAAAAGTTAGAAAATAGCACAGGTAAGATTGACGAGATTTTTATTTTGTGCCTGTTGTTTTATGCATGTATCGTCAACTATGTGGGGATTGTGATACTACGGTGAATAGTTTTGGGAATGTCTCATTCGTTTGTGTGAGTCACCTGCTACATCTCACCCCATTAGTAGTGCACATCTATTGCTTTCGGATATGCATGCTCGCTCACATTTCTTCCTGACACATTTTGTTTTCAGCTGGTTGCCTAAAACTACTAACTTAGTTTAGATTATTTTAGGTGGAGTATTAAGCAGCGTTTAAGATATGGCATATATAAATAAAAAAATGTGATAGTGTATATTGTATGACCATAATAATAACGGTCCAATGTTTTGCAGATAGAAAATAAGAAATATCAAAGATTTAAAAAACACAAAAGATTAAAAGTTTTAAAAGTTGAAAAATAGAAGATTTACAGAAAAAGTGACGCACGTAAATAAAGATATAGAGATAAAATTAAAAAAATAAAATTTAATACAGAATAAACAAAAGATTCGATCAATACACATAACTATTAACCATGGTGTACTAAAAAGAATTTAGAAGCTCTTAAACATCTGACAGAACAAGACCAAATAGAGCAGCATGTCTGGCTGTCGATGAAATTCCAAAATCAGGTTAAATTCAAGTCACTCAGTGACATTAAGATTCTGGACTATTGGCAGTTTCAGACAGACCTCAGAGTGAAGCTCGATCAGTGCTACGCTGACCAACAGCGATCATTAGAGGCTCTTGGGCAAAGCTTGCGAAATTTTTAGTCAGAATTATTGAAACAAAAATTACGTTAAATAATGGACGCAAAGGTATAAGCTAGCTTGAATGTTATATAAGAAAAAATTACTGACTTTACAGTAATGCTGCAAGAAAAGCCAATGCTTATTAAACAGAAAATGAATATCACTCTGTATTGATTAGAGAAAAAAAACAATTACCAAGATTTGCGAGAACTGTAATAAACAAGTAAGCAAATTTTAGATAGTAAGTCACATGTATTTACATCACTCAAAAAAAAAATAAGAAATTTTTCTCACACAGCTATTAACGGTAATCGGAACGTGAAAATTGCAAACTTTAGGTAATCGTTTTATGGAGAATATTTTAAAGAAAAATGCACAAGCGTCGGTTCCAAGACCAGCATTCCGTGCCGCAACAAGGTGAACTAATGAAGGGGGTGCTGCAGTTATTGAGGTCACTTCTAGCACATTGTGGTATAAGTATGACAATATAGGATACACTTCAAGGGATTACTTGCGGACAAGGCAGAATCTTAGAAAGTGATGTACGTAATATCAAGTCGTATGTAATATTGAGGAACACGTTACAACAAGAAGAGACAATATAAATAAAATAAATAATGATTGGGTTATTAAATTTAGTAATAGTGGTATAGCATAACACAGTGATAGCAATATAAAAATAAAATTAACAAAGTCATTATAAATGTAATGATAAAAATACCTACAAATTAACCAAAAACGATGTCAACAAAAAACTGTCCTAAAACATGCCGTAGTCTTCCGAATATGGTCACATCTAATTCAACATACTTTTTTGCCTACTTAACAATCAATTTCATTATTTTTGAAGACTAAGTAAAATGAAAATGCAAAACTTATTCAGAACAAAATATAGTTATAACATAATTTGTAAGTATGGGTTGGCGCCTGAAGTGCGCAGAGGGGTGTATATTGTAACATCTCGTGGCTCACTCACTTACCTGTAAATAGCAAGGCACGGTATGTGATTATTTTATCAACGAACTCAAGAGAGATAAGACGGGTAATTATATGGGTCACACGCATAAACTCATGAGAACATTAAACTCATGCATTAACATAGGTTATATTAATTGTAATCATAACTTGATTCTAACAACTATGTATGTCACCCGACTATCCGACTCTCTACGTGATCGCGTCAACCTATAGTTTTACGGGTAATGGTTCGACAGTTGCCGCTCGGCACAATTCTTAGGGCGTTAGGGATAGGATATTGAGGAATAGGCCTAGCATGATAGTTTAACAGCACAAACTGGTTGCTGCAGCAGGTATAGTTGATGGGTATCGGGAGATTCGATGGAGAGCGGCTGGTACTTAAGACATAACAGCCTTTGGCAGTGCGTGTATGTAGGTTGCTGCAGCAGACCAGGTCGCCAACAGGTAGTCGTTGATGTGTCTCCTGTTGCCGCTCGGTGATGTACAACGTTAAATGTTCTTAACACACATGCCCGAGAAAACGTACGTCAACGATTTATATCGTCGCCTCCGAATAACACGTCATGACGGTAAGTAGACAAGAGCGAGAGTATTCCTCCAGCTGGCTCGCCGATTCGTACTGCCTTGGTGCCTTAGCGACCTGTATGCGTTGGCACACACATACGCGCGCACGCACACACACACACACATATATATATATACCAATTTTTGCGCATGGTCGAGTGTTGGCCGTGCTGCCCATAGTAGGGATAGGTGAAGGTACATGGGCCTTGGATAAGGTAGCGTTAGTAAGCATCGTACCACCTCTTCTTTTGTCTACTACTGGTAAACATATATTTTTACTGTGACGTCGGTTTTCCGCGTCACAATGTATATATACACGTCTCTGTATTATACATTTGTATAGACAAAAGATAGCCTCAGTTCCTTCACTACCCCTCAGCTCTCCCTACTTTTACAAAATTATTTGCTTGCTTTCATGTGGTTTTCAATACAATAATATTTAAACAAGCACTACCCACTCTCACGCACTTCCAAATTACAGATACTTTAATAAATTGTTATGATTTGTTGATTAAATGATATATGTCTAAGGTCTTCGTTTGTGATACATAGGTAGGACTACAAACACTTAAACAATCATGAAATAAACATTTTTTGATTTCTACTCATTATAAGCCATGTGTTTACTGTCAAAAACTGAACATAATTTAAACTATCAATAAAAATTTATACTGATTCATACAGCATATAGCAATACACGAATCCAAATAATATGTAAATAACTATTTTATGTATCAAATTCATAGATCTTTATCTTTAGTTAAAGTAGGAGATTAACGTGCGGAGCATGCAGAGGGTAGAGCCCTACTAGTATATATGTATAATAGAACTATTCCACCACAGTAGCCACCGTGTATAAGAATCGGCAATTTGAGCATGGAGAAAAAATTACTATTGACGTGTACGAAAATTGGCAATGTAACAAAAAAATCAATGTAACAATGGAATTTGCTGTATAAAAACAGTTGAGCAATTTTTTCTTTTAAATTGTTTATTAGAATTCTATTTTATATTTGGTATGGTTGATTGGGGATAATCGGCGTTTGAATTTTTTCAATTGAAGAAAAAGTTTTAATAGTTCAATGGTATTAAACCAGAGAAATGAAAATTAATTTGCTTTAAAATTTTACGAAAAAAGATGAGGATGTTAACAATATGAGATCATTTAACGTCATTTGCAAAAAACTAATGAGACGTGAATAAAAATCAAAATGTTTCAATCATTTTTGAAAAATCGGTTGGACGTAAATTGCAAATGCATTTAGGTGTTAACCGCACGGTAATGTAAAAAAGACATTAAGTTATATGAAAATAAATGGTTAATTTGTACAATATTTTATCCTACACATTCTTAAATTTTAATTTTTTCGGTTACTTAAATTATGTTTTAATAATGATAAGCGAAAAATATTTTTCAGTAAGGCCCTTATACAAAAGCAATGAAGCATTCATAAAGTACCCACAAAGAGTTCGTAATAATATCATCAGAAATAAATAATTGTATTATAAGGACATGCTAAGGGTTTGTAAAGACTTGAAAACATACTTTAGAAGGCCACAAAAAAACATTTTTAAGGTCCTAGCAAAACGAACCTACGGTTGCACTTAAGAAGGTTTGTGAGCGCATCAAGCAAGAGACGTAGCTCTCTAAGAATACATGTACATATGTGGGCACGTATTTATACAAAAAGGGGTTACGTGCTTAAAATATATAAGCTAGTTACAGTGGAAAGTCATGCGAAATGTTCGAATAACTTTCCAAAAATATGGAAATATATTTAAAAAGCACGTAAAGTCCTCATAAGTCACGTTTTATAAGCACGTACATAAATATATACTAGTGGGACTTCGCCCCCCTACGTGCTTCGCACGCCAGCCCCCCACTCACACATTATGCTAATTTATAGTCTAAATGAGTTATGAAAAATTTGATAAGGTTAAAAACTTAAAAAATTGAAAGTTTAAGTTCGTGTATCTTTAATTACAAGTAATTCATTTGTATTACTTTTTTGCATTCTTTTGGAATATTGAAAAACCGCAAACATAAAATTTTTAATTTATTTTAGTATTCTTAACGAAGTATAAAAATAAATGTTACTTATTTTTATGTACATATTAATTTTAATGACATATTTAATAAAATGTTATAAAATTTTTTTATACTATTATTTTTCTTCAAAGCACACTTTCATCCAAATTCTTAAATAAATGAAATAATTATACACCACGATTGTAGAATTTATAAATATTTGATGAAATTTCAACATTCAAATTCTACTTTTTTATGATATGTCTTAATATCCCTTTTTAGGGAATCATTCCTAAATAATTTTTTTCCGCATTCAATGCAAACAACTCCATTATGTGGACTAAGTGTTTTTATGTGTCTTCTTAAATGTGTATCTCTCTCAAATTTTTTCTGACAAATATGACACTGTACTTTTTTTCCTAATTCATGTTTTTTTATTATGTCTTGTAAAATGATTTCTTGAATTTATGATTGTTTTACAAACATCACTTTCAAAACTTTTTCATGTATGTTTTGATTCTTGAATTTTTTAAATTTTGATATCAGCAAAAACGTACGAGCAAAAATGACATTTGAGCAACTGTTTCTTCCTAGAAAATAACAATACAGTACTTGGTAATATCTCTAGTATTTTTTTTTTTACTTAATTTAATGATTTTCGATAAGTATTATTAAATATTGAAAAACAAAAGCTTACTTATTCTGTCTGATATACCGGTTTTTATTAAATTTTACCATAGCCTTGTAATTCTGTGAGAAATTCTGAATGGAAATGACCAATTTTTCTCTACTGGAATACATTATATTGAGGTAGTTGTTTCCTAAATTAGAAGTATCTAAAAAGGTATGAAATTATTAGCAAAACTAATATAAGTGTTCAGAAATATGTGTAAAAAGTATGAGACCGATTTACTTCGTCGTTATTAAAATATCCTCATCAAAAAATCATTCTTTTAACAATAGAGCAATGGTGCAAACACTACATAGACCCATTATTTTAAAAAGTGTAACCGCATATCTATCAATAATTGAGAATTATTGAAAACTACCTTAGACAGTAAAGAAACGCATACATTTTTTAAATAATTTTTCACCACATAGTTTTAAAGTAATAGTAATCAAAAAAGTTCTCTTTATTTGATTTTGGAAGATAACCAAGTAAGTATCGCGTCTGTTGCAACGTCACATTGTCACATCAGTACAAGTAAATAAATGTACATGTATATGTATGTAAAAGTATACGCAAAAGCATTCACATTTCACTATGATATTTTGAATACGAGATTATATATGAACATAACCTTAGTATTGTATTTCTATATATACGATTGACCTATATATATTGGGAAACAACTACCTTAAATCGTATTTTTTTTGTTTCCAGGCATTGGATTAATATGAAAAGTTATTCTAAAAGCAACGTTTACATTGATTATCAAGCCAAAGAACGATGAAGCCTTACAAAAAATTAAGAGTTGAAGCAATAATTACATGTATTTATAAATAGTTAAAAATTATTATAGTTAGCATGGTTGTTCAATAATCTTTATCGAAACATACAAATTTTTATTTTATACTGACAGCTTACAAAGATAATATATATGTGTGAAGGCAGAACAAAATAATTACAATAAATCTAAATTATAATTAATTTAATGATGCAGTACTACCTAGTTAATAACAGTTCATGTCAGTAATAAAAAGTATGATACATCACATTTAACCTATTTCCAACTTTTTAAGTAAAATAATATTTGCTTACTCCATATCCATTAAATATGTAAATGTTAAATTTTTTTCTGAAATTTTTAAATTTGAAACAAGAATTTACTTAGATATATTATAATAAGATGAGATTAGATGTATTTAATTCGATGTATAAGAACTTAAATAACGAACAGAAAAAAATGTTTCATATTATTTGCGAAAAAAACAATAATATTTTCTTCATAGATGGTCCGGGAGGGTCGGGAAAAACTTATTCATACAAAACGTTTATTTATTTTTTCATTTCGCAAAATAAAAAAATTTTGTCAATGGCATGGACTGGCATAGTATCAATTTTGCTTCCAAAGGGGATGGCAAGCCATAGAATTTTTAGACTTCCTTTAGATCTCAATAATATAGAAAGTGCCTTTTTAGAATTTGAGTCAGATATAAAAATTAAGAGAAGTTGATTTAATTATTTTGGATAAGGTTTCAATGGTTCCACAAAAAGCATTGGAAATTGTAGACAGAACGTTAAGAGATTTATGTAATACTAAAATATACTTTGGAATTAAATTAATTAATTTAGGAGGTGATTTTCGTCAGATTCTCCCAGCGATAAAAAACGGTAATAGAAAAATTACAATTGAACAAAATATTAAATCTTCCTTTTTATGGAACTCATTCCAAAGTTTAAGACTTGAAATAAATATTCGTTCTAACGACCAAGGATTTTCAAAATTATTATTGGACATTGGGGAAAGGGAAATAAAAACTTTAAACATTCTTCAAAATTGGATATCAAATGATGTATGTTCTCAACTATTTTCTAATATCTCTAATTGTTGGATGAATAGTGTTACACTAACATCGCATAACGAATACACCTGTTATTTAAGTAATTAAATTCTTAAAAAATTAACTGTAGAAATTAGAACTTACTGGAACATAGGTACCGTAACTTATGAAGGAGTTGGTAAATCGGACGATAATTTTCACTTAAATTTTCCGGTGGAGATATTGAAAACGGGTTGGACAGGGGCCTTCGCCACTAAACGTACAAGACTTTAGGAAAATGTTTTGTTTTATTGACAAATAAAATTATACACATGGTTTGCATACCGCATTAAATAATTTATGTACTTTATTGGTGTTACAACCGAAAATAACACTCAAACGCTGCGTCAAAATATACCCAATATAGTATCAAGGGATTTCTTTTTTACGTTTGACCCGGAGCCTTGACTCGGCAAGGGACTTTCCTATAGCGGGCTTATACTTGACTTAACTATAACTACAATATACGAATTGAAGCGACAAGCAGCATTACGTCAAAAACAAACGCTCGAATTTACTAGGTGATACCAAAGATCAAGGCACCCTGTAAATTTGCGATATAGGATTACAAACTACACTGTCAGTTTTGGCTGAAATCGCAAGAGCTGTAGAGTGTCAGGATATTTACAAGGTCTATCGACAATCAACGCATCACTTTAAGTGTGGCCCACACTTGATATAAATTAATATATAACTCACACACTAATATCGCATCGTCAACATTAAGAATCTCAATAATAAATTGGTTCATACGCAATGTCGCAGTTTCGCGTATTTCAACTTATACGTCGCATAGATAAACAAAAGAAAACAAAAGAAAATATTCGTTAAGTAAGGCAAAACGCAAAATAAGTAAAGAGAGCTCCAGAGATCAGCTATACAATGAGATTCAAGGGTCACGGCGATACGAACGCTGATGTAGGGAGCAAGCCGCAAAACGAGAAAATCAATCTTATGTGATCAAGCACTTGAAAAGTCAACGTAATATAAATTGAGCGCCATAACTATCCTAAATGACAAATAAACGCATAGAATTTCTGGTTAGAAGATCGGCCGGTTTGAATACACCACTTGATTAATTATTAAACAATCATGGGCAAAAATTACTACCCAATGCCTAAAAGAGTACAGGACTCTAGAGCATCTCTCACACCGGGAAATTTACTCGCGATTGATCCGTACTCCCTCAGATTTTGCTCACTCTTTGCTCGATCCAGGATCATAATGATTTTTTCCATCATCCGCTCCTCAGCAGCTTGCTCTTCCTTTTTCCCTGAAGCCCCTCACTGTTTGCCGCCAATCACCAACGCTCTCAATGCGCGATAATATTTAGTGGCTTAGCTCTGAGCAGGGGGCTAAAGAAGAAAAATACATGTCGATCTTAAACACATACTTCACGAGCGTGTGTGTGTGGGGATCACTTTGCAATACATACATATCTTTCTATATTATATAGTTGTATTAACAACATAAGTCTCAGCTCCCCTTAGTGCCCTCATTTCCCCTTAGCACTCCCTTAATAACCTTAGGTATTCGCTCGTTTCTACGTTATTTTTGATACAAGTATGGTAAAAGCAAGCTTCCCTGCACCCTCCGTCCCTTCGTTTCCCCTTAGCGCCCCATTTATTCCCCCGTTTGTGTGGATTCTTTCTAATCAATCTTGAGTATATATGTACATACACGCGTACACACACACACACACACACACGTATGTGTGTAGTAGAAAGTGACTCATGCAGACTGTATGTGCTTTTAAAATATATATTTCATCATGGTAAAATCATGCGGACGTCCGCATTATTTCACTTTTGTCTTCACAACTACCCTTACATAAATGTGATTGTCCGCATTAGTCAACACGTATGTGTGTGTGTGTGTGCAGAGTTGACTAATGCGGACAATCACATTTATGTGAGGGTAGTTGTGAAGACAAAAGTGAAATAATGCGGACGTCCGCATAATTTTACCATGATTAAATATATATTTTAAAAGCACATACAGTCTGCATGAGTCACTTTCTATAAACATATATAATATTGATTTTGGAGGGTAATTCCAAGCACCCCCCCCCAAGTCCTATATATATAAGGTAAAACACTATCAGTTCTTACGTTATTCTTATTGGGTTAAATTATTGGTTAGCCCCCTCCCCTCTAAATAAGGTAAAATTCTATTGGTTTAAACTATATTTTTACTGGGTTGAATTTTTGTTTAGCCTCCCCACCTCCACCCCCCATAAATTTATAACCCAATAACCGGATAATCTAATAAGTACCCTTTACAATTTAAAAGATCTCCCTTAAGTCTTCAATCAGCAGCATCTCTAAATAAAGTAAAATTATATCACTGTTCATGTCATTTTTAGTTGAGTTACTTTTTGCCCCCTTACTCTCAGCTCTTCTGAAACTTTTCGAAAAAACCTCTCATTCCTCTCACAATTTCTAAAAAGCCCTTTTTTAACCACTTTTCAGGTCCACGTTATTATTTTTTATTCAAATACTATAATTATTTTAGCTGTACAATTTGTTCAATTTTAATTAGTCCCTTTCCCCCTTTCTCATAACTTCATAACCCAATAACCGGATAATCCAACACAATTTTGAGAGAACTTCCTCCAGTTACCCTATAGCCGCATATCTGAATAAAGTAAAATTATATCGGGTTTCATGTAATCACTAGTTATATGACTAACTGCACCATTTGTTTCAGCTTTCCTTGTAGATTTGAGAAAGCCCCTAATTTGTCGCACATAAGCATATTTCTACACTACCGTGAAGGTAGTGCTATGGCGTGCTGATTTTTTTTTTTTTTTTTTTTTTCTTTAGGAAGGTACATGTTATATGTCGGAATTTATATTAGAACATGACATGATGTTTTTATACTTAATCAGTAACAACGAATAAACTTAATGAATATTTTAATCATGGACTAAGCTTGAAGCCCTATTTACCATAAAAAGATGAAAATCATATTTATTGAAATATGTCAAAAAATGCGCATCGTCATGAAACAACATTAAAATAATAATTTCATTGACCTAATACTTTTATTCATTATTTAAATGAACCATGCAAGAATATTTCAGACTATTTCATACTTTTGCTAACGTAAAATTAAAATTTGTTCATCTACTTTTGATTAGTTAACGTCAAAAATTTCTCTCCAAACAATATTTTTTATTTCTAAATCATTATCACGTTCTATTTCAATACACGTTCCATTTTTATTTTTGCACCTTGACAACGCGACATATAACTGATCATGCAGAAACAGTGGATTTTTTTTAAACATAATCAAATATTATTAAAACTTTGACCTTGAGATTTATTGATAGTCATTCAAAACGCTTAAACTAAAGGAAATGGTTTTCTGTATAAAATAAAAGGTCATGATAATGAATTTTCTGTGTTAAGAGTTATTTTTGGTATAAAAACTCTTTTTTCAATTTATCTCCAGTTATTATTTTTGCTTTAATATTGTCTTTAAGTAATTTTTTAATTAATAATCTTGTACCGTTACAAAAAGCAACAACTATACTTAAATTTCGTATCAACATAACCATTGCTGCAATTTTTAAATCCAGCTTATGTAGTGGTAAGTCTTCACGAATATTGTTTAGAAATTCGATTGGAAAATTTATACAAATATCATTATCAGATTTATCAACACTTGGAAGTAGCATAATCTATGCTGTAATATGTTTTTATTTCTCCTTTTCCATGATTTACAACTATATTATTCAAAAAGTACGTACATTCGTTATAAGAAGTAAGTATAACGATATTTATTGAAAAGTTAATATCTTCACCAAAAATATTGAAACAAACAACAGTTGTTTTCATTGATTAAGTACTTAAAATCTTTTAATTTTTCCTTCTCTAGTACTTAATAATAATTTTTAAAATGTTTCGTCAATCGAACGAATATAGATGATTTGAAGTTTTAGAATATAAAACGACGACTAAAGATATAATGATTTAATACTTTCTTGTATAATCATGCTTCTATGACTGTTTTAAAAATTGGAAGAATCTGTCTGAGATCGCCGTCTAAAACAATTAATTTATTACCAAAATGGATAGTTGTATCACATAAATCACGTAATGTTCTTTTAACTATTTCAAAGGCTTTTTTTGGGATCATAGTAGCCTCGTCCCATATAATTTAATCTACTTATTTTTATTTATTTTTTCAGAATGAAATTCCAAGAACGAACTTTCTACTTTGTTTAAGTCTAAAGGTAAACGATATGCTCTATGACTGCTCATTTTTTTTGGAAGTAATATTGATGCTATATCAGTCCATGCCATGGATAAAATTTTTGTCTACGAAAAATGAAATATAAAATTAACATTTTATATAAAAATGTTTTTGCTGGACCTCCTGAGCTATTAATAAAAAAAATGTTATCTGTTTGTTCACACATAATTTTGATAATTGTGATTTATGATCAGAGAGATTCATTATGGCCAGAGAGTATAACCACCAATTTTTCATTTCTATTACTTCTCTGAATATTGTTGTCTGTACTTAATATTTACCCTTATTAGAATCATATATTACGATATTAAAGCCAAGTAAAAAAATCTATTAGATCTTTTTTTCCAAAATCACTATATAATTAATAAAATGATTAAGAATGTTTTTTAAATTTTATTCCCTTGAATATTTCTTACGATAAGAAACGAGGCAAAAAATGGTCTTAAAAATTTATATAAAGGTATTTATTAAATTTACACCACATCTTTTTTGACTTCTAAACTACTTTACAAAGGTTTTTTTATTTTTTCAACTTCAAATAGCAAACTGAAAAAATGAAGTATTTAACTGATTCAAAAACTGGGGAGTTGGCGCGCGGAGCACGCAGGGGGGCGAAGCCTGTATATATATTTGTTAGACCAAATTTAGTCACTTACACACTCTCCTCTCCCCCTTTGGCTGCCCACTCAAAATTTAAATTTTTCCTTTAGCCCCCCCTTAAAATAAGGTAGGAAACTGAAATGTAGTCGTTAAATTAGCCCAATAAAAAATATTTTACAAAAATAAGAGTCTTCTTGCTCCTATCACATTTTAAGAGCCTTCTCGTTACCCCCTTGGATACCTTTAACGGTAGTCACTAAAATTAAATTATTAATCATATTTCATGACTACATGATAAAAATACCATAGAATATACAACAAAATGATCACTCAAATGATCACTTTATTAACATGATACGTTTGTGTTAACTCTAGAAATTAACATTGGTGTTAGTAAATTTTTCACAATTTTTATGAACGACATATTTTTCACAAAAGTCAGACTTTTATCTGATACACTTGGTGTGAAGTATACTCTTAAGAGAATATTGTAAAAAAAGAAGAGGAAATATTTTATTTATTCGTGTATGGAGAACAATTTGAGTAGTATAAGAGTTTTTTGTGACTATTTGATAGAAAAAAAAAATTTTCAGTTTTTAAATATAAAAAAATTCTTTCCATACTATATTTTGAATGCTTGATTTTTTTTTCAGCATCATCTTGTATAAATATATCATGAAGATTTTCACATCTTAAGAGCAATGCATAAGTTGACCGTGAAAGTCACAAGAGCAATGCATAAGTTGACCGTGAAAGAATAAGGTTTTTTTACAATCAAATCCTAGTTTATGAAAATTTTGGTCCTGTAATTTACCAATCATAATTAAAAAACCTAGAACCAAAGAGAATTTTTTTCAGTACAATGAAAGTGGCAAAGATAAATTAGTACCTGTAATAAATGTGCTCATTGGTATAAACACTTTATTGCCTATCTTTTCTCCAGTCATTACATCTGCTTCAATGTTATCTTAAAATAATTTAGTTTTGCAAAGTCTAGTTTCATTGCACAAACTATCAAATATTATTAATGTTCTTACTATCATAACAATTTCACCCTTTTAATTTAAAACATGTAGCGTCAAACCTTTGTGTATATTACAGAGTTTTTATTGGAAAATTTATATCTACATTATCATCTGGGCGATCACTACCTTTATGTCTTGCATAATCTATACTGTAATAAGGTAAATGTCTCTATTCGTGAAATACGTCCCTATTCATGAAATATGAAAATTCATATATTTTTCGTACAACTTACTTGAGAAAATTGTGGTAGTTGTATATTTTGTGTATCTTCATGAATTCACAAAAAAAATTTTATTTTACATACAATAAGTGATAAATTTTAAAAATAATTTTGAACTGTAAGTATTATAGCACCAAACTTTAACAAGGAATGAATATACTTTTAGTAAACAAGCAAGCGATATAATTATTTTTATTAAATAAAATAGTGTTATGCAAGTGAAA
>NW_019379604.1:0-20619 GCF_000648655.2 Copidosoma floridanum | reverse complement strand
TAATAACAATAATAATAGTAATAATAATTATTATTATTACTATTGGTATTATAGTAATAGTAAAAATACTGATAATAAAAATAATAATAATAATAATAATTTTTGAAAAGTGGTACTAAATTCAGAAGTAGTCACCTTTTTTATATATATTGTCATTAAAAAACGTTATTTTTACTGAGATTCCAATAAGTCACGTGACTCGCGATATATATAGTCATTTAGGGGAAAAATAACACAGGCCTTATCGGTGCAATTCTATTTTTTATTTTTTTACACGTTCGACGATTGCAATAAGATGAAAGCCTTTCAATAACATGTTTTTGAGGAAATGAAAATACCTTAGCTATTTTTTCCCAACTCAATTAGTCTTTTCCAGCTCAAAACTTTCCTTTGAAAGTTCGAAAACGCACATTTAACCTGTACAAAGTTCTCCCGTTTCTGACTATATATAGGAAAACAAGCAGGGTTTTGGTAACGTCAAATGTGCGTTTTCGCACCTTAAAAGGAAAGTTTTGATCTGCAAAAGACTATTTGAGTTAGGAAAAAATAGCTAAGGTATTTTTATCTCCTCAAAAACAAGTTATTGAAAGGCTTTTATCTTAGTACAATCGTGAACGTGTAAAAAAAATAAAAATAAATTTGCACCCATAAGGCTTGTGTTTTTTTCCCCCAAGTGACTATATATATCACGATAGTCGTGTGACCTTTTGGAATCCAAATAAAAAATAAAGTTTTTTAATGATAATGTACGTACAAAACCAAATTTGCGGGAGTTTTCTAACTCTCAGGTGGTGGGAAAATAATTTTTTTTGTCGCTTATCCAACCCTTATATTATCTATAAAGATTCCTATGTATCTATATTACCTTCTCTATAATCTTAGATAAGTATTTATAGATGTAATTAGCGTTAGATAAGCATTGCAGATTTCAATTTCCTAGGAAAAAAAGGTTATGTTCCAACCCTCTATGAGTCAGAAAATTTCTGCATCTTTGGTTTTACGCATCAATTATCAGGGATTACGTTTGGAAAAGTTGCGGCCTTATTTTTTTTGTAGGGTGGATACATTTTTTAAGGTGCCATTTTTTGGTCATAAAAGAATCCCAATTCTGCCTTGAATTGTACCTCTTAATGACAACTTCTTATTTTCTATTCATTGGACTAGCTTGTGGGAGTATTATCGTGTGGACCATATATATAGCACTTGTTATATTACAATTTAACTTGTGATCAAGAAAAAAGATTTAAAAAATACTTTGGATTTCCAGGAATCATGACGTTTTTCAACTTTAGTTAGATTTTCAGTGGTAAATTTTTTCTTACATACTTCGGGCTCAACTGCTAATCAACGAGGTGTGATAAAAAGTAAGGTGACTTTTTGAATTGCGCGCGCTCTTTACAATCTAAGTTAAAAAATATTTTTTTTAACTATGTTGGTACACTAGTCATGATCATATGTTCATAGTTTTGACTATATAGCATGTGCTGTTTTTATGTAAGAGACTTAAAGGTTAGACTCATGTTTGCGTACTCGGCGATTTCTTTTTGTTGAAAATAATGGAGCAAAGAGTTTGTATTAATTTTTGTGTAAAAAATGGTATTAAGTGCTCAAAAACTCTTGAAATGTTGACAGTGGCCTACGGTGAGTTAACTATGAGCAAAAAAAATGTTTATAAGTGGTATAAGTTATTCCCAGAGGGCCGAGAAAATGTTAATGATGAACCTCGCTCTGGGCGACCCAGCACGTCAAATACCGATGAAAATGTTCAGAAAGTGAAAGAAATGGTGCTAAAAGCTCGTCGAATCACGATTAGAGAAATAGCTGATGATCTTGACATATCGTTTGGCTCATGGCAATCAATTTTGACGGATGTTTTGGGTATGAGACGTGTATCCGCGAACACCATGATAATGCACCTGCGCACAAGTCGTTATTAGTTAGTAGTTTTTTGGCCAAAAACAGTACTTCTATCATGCCTCAGCTACCATATTCACCAGACTTGGCCCCCAGCGACTTTTTCCTCTTCCCAAAATTGAAAAAGCTCATGAAAGGACGAAGATTTGCCACGATTGAGGAGATTAAGGCTACATCGCTGGAGGAGCTCAAAGCAATACCCAAAATAGCATTTCAGAAGTGTTTTGACGACTGTAAAAAGCGTTGGCACAAGTGCATTGTATCTGAGGGGGATTATTTTAAAGGGAATAACATAGTTTTAGATGAATAAATAAATATTTTTTTATAAAAATGAAAAGTCACCTTACTTTTTAATCACACCTCGTATGTCTACTTCCAGTGTCTTGATATCAGCTCTGTTATCAAAGTTAAGATTACACTAAATTTATAGTATTATATTATGTGTAGTTTAGTAGAAACTCCCTTAGTTACAAATGTTCACATTTAGTCTTCAAATATATCACTCGTAACTCTTATTTTACACATTTGAAATGACCATGGTTTTAGTTTTAACATTGGTCTTTTCGCGTACTTTCGTAAAGGCTCTTCGGTGTTAATAGTCGCGTTTCACCTTAAATATATATTTATGGTTGTGTTTATTCGAGGTGAGATTCATGGCTATAGTTTTAGTTTCAGTTACTGCTGCATGATGTTTAATATTATTATGAAATGGCGCTGAATTGGAATTTTTTTTTTTACACATGAAATGGCACAGGTTTAAGTTTCAATATTAGCTACTTCATTTACTTTTGTACGAGCGCTTTGACGCTCGTTGTTGCGTCTAACCTCAAATTTTCTTTATGCAGTTACCTGAAACAGCGTCATCTTAATATAGAACAGTAGTAAAGCTAGATAACATAAATACATACCATGCTAGAGGACGATAACTTTCATTATTTTTCTTTTTTTTACAATCAGCATCCATCATTAGGTCACGTCGGTACAACGGATTTTTAAGTCTAAGATTGCGCTTACTAACTCGGGTCTAACACTGGGGACGTTGGTGGAATGTGAGGCTAGAGAATAGTTGAAATATGCGGTAGAGTACTCGAAAAAGGGGTACAAATGCTTTTGAGTGAAGGGAATCAAGTTGTGATGCCTCGGAGCGGTTGTTGCGCTGTATCGCAATGCACTTACTCGCGACGCGCCTAGGAGTTGTCAATACTACCTGGAGTGGCGTATTGCAGGCCTCCCGTTCGCTATCTAGAAGCTACCCATACCATTACGAGTAAAAGTAATCGTTCTATAGTTTACGTGAGGGGCAATTTGTGATTCAGTCCGCGATCAGTCTAGAAGCCACCAATACCGTCACGAGTAAAGATGACTGTTCGAGATTTTACGTATGGAACAATCGGTTATTCAACCACTAGATCTAGATACCAATATTGATAGCAAGATACCAATACTATCACGAGTAATTATGTGCACTTTTGAGGCTATGCCCGCGCTGGAAAGAAAACAAAAAAAAGTTAGAAAGACTTGACGATATTTAACCACTTACTCTTGTTCTATTTTTAAAAAATAACTTCACACACGGCGAACCAGCGTAAAATGTCCAAAGTCAACGTTTAAACCACGCTTGAGGAGGACCGAATGATAGCTGAAGCGGACTCTAGCTACTCAGTCGACCGTTCGATGGTAAAAACAAACTGTGGCCTTTACCTCGTGGTAGACTGTAAGGTAGCAGAGATGGACTTTAACTACTCAATCTACCGTTAGGGGTGAATATTAAGTGTCTGTTTCCAGGCCCTTTTATTAAGAGTAGCGGACCTCGGTCATGCGCTGGTTAAAAAATCATGCGTCTGTGAACATGAACGGTAAAAATCGGATAATTCCTTGAAAGTTAATGAAGTTGCTGGCTAGGTTTGCCGTAGTACAGTACAGTAGTAATTGCTACAGGTGTAGCATTTATAGGTTGTCTTGTGTTTTAACTGTATGTAAAAATTCTAAAATTTAATACTGTTTGCGTTAACTCTAAGTTTTTGTAGCATTATATCTCACTGCATCTAATCCCAGTTAAAATTTTTGCGTTTATTGGTTTTTTCTAAAAATGTTTTAAGTTTTTTGTGTATGGAATAATATTTTTCCATTTCCAGTCAGCATAGGCCAGAGTGCATGTGCATGAATAATAGTTGGTCATTGTGCCATAGTTGCGCGCAAATTGCAGATAATTCACTTCTTTTCAGATGCACGTTCGCCCCTGTCAAATAGTATTAGTGTCAAAACTCAAACAGCTTTTATGATTTTAGGTGGGGGTCGGAACTGACCTATTTGTGAAAAATATTTTTAATTCGTTTTTTAACTGCCAAAGTCTCGAAAAAAACTTGTATAGATACAATNGTTGCTGTTGTTGTTGAACTCGGGAGTGATATGTGCTGCTTAGTGCTTCGCGAAAGTACACCAATACCACCTTGAACTCGGCACGAGTGAAATCACGACTATACGCTCTCGAAGAGGCCGCGATAAACTCGGTCAACGGAGATAAAGCAAAAATGTTCCCAGGTGTATAAATACATACGAAATATTTAATTTTTATTATGACAATAAATAGTAGTTTTCCTACGAGGTTGAAAAGTCTCTGTTTGCGAACCGAGAGGTTTGCGGCCCGTGCCGAAGGCGAGGGACGTAAGGAGGTTCGTAAAGGAGACTTTTCAAACGAGTTCCGGAAAACTGCTTTTTCGCCCGAGGAACTACCAGCCTCCCAAAACCACCCGAGGGCGAAAAAAACTTTTTTTTTACAATAACTTATGAAAAAATTGTTTTTTATCATTCGCTCTAGTACTAGCAAATATTTCATTTACATAAGATAAGTATTTCAATATTTGAACACATCATTTTTCATTAACTATTAATTTGTTCTAATACTAAATTATAGTTATTTGACTTAAAACTACAGTTTGATAAGATATTTGGTAAAAAAGACTTATTTACTCAAAAAATAAAGTCAGCTGTGATTTTAGTGGCTTTGGATACTCTGCTACTTCACCTTTAATTCAATGTATTTGAATCACTGACTATTTTATTCAAATTTTCCAATGTATCATCGTCCTGATATTTTGGTTCTTCTTTGAACACTGTTACCGAGTCACATACAGAAAAAGTCTCAAAACTATGTATAGAATAAATATTCAATAATGAAAAGTTGAATTTCTAATGATTCAAGACCTAAAAATGTATAGAAACTTAACTGCGATTGATTATCAATTTCAAAGGGTCGGAACTGACATTTCGAGCTTTAAAGCTCTCAGATTGTCCGCGAACGAGACACACTGACTTTTCCTCTCATAAAGTATTTGTCATCGCCAAAAAGTATAAGAAAGTACAGTTTATGTACCTGTTCAAGAAAACCTAGTGGGTGGTTAGAGGAGGGTCGGAACTAACCCAAGTATTTGTACACACGAAAAACGAGAAATGATTCACTCGCCAGTCCCAAGGATTTTAATTTTTAGCCGCATTGACCAGTGCAGTTTTTTAGTGCCAGCAGGTAATTCAAAAATGACCGTGAGGGGGCGTTGCAGAGCTAAATTAAGCGTTTTTCAAAGCTATTTCTGTGCTGATCATAATTTTCATACAAATCGAGGGACAAAAATAGTGCATTACACGTTCTTACTTATTTGCTAAAAGCATGTGTAATTTCAGTATAAATATTACCCATGATAACTAAAATTTATTATGTAGGTGGAAAAATTCCGAAAAAAAGCTTTATTTTGGTATGCGAGTGTCTTTTGTTTGAAAAGTTGAGTTTGAGACAGGGGTTGGAACTGACATTTTTAGATGATTTTAGAAATTTTCTTCGTAAAAGGGACAAGAAATTGGTAACATCTGTAAGTAATCGAGAATTTATAACATTTAACATGTCTTGGCACTGCAAGCATAATTAATTTTAGCTTCAAAACGTCGCACAGTGGGATAAACTGATAATTTTCGTTTCAAAACTATGTAAACTTTCTTAAAAGAAATATTTTTTCATGAGAGTTTTTGGATCTTATAGGTATGATGACAAGGAATAACAGAAAATTAAGGAGAAATGTAAAAAATGAAACCCTAACCTACAAATTTTTGATTATTTAAGAAATTTTTCAATTTAATTTTTTTTTTTCTGTTGGAAAATAAGTTTTAAAGAGCTGGTATTATACCTTCATATTTATTTTACATATATTCTTCATTTTTTTAAATAATGTATCAAAATTGCGTCTAAAAAGTGACATTTTTGTCAAATCAAGCATAATTTCAAAAAAAAATTATTTTCATTAGAAAGTTTTTAGAAGTGTAAGTGTTGTGGCTGGGAGTGATAAATAACTACTCAATGATATAAAAAAAAATTAATTTATATACTCATGTGGTATTTTGAAATTTTTTACGTGTTTTGAAAATTCTTTCTTGTTCTCTTTATTCATTCTCCTAATATTAAATTTTTTATAAATATAAAGTAGCTTGATTAAATTGATGCCTTTGATAATTATAATCATATGATAATATAGAAACGATGAATTGCGATGATGTCATGGATGCTTTTGAAATATTACGTGCTTGTTTCACTCTTAATCGGATTCCGTTTCCGTGTTACTTATATCATCGTCGTTCTTCCTGTAAATGTTTATAATTTCAGGATTGACATCGGTTAATAATTATCATGAATAATACTTTTACATTAAAATACTTTTCATGACTTATTCCGTTTATTTCTAACATAATTTCATTCTCCAATAACCTTGCAAAAATTAATTATATTATTTATTTTGATAACATTCGCATAATAATCAGTCTATCTCACCATTACGGGTATTAAAATTCATTTAACAGAGTAATACTTATTCTAAAATATTGCTTTAATACCATAGTAAAGAGGCAAAACACTCTATTTTTCACTTAACATTAGGTATTCAAAATAATAGCCATATAAGATGTACTAAGTGGCAACATTTTATTGAAAAGTATTCATCGCTTTTGTGATTAAAGTGATCAAGAAAGAATCATATAATTTTCTACTCTACAATTCAAGACGTGATTTTAATTAAATGTAAGATATCATTAAAGTTTCGTGATGATGTATGTTTAAAAGTATTTTTAAGAAGCCGGTAAATGAATTGTAACTGTATTCTCGGTTCAGAACAAGATAAAATTGTTTAGTTTAAATTCAATAATTAGTACAATTAAATCTAACTTGCGATTGAAAAATGAATTAATTGTTTTGCTTAGTGAATATAACAAGTTTAAGATACTGCACATAGAATGACAAATTCATTGTGTAATTTTTTCTTTCCACAGCGAATAATACAACTGTAATTAGAGTTTCCGATGTAATTACTACATTTACATGGAGAAATAGGATATTATGATTTTTTAACAGTGGTGATGTATAATATTATGCCTGTATTGATTTTTGAAATCGATTACTTGATGACTGTCTCTAATTTTATTCAATATTACAGCGAAATTCACAAGTTTAAAAAGAACTTTGTAGATACTATATAAGTGCTTTTACTTACTGTGATCGCGTGAATCCACTTAAGTCTTGAACGTTTTTATGATTCGCCTTTAGCCGTTGTCTTTGTTCAATGTACTCTAATGAAATGATAGGGTCTGTCATGTAAACTGCCCTATTAAAAACGTTCAGAATTCTAAGCTTTCTGCTTATTTGTCGTGCGTGTGCAGTCCAATTTCTGCAATAATACTTGTGCCAGCTTTCACTACAATCTTCGGAAAAATATGTTAAAGGTAAAGGGAACTTTATCGCAATCTCACAACTATGAGCAAGAAATTTGTGTAATGTGGGGGTCATTTTCACCCAGGGATAACATTCGTAATACTTTCTATACGTTTCAATACACAGTGTACTTATTTTGCTCAGAACTGGTGCGTGCTTGCTGTTAAATAATGATATTAAGAGAGAAATGTTTTTCACCAGCTGTTCATCTAGTTCAAGAACTTCAGCAAATTTTCTGGTTCCGCGAAGCATTTTCGAGCAACGTCACCGTTTGTAGTAGTACCATGCCCTTGAAGGACTTGGTCAACTCGAACCTTGTACTTTTTGTAAATTCTGTTTCGTACAATTTGAGTTCGCTCATCTGCCTTTTCTGAAATAATATAGACATTACTATGCAAACTAATATAGTTAGGTTACTGATTTGACACTTCATTTTTCTTAACAATTAAAAATATGAACTTTTTTGCAAGACGTAATAGCTATATTTGACAAAAGCCAACTTCGTTCATGATCAATAATATTTATATTTAAGAATACTTTGGAAATACAATTATATTTCTGACGAAACATTGTAAATTTGAGTTTTCTAACACAGTTATTCATTGAAATATCCAATAGCAATCAATTTTGGACTTTATGTGGAAAACCCAATCGTATGTGCATGCTAATTTCATTACTCAAAACGATGGTTTGTGTTTTTACATGAATATCTATGAGTAAAAGATAGTTATTTACATTTAAACGATTGGTCGAACTTGGAAGGTACAACCTTAAGGACACATCAAATGCAACTGAGTGAGAAACTCGTCCAATTGTTTGGATTTTTATTTAAAATTAAAAATTGTATTGCGTCACTTGAAAAAAGTAATAAACCCTGCTGTGTAAGGTCTGAAAAAAGTAAATTTTTTTTTTGAAATTTCCAGTGCGATAACGTGGCCTAATTATTACAATTACGTGTTGCAATTTTCATTAGAGAGTAATATCTCGTATCCTTTATTTAGTTACACACGAAAGATACACATTAACTACAGTCACTGCATGTGCTACGGAATATCGAAAAGAAGAGTTTTCCAATTTATATTTCACCTTTAATATTAGCATTAATCGTCCATGTTTGCAAAGAAAGTCTGTATGATATGTGGGTAAGATTTTCAAAAGCTTTTATTTCAGCATGTAGAAGACCAAGGCAAAGCTCCATAAATGATTCATCAATGGGATAAATCGGTTGATGCATCTTTATCGAATTGAGAACTAGTACAAAAGCAAATATTGCATCTATATGTAGCTTTGTTTCCTACGATTGCGTTTACACATTTTTCGTCTAGTGATGTAACAAAAACTCTAAATGACACTTCTGCTTCTTGTCCATTATCTAACTGAAATGCATATGATGTAAGTGTGGATATTTCACGGTTTAAACGATTATACTCTGTAAGTATAGACTCCAGCGTTTCCTTCTTTAATGCAATTCGTACTGTTCTACAGAATTTATAACTCTGTGGGTTCAGATTCTTCCATGTACAATTAGCTGTAACAAAATAATTTAGTATTTATATTACCAAAATAATCTCTACGATGATTCCTAAATTTTGTGCTGAGACAGCGGTTTTTATTAACCAAGCATCATAATGTATTAAGGACGCCCGATGATTAGACGTTGCCCTCACTTAGAATAGTATAAAACATATATTCGAAGAGATCAAACGACAAAGTGATAAGGCAGATATTAAGATACGAGTATAGTTTTGAAGACCCAAGAAATTTTTCTCTCATAAATTTTTTTGCATTGTTCACGCAGATATTATCGATTATGTAAAATTTACTACTTGTGTAGAAATATTTATATTCCCAACTAAAATTACTCTAAATAAGGCCTTCTTTAAATCATGAAATTTCTTATGACACGTTTTTCACTGTGCAAACAATACAAACGATAAACAGTCAATTTGCTTACCATTAGATCTACTTTGTAGTTGAACAATGAGCATACTAGAAACAAACAAAGATTGCAGAGGATCTTGATTAATTACATTTGAATCGGTATAGCCTTGCTGTGGGTTACAATGACCAGCAGAGCTATCAAACCCAAGTGTCACAGTTAGCTGCAAGTGGTGTAAGTCCTGTTTGCTCCAAGAAATTGCTACTGCAGAACATAGTTGTTGCGCTGTTTTATTTAAAATATTCTGGAAAGAAACGCGAATTTCAACTTCTGTATGTACATCATAGGGTAATACGAGGCAATTCTTCATCTCTTGTTGTATCATAGAGTAAGAAGGGTAAATATTACATTTTATGATCCGCAAATCCCTGACTAGAGCTACGTACGACTTCTTACTAAAATGATGTTCGCAGTAAAACGCAAGAGCCGATTTAGGAGAATGCCTGTATTCAGCAATTTCAGTACTTGGCTGTACAGTATGATCTTCAACTTCCATCTCTTCTATATAGTAATCTGTTCTACTCATTTCTTTATGAGTATCATTTTTAGCAAGATGAATTTGGCATAACTTCACTGCTAATTTCAACAATTCGATATTATATTTGACATAATCTAACACTTCGTAGGCTCGACTATATAAGGTGCTCAAACTGGCCTTTTCTGTTTCAATACGTGGTCGTCCTCCTTTACCAGTACCCTTCTTCGCTGTATGGGGAGGTCCTTTTAAAACTTTTTTCTGCCTACTTCTTTGGTTAGTTGGGTAGCTTGGCATTCTATTTGTAAGATAAATTTGAAAGTTACTCTACAATTATTGACGTATACGAAATGAAAGACAGTGATTTCATAAAGGTGAAAAAAACAGCAATTGTGAACGCCCATTCAGTATATCATATAAAGTTAATATACCGACTAATTTACAGTCTATCTCACTTTGGTATATGTTAATTAATAATCAATTTTCATGTTACTTACGTTAATAACAATGTTACTTGAATGCAAATTTAGAGAACACAGTTTCAACTAAAAATTTTTATTGTAATATTATCTAATTCTTACATTTATTTTTCCCTCACTATACGGATGTCATCGAAATAAAGTTGTGCTTGCTTAGTGTTTCTAATTAAATCACGTGAAAATAGCTGTTCAATAAATCATTCGAATGAAAAAGTCGGTGGATCAAAAAATGTAAATGATATACTGAATTTTCTCAAACTATTTATGAACATTTAAGTTTCATTTCATAGGCACGAGATGTTAACTTTCGTTATATATTTAAAAGTGATTGCAATAAATTTTGTCCAGATTCATTTTATTTCTTAAAGCATTTTTATTGAGCACTTGCAATTTTTTTCGTTAAAACACACATCAAACTGTTGATTGATAGAATCATTTATAGATCATTTAAGTTTTTAAAAAATACAATTTTTCTGTAAGGGCTCAACAATGATATAAGGAGTCCCAAGATATTTCGATGACATGCAGCTTTGACTTAAATCAACAAAAGTAAAAATTTCTTACATACAAATAGTACATACTGCAGCTAATATCAACGTAAGCTCAAACATTTTCAGTGCGAAGTCACACAAAGTACAAGTCGTAATCACTAAAATGAAAATCTATAAACACATTCAACAGCGATTCTGTTTAGCTCATACATTTTCTCATTAACAAAATATCAATGTGTAAGAAATACAAATGGAGTCGAATAGTATATTGGAATTTAGTCGTTAAACTGCAAATATTTGAAGTATACTTATATTTATTTAAGTTATATACGTTTTCGTAAGCCCAAATGTGCACAAGTAAGGTTACGACGAGACTAATTGTCATTACAATTAATGTTTTGTACTTATAATTGTAGCTCTATGACTTTTAGCATTAGGAAAATCAAAGAATAAATGTACTTTTCTGAATTTAATAGACGGATAAAAACGTTCACTCTCCATGCAATAAATGTGGATTGTTAAGTTTCCTACGATATTTTGAATAATTGTTGAACCTATCAGCAGCAACTGTATGATATGAGCACCAAGAAAATACACAATACTTACTTGCCGATATTTACTAATCACTTATATTCACGACAAAAACTCTTCTACTTAGCACACACATTACATGACTGTCCTACGGGAATACTTCGTTCTTCTTACGTTTGATAAAATAAAACCTTTTGAGAGTTCCCAAAATCTATTTGGCACGTATCCTAAAATCCTGCCATAAGTGTGTGTAATGCAGACAGTAGACTAGAGTTCACAACAATAAGCCCCGAACACGTAAATTATGAGAATCAATAGAATATTTTGTCCGGAATGCGTAGACCAGATAAAGCAAGGATGGTAATGCACTTTGCTTGAGTTTAATACACTCACCTATTTTGGCGCCCGGTGTAATACGCAAATAAGTTTACCTCCATGTCAAGGCTTAGTAACTAAAGCTATAAGCCATGTAACTGTGCCCTGTCCTATCTATCGCTGCATATAACAATAATATTGAAAAAAGAACAAAAAAGAATTTTTAAAACCCGAAAAAAATTTCCAAATACCACATTCGAGTATTTAGGTTAATTTTTTTTTTTATATCATTGAGTAGTTATTTATCACTCCCAGCCACAACACTTACACTTCTGAAAACTTTCTAAAGAAAATAATTTTTTTTTTGGAATTATGCTTGATTTTGACAAGAAAGTCACTTTTTAGACGCAATTTTGATATGTAAAATAAATATGAAGGTATAATACCAGCTCTTTAAAACTTATTTTCCAACAGAAAAAAAAAAAAAAAATTAAATTGAAAAATTTCTGAAATAATCCAAAATTTGTAGGTTAGGATTTCATTTTTTACATTTCTCCTTAATTTTCTGTTATTCCTTGTCATGATACCTATAAGATCCAAAAAATTTTATGAAAAAATGTTTCTTCTTAGGAAGTTTACATAGTTTTGAAATAAAAAATATCAGTTTATCCCACTGTGCATCGTACGAGCTCTGGGCAAGATTTGAGCCACTCACGGCGGAATCACCCAGATGCGTTAACGGTGCCGAAAAGATCATTTAAATTTAGACCCCATAAATGATGTCCTTGGGTTTCACAACACAACTACTTCTTCGTGTGCAAATGACGCATTTTTAGATTACTTGACAAAGCAAATTGCGTAGTTCCATTTAAAATTTAGAACAGTTTTTTCCGTAATATAGTCAAGGTTTTTTTTTTAAACTGTAACCACTTAATTCGTGTTTCAACAGATTTTAGGGTTCAAGAGATAACATATAAATTTAAATTTACCTATAATAGTCAAGGTATCAATTTTCTTATTATGTGTTCGATTTTTACCTTAACCGAAACGTAATACTTTTCTGTAACATATTAAAAAAAAAAAACAAAGGAAAACAATAATTATAAGTATTTTTTTGTGTTAAAGTCTAATTCCTCTGGGTACACAAGGTACACTACTCAGAGCACTTGATACTTTAGAACGAGACAAGAGACTGGAGGAGACTGGAGGCCTCCTATTACAAAAAGGGGGTAGGGAGAATAAAGGAAATTCTGCTGCAAAAAGGTCACTCATCCCCTTCACAAGAAGTGTTAAGTGGTGAAGAAGTATATGTGAAAATTTACAGAGGTACTTGCTTGAAAAATTCGTACTGGCTGGGGTACTTGGCGGGCACATGGCGGGTACTTTGCGGGCACTTAACAGGTATTATTTGGCAGGTACTTGACAATTACGTTTTAGCTTGGTATTTATAAGTAACTGAATTTCTTTCATTAGCGCTTTTAGATAGTAATTAAGTACGTTCTACAAGTATTTATAATAATATGATGTATTTTGTACATATTTTTATCGTGGTTTAATGAAAATTGAGGAGCGTAGTATAGAGCTCTAAGAACAAGTCCTGAGTTTGATCCATTATTCAGCATACGCGAATTCATCTTTATAACTGTGGTTCTGCTATCATGGCTGCACGGCTAAATCCACCACCAAACGTGCCCTTTACCCCTGTGACATGATGTCGATGTATAGTGAGTGCAATATAAACGCTGCTGCGACAGCTCAGCTTTACGCTGAGCGCTTCCCAAAACGCCACCATCCCCACCCTAACGTCATCCGTAACGCTCGCAACCATCTCTACGAAGATGGGTATGTAATGCCCTTAGCCGAACATGATGGTAACCATGGTGGACAAATTATTACTGCTCCTCAGAGAGTCCGTAATGTTTGGAACAAAGAGTGTGTCCTGTAGTGCATAGAAAAGAATTCCACTTGTAGCATAAGGTATATTGTCAGGGAGTTAGATTCATCATATTAGATAGTACAAAAAATTCTAAAGGATAATTGCTTGCACTCGTATCATTACACTTGTGTGCAGCAACATAATGATCATGATTATTATGCAAGAGTATTTAATTTAAAGTTACTAATTCAATACCTTTCTTGAAAGTTTTTTTGATGTTAAGAGAAAATCAAAATGATTTATTAATGTTAACATTTTCAGGCAGTGTATTCAAATATGATTTAATTATAGTTGAATGAGAAACACATGAATTTATCTTGTTACTTTATTATATTATATTGAAAAATTCTTTATAGGATTAGATTTTGTCTTTTTTTTTCTTTTTTTTTTTTTTTTTTGATGAAGCAAGGAGGAGAAAATCTTCATAGATACCCCAGCTAATCCGGTGGTAGTGTCGGATTCACCTGGTGTGCCTACCGACTAAAAACTAACCTCCCTGCATGGGACAGATCCGTGAGGACTACTTCCCTAGAAGACAAAAGGGCATAAGAGGAGAAAGAAGAAGGAAAATAACGGAGAATTTCGGAGGCCAGCTCGCTCTCAGAGAGATGAGAGGAGGGGCACTTACGAATCTTGGCGAAGCTCGAATCTTGGCTTACGCCGGAATAATTGTATTGACAATAATTCAATCTTCCATAAGTGGATTTTTTTCAAGGAAAAATCGACTTTTGGTAGAGATTAAACATTTAATATTCATAGCAATCACTATTGGGCTAAAGTAAATCTTTATTTGGTCGCTGTTTGCAACTACCAAGTAAGGTTTTTAATTCACTAGTAGGCTGAGGTTTTTAATTCACTAGTAGGCTGATATTATTAGGAATTAGGTGGTATGTACTATAGGCCAAATATTCCTTGTAATTGTAATGATCATACGTATAAAGTTAAGTTTAATTGTAATTATACAAATTAGCTTATTTTTTAGTAAAAGCTTTTAGTAACCCTGCACATCTGTTAAAAACTGGCTGAGTGATAGAAAAAACCGACATTTAAACTAATAGTTTCTAAGCTATCATTAAAAGTAATCTTGTAATAGGTATGGATTGGCCTTATCAATAAAGTGATTGACAGGATTTCTTGCTCTTCTTTTTGGCTAATGGACTATTTTATTTTCATCATTTATTAGTATACTGTGATGGATATGTGGTTTCTCATATTAACTTCTTAACGTTCCTCATTAAATAATTAATCCTTATCCTGTTTAAGATATATTCAAACCATGGTAAAATATATTACGCTGTTTCTAAGTTACCTTTCGAATGGAGCTGTATTGCTTAACGAAGCTAATAATTTAGCCTAACCATTTGCATACTACTCAATAAGTCATATTTATTCACGATATCCTCAGTATAGTCTATTAACAGTTTATGTGATCGATGAATACGTCTTTAAGGTCTTTTTTTTATTTAATCCAATGTGTCGAATAACTTCATTCTGATATTAATTACTGTCTTTCATAATAATTACAAGATAGATGTGACTAGAAATAAGACATGATTGTTGACTTCGTCCCTTGTATCTGAGATCGTTGTCTTTTTTCAATCGCCACTATCTGACTATGATCATCCATTATATTGAAATATTTAAGACCCATGTTACATGAAACAGGGCACAGTTATCAGTTGAATTTATCTAAATAATTCGTGCTTGTGGTCTATCTTTGATCACATTCGTTTAATTTTGATAATTTTCTTTTAGCTTATAGATTTAACTGGCTATAGTTGATACTCCTTGAAGTAGATGTTCTACGGCCACAAATCTCTCCCTTAGGACTCCACACAATGAATCAAACAATTAGTGCTTACTTAGAAAAGAAAGAGCTTAATTTACAGTACAAGTACAATATGGCAGTCCCACGAAAATATGGACTAGTGGGATATTCAGAGCTGTTATTTCTCCTTCGGTCAAAACCGCTTACTCCTTTTGTCTTCGTGGCTATTAATATTGTTCTAGCTTTAAGATCTTAAATCTACCTTTTTAATCTCCTCCTACATATCTTTATTTCCTTACTCTAACTATTCATGGTGCACACTGCCAACGGACACCAAGGAAGAATTGAAGTAAGTCTTAGTCGCAAGAAAAAGAGAAAGGAGAAAGTTAAGGCTAGTGAAGGCTTTTCTTTAATTCATTAGGTTTTTTTTTACCGGATTACCACGATAGCTCTAAGGCCAAGTCTCCGGGGCCACCCACTCACCACCTATGTGTGGGGGTGTATTGCCGCACCCATTTTTCAACCCTTTTTACTGATATTATACCTAATCTATGTGCACAGTGCGGAGTATCTCCAGTGAAACACCTTGCCAGTTGAGCTGACACTCTCTACACCAAAGGTGCATCGGGTCCACTCACCACTGTGTAGCCTTTCCTCGAAGAAGACTCCATATTTCAGGAGGTCCACCACTCCTCGCTGGTTAAGCTGGCGATCCCTGCCTGGCACATTGAATCCGCTAATCCCTACCTATAGCCCTAACATTATTTCGCATTTACCCAGACCCGAAGACCTGTGGGGTAAGGAAAAAAGCCTGAAACTACTCTGAAGGGAAATTCCACGGAAAAACCCGCCCCAAAACAGCCGGGGTTACGTAGGAACTTTTCCCGATGAAAACAGTTTTTGAAAAAATCTGCATTCACCGGGAATCGAACCCACGACCCATAGAACAGCGTGTTGTCAGTAACAAGCACGCTTACCACTGAGCCAATGCTGCTCCTTATTCTGTTTGATTAGCTTTTAACGGCCATTAACTATGATGTCATCAGAGGTATGGACTTATCTACAATCTTTGAACAAACAATGAAGTAATACTAAACATTAAAAATTTTTTTGATTGCATACCAGAAAATAGTTCTGCTATTGTCACAAAGAAATTTTAATTGATTTATCTTTCAAATTATTTGGTCTCATGATACACTTGGGATTTGGTAAAAGATAAAATTAAGTAAACTTCACTGAAATCTTTATTTGCGTCTCTATCTATATAATAGATGGGTCCTGATCAATTTGAAGACCGTCTGACTTCTGCAAGCTACCGTACTTTTTTGATACACCGCCTCTCTGGAATGTTGAAGAATTTACCGCAGGATGTGAGAGAGCGAATTTGGTACCAGTATGACGGGGCTCCTACGCACGCAGTTCAACCCGTCATTAACACCTCGAATGAGATATTTCCTAATCGTTGGATCGGCAGAGAAGATTATTCATCAATTCGTTATTTTATACGATCGATGTTGCTTTTCCTAAACTTTCAAAACATATACTTACCCATATTATTTTAAGCATTGCTTTTTTTTATTTGTCATTATTTAAATTATTATATGTACCTTGCTTAGAAGTAACTAAAAAATTTTTACAGTTTACTTTAAACTACAAAGATTGCGAGTACGATTCGTGTGAGCTCTTTATTACGTCAAAATAGACAAGGTAAGAATCAATTATCATATTCAGTCAGGATGATTCGATGACGATAAATATTCTGGAAGAGGGTCAAAATCGATATCTTACTTAGTTTTTAAGATACCAGTTATTAATCTACAGTAGCCCTCAGTACCAACCGCAGAAATATAAAAATTAACTTAGCATCCCAACAGGCGTGCTAACACCGGGATGTGAGAAATTCAAACAGTATAAGTTGTTGGCGCTCTTTTTTTACATCACCTCAATTTTTTTTTCTCAAGTCCTGAGGTCAGCAAGCTCATTGCTGTAATAGGCCTTAATTGATTGATTTTTATTCATTTTTGCAATTTTTGAATATGCATTCGTATTTGCAGTGAATTTTACACACTACAGTTTTTGCTTTGTACAGTTTATTTCGGGCATTCTGTCAATTTGATTAATGTATAAATTTATGAAGTATTTCAATGTGTTGCATTTTCGAAATTTTTTAATGTTTCCTTTGATTACGGAACCTATTCCACAACTTTGTTATGACTTTCATGGAATCATTGCGTTCAAGTTCGTCGTCACTGTCATGCTCATTATCCTTGTAAACAAATTCTGTAATTAAATAAATATGATTATACATTTTTTGGCAGTAAAATTATTGCTTGAATAAGATTTTTCGTGTAGTCCGGTGTTTTTTCATTTTTGTTACGTAATAGTGGATAAATAAATTTTTTTTAACTGATTTACTACAGCCTATACTTAATGTGAGTATTTTATAAATTAAATATTTATGTTTCGCTTCATAAACTGTAAATAATGTTTCAAAATATTACTACTTGTTGATGTTTCCATTGAATTCGTGTCTTCAGTTAAACAGACAGAACTTTTAGCTACAAAACATATTTTATTTTTAATTTTGCTTATTTAAAAATTTAATTTTTACTTATGCCTATGAGGAGAGTGAATTATACTACAGAGTTGAGCACACGATGACAACAACATATTTATAGAAATATACATGACGAGAAAAGGGAGGAAAAAAAAAAGTTTTTCAACAATGACCAAAACGATAGTTTTGAAAGAGAAGTAGGCTGACGGGTAATAACGTACATAACAGAATTATTTATAGCAACAATTACTTTGTGTATATTGCGTGGATTATGTTGGTTTTATTTGTAGCACATAGTTCTCAGACATAAAATTTTTTACATATTAGTGAGGTATTAAGTAATAAACTAATATGTAAGCATATAGAAAAATAATACTTTGCGTCGATTGGCTTGCAGTTATTACAACTGTTCCAGTCAGATTCGTAGATGTTAAGGAGTCTATATTATGGAGTATTGCAAGTTACAGAAGTATTATTTTATCGTACTCAGTATAATAGCATTTATCATTTAAATATAATAAGTAAGACCTTTGGCAGACTTGTTATTACGAGCACAAGTATCATTAGGCAAGACAGTTGATCCTCATAATTAACTTTTGTCATCTAAAACAAAATATAACATCAGTATGTATTAAGTATGAGTAATAGTAGGTTTCGCTTAGACCTTCTAAGTAATAGTCGATTTCGCTTAGACCTTACAGTAACGTTTTTTTTACGCTTTTGTCCTTGTTGCTATTATTTGTTTTACCGAGGGCTTTAATTGTAGTTTTGCGCCTGATAACTTTACAACTGCTAATCACTTGGTGCTATGATGTAGTAAATTACTTGTTTTTATAAGGGCCGCGAAATACGTTTCATTCGCCATCATTAGATATAGTATTCACTACGGAAGCGATTTACATTGTAGGTCATTCGGGGCATATCATATCACTGACGTCTATTACGTTTATGTGACAAATATTGTTATTTTTTAGCATGGTTACAAAGCACGGCAGATTGATTAGCTAGTGCAAAACGTCACTCAATGCGATCAGAAAAAAAAACAATTATCACCATTAGGGTGCAAATCATGCCCGGATGTCACGTTCGCCGTCCTTATTTTGTTTTGCTTTATTTGTGCATTCTAAATGTCATAGTTTAGACAATTCGTTTTTTCATTTTTTATAAAAATATAAAATTTTATGCCTTTTTTTTCATTCATTTATGATTTTCCTTTGATAATCAAACAGAATACTGATTTATTTTTATAAGTGGTCGTTATTACGTCGCCTACTTATGGTTGTGTATTATTCAATTCACATTTCGAAATATAGTTTAAATCTAATAATAATTTATTGTTAGTAGAATAAAGTGTTGAGTCAGCCAAAATAAACGTTGCAATGTTGTCTTTACCTTATGTAAAACATTCTCGTGTACTAAACATTTCTAGATGATCCATTCGTGTTTTTATCAAAGGACTAATTATAGTTTTTGTGTACGAGTGACTTGGTGATCACATTTAGCATTCCATTGCGGTTGTAACACATCATTTTTTTTTAATTTTAAACTTATTTGTTGTTTTTTGTATTAATTTTACTGAGGAAAGAACTAAGCGAGCACCATTTACAAAGTATTCTTGAATTTGTATGCAAAATTTCAGCGAAAGCAGCTGAGTAATTTTCGCGGTCAAAGATTACAACGTTTTTTTAGACTTAGCTTTACATATACGTGAGATTTTCATAAATGAAAGTTTTCTACACCTCTTACTCCCTATAATATAACATTCATGAAAAAAAAAATTATTTCAGCACCATATAATAACAGACATAGACGTAGAAAACTAACGATAAACTAAAATTATTAATGTTAAACAAATTCTATCATGCACCGAAGAACAACTTGTCATATTGGCATTTGTTTGTTAATTGATTGGTTCAAGCTATGATTACTTGGTTATAACTTATGGGACATGAGCAAATTTCGAAAATTAACGGTTCATGAATTATTACTACAATCATTCTGTGTTTACACAAAATTTCATTCAAGTTACAAATTTATTAAATTATCTTTCATTTGAATAAAAAATTAAATGTAAAATATACATTGTGATATGCGTGCCCTGCTCGCCTAACCGTCAGCAGCAAGACACGGCACATCTAACATTTATTACAATTATTCTTAAGGGCCGTTAGGAGAGGTGGATAGCTGGCATTCACACACATACGATTAAGGAAAATACATCTGTTTATTTATAGAGATAATGTGTTTATTCTGACAATAACTATGTATGATGTACAAAAGAATGTCCGCGTCCAGCCACCCGACAAGACCTATCAACTAACAACTCGGCCCTGTGGGTCCGGCAGTTGCTGTTCGGCACAGTGCTTTCGCGGTAGGGACAGGATTAAGGAAAACAGGCCTACCGTTAACACTCCTATGGCGAGGTACACCGCAATTTGACCACGGGCACTGGGAGATCCGTCTGGCAG
>NW_019379603.1:643818-665865 GCF_000648655.2 Copidosoma floridanum | reverse complement strand
AAAAAAAAAAAAAAAAAAATGCGATTCAATAAAAAATGACACATATAAATGGCAAAATTAAATGACATTATCCGTACAGTTTTGACGGCCGAATGGAAGTTTGCCTGGACGCTCTGTTGAGCGAGCCGAGCGACGTGAGCGCCTGCGAGGTTGACGCCAACGTCGGCCGTGTGGTATCGCACAGCTTCGTCGGGATCAAGAACAACTGGACCATCAGTATGGTCAAGGAGGCGCTGGTGCAGCCATGCTGGTCCGGAATAATTTTGCCCAAAATCACACCCTATACCGATGGCTTCAACACGATCCTGCGACGTTTCGGGGATTCGGGACTGTTGGCCCACTGGAACGACGAGGTGCTGGGCGATTTCGTGCGTCGCAAGATGAGCAGTCTTGGATTTTCGCGGGTCAAGAAGGAGAACGCCATCAACATGGGGATCGTCAAGTCTCTGCTTATGCTGTTGCTGGTTGGTTACGGGACTTCGCTCGTTATCTTTGGCCTTGAACTGTTGTGGAATCGTTTTCGCGGAAAATTTACGTGCACCCACAGGAAAGAGCCGATACAGTAATGTTTAGCTAGAAACCATCAAAAAAAGGAGGGAATAGTATATTTAAGTAATAAAAAATAATAAAACCATAATGATAGTACGAAACTATAAAAAAAACTCAAAATACTATTTATTTTGGCTCCTATAGATATACTGATAATATGGAAATATATACGAAAATTGCAATATGTTCTAAACGGCACGGGCAATTTTTTCCATTTTTTACGTAATATTTCTAGTCATACGAAAAGAATATCAGTTTTTGAAAAAAGTTTTTTGTATGGTTATTTTCCAATAAAACAAAATGTTCGTTCTTTACGCATTTCGCCTACCCGGGGCGTTTACTGGCCTCTCTATTACATAATAAAATGTTATATAATAATACAAGCTCCTACCGCACGATGACTCGGGGCACTTACTAGACACTCTATTAAATAATATAATGTTAATCAAACACAATCAGCACCCCGGGTAGTGCAACTTTGAAGCATTATATTTTCGTTTTTGCACTTCTGAAATTTTAACAGTAGATCAAAAATACTTTAAGGAATACGTGTTTAAAGTTTCGAGAAATTTCGTCGTCTTTTCATTTCATCAACTATTGGCTTAAAAGATAATACACTGAAAGCAAGTGTATTTCTTTTCTACCTAGTGAAATAAGATCATTCCCTATAAAAACATAGGACGTAGTTTTTAATTAAAACTAAAACTAGTACTTTGAAAAAAAAGGTATTTATATTAAACGGATCCTAATTTATGAAAGCGTGAAATGTGAAAAAAGGACTTGCGTTACATATTATGTTCATTTGCGTTATAGTTCTTTAGCACTAAGAGTGTAGGTGTACATAAATAAAATAAAACATCAATTGCCAAGTGTATGTGTTTGAAGTTTCAAACGTTGGAGCCCAACGAAAATCCAAAAAAAAATTTTTTGTTTTTGTCGTAAATAACCCAATAAACCAACGGCAAGAGGTGTCGTGGGGGTCAGTGGGAGGGCAGTGGGGGGTAGGTGAAGAGATGTGGGATGTTTTGAGAAAAAAAACTATACAATATTTTCATGTGATTTGGTAGGAATGTGGTGATAGACTTTAACACATTGACGGGGCTGGCAAAATGCAACGTTACAAAGTGGTAACAAAAAAAGTCATCCCACCAAAAACTTGATGCCTACAAAGAAACCAAGGGATCCAATAAATCGAGATACAATTGATTGTATTTACGTTCAGCTGATTACAGTATTGTGCACTAATCTGTAACTATTTGATTAAATATGAAAACATACATTGTTATTATCCCATGAAGCCATACGTGATTGTACCCCCTGGCTTGAATAAAGACATACTATACTTCTATACTATACATATGATTTTGTGGGGGGGCGGTAGGGGGCCATGAAAAAATGCGTGGAGGCTGTGAGGTGTTTTTAGAAAAACTACAATGTCAAACTAAGCAAGAAAATAACAGATTTTTACCTCATTTTGTGGGGAGTTGGTAGGGGGCAAATAGGGGGCAGTGGGGGGTTTGTGTGGAATGCCCCACTGAGTTAACTATATAATATAGGAAGATATATANTCGCTCGTTCATTCCATGACCTGCTTCGCACCTCCGATATCCTGAGCATTGGGAGAAGCTCCAACGCGACATCATAATCCCAAAGGTATAAGATGCGCTCAAACGAATGTAGTATGGTCTGCTAGCGTATACACTATGACACACACGGTCGTAGCACGTGGAGCCCACGCGCAAAGTGTTTCGTGTGTACTCATACTGATTTTAAATGAGAGACATGCATGAGATGCACAGGCATATCAGGTATTCTACGTGCCTATCATGGGGTTGGTCTTTTTTACTGTGCTTACTAAGGTATACTTAATCTATTAGAATACACATTACTGTAAATTCAAGGGCTGTCCTATGATAAAATATTACGTAAAAAAAATTTTTTATATATTTATATGGCAGAAAAATCCTAATAATTTGATATAATCAAGACTTAATAATAGACAATTCTTTGGATATAAATACGTAGTTCCAACTTCCAGTGATATTAACCGATGTGATTGATATCAAAGTACATAATTAGTTAAATCTATCATTTTAACACATAGTGGTAACAAAAAATTATTTTTGTATTTACCTAAAGTAATTTTAAAAAATTTTACAAAAACTATGAGGAATATTTCTGTTGGCATTGTCATACTGTTTAATCTTTTCGCGCTGGCACAGGTGTTTATTAATTTACCTTTTGCCGTATAACCTTCAAAATTGTAACGTATACTGATGTTGTTTCGGTGATTGTCTCCGCTCTCTCTCTCTCTCTCTCTCTATATATATATAATGCACTCAGCGCAGTGTGTTGACAAATAAAGTTGAGCACAATTCACATGTAGGACACTTGAACAAAATATTAGTAATTAATTATGAACAATCGCCACATTAATTTAGTACTCATTAAAGAAATAACTATTACCTTGGTTATTCATCATTATACACATAAAATCATACGAGCATTACACATATCACATCAGTATATCAGCTGTAATGAATGCGTATTGCAGACCGCGTATGTTATGTATAGGGTATGGCTATAGCTCCCACTCGAATTCAGCTTGCGTACATGCGAAACACTTTGCGCGTGGGCTTGACGCGCTACGCCCAATGTGTGTCATAGTGTATACGCTAGCAGACCATACTATATTACTTTAAGCGCATCTCATACGATCTATACTTGAAATCCAAGCATTGCACACATGAATCGATAGTCATACTAACGCAGTATAGATTCTCATGCTACAGCTGCTTGATTTTTTTTCAGTGTAGTTACTTTTTCATCCCATGTAAATTAAAGCTGGCGTTTCCATATTACAGCAGTTGAAAGTATGATTGTGTTTTGCTCTCAGTGTTGCTGTGTATATGGTTAAGCAGACGCAACGAACAGTTCTTGCTTAAATTTATCAAACTCATAATGGCTGTAATGCCAGAATGCCAGCGCTGATTTGCATGGGATCGAAAGGCACTTACTAATAATAAAATCGACTGCATGTTTAACGCATTATGTGCCATCATAGAACGCTTATTTTTTTATAAATTAAAAGATACCTTCAGACTTCGTGGATTTGATGACACTTGCTTCCCTTCAAGTTTTACTCAATCTACACCAGGAGCGCTGGCGCTTATCGTTTTATCCCCTCCAGGTAGGTTCATGCTCGGAGCGAAGACAACTTGTTTTTTAAAAATACCACCAAACAAACCACCTGATTTGTCTTAACCAATCGAGTATCAAATAAAAAGGCGTTACATACGTATCAATCCACCTTCTAAAAATAAAAGATATGAGTATTGGTTTTTAAATTAAATGTGATAAGTCTTTTTGTAGTTCTATTCCAGTTGTCTGTTGAATGTTATTTCATATAACTTTTTGTAAATTTTGAACTATGGATTTTTTATCCAAGGACTTAATTTCTTACCATTTTTCTCTGTAGGTTTTGGGGGTCACATTGATTATTTTGAACACCGTAAATTTTGCGTGATCACTTAAAGCAGGCAGTTATTTTCATTAAATATCGCACTGAGAAAAATAAATAAAAACAAGTGGATTAATTTATGCAAAAACTGCGTTTTTGAATTTAAGGCACGACTAATACAAGAGAATATATTACTATTATTACCACACTGTGTAAAAAGTTGGTACTGTTCGGTGTATGGTTGATAAAAATGTGTTTGAAGTTTCAAACGTTGGAGCCCAACGAAAATCCAAAAAAAAATTTTTTGTTTTTGTCGTAAATAACCCAATAAACCAACGGCAAGAGGTGTAAAATACCGTAAAAAAAAAAAAAATCAACATCTAACCATTTGAAACATAATTATTAACAATCAGAGTAACATACGTGTAAAACGAACATTAAGCACTACACCTCTCAGTAATACATGGTGAAAAAAATCCAAAATAAATATTTCTGCATACCTATGGTTGTAAAAAATAAATTAAGTACTTTATACGCCTCAAAAACATAATCTCAAAGGGCAATAAACTCCTGAAATTAAAAAAAAGTCGGAAAACAGACGTTTTTACGCTACCTACGTCCATTAGGGGCTGCGATAATTGTAAAACGTATAGATATCTTTACAAGGTACTAAAACTAGTTGCCCTAATTTTTTTCAGAGTTGGGAAACCTAACCTCACCGTCCAAAATGTCAAGATATTCAAAAAAATAGCCTTTTTCCTGCCATTTTCGGTCATAGTCAGCCATTAGGGGACCATACAGGGCCTGAATGATTGTTATTACTGTCTTTGTATCACATTTGGTACTTACAGTCATTTTTAGCTCTCGGAGACATAACCTCGTTTAGTTATGTGATCTCAATGTTAGAAAAAATTCAAAAAAAACACGTTTTTACGCTACCTACGTCCATTAGTGGCTGCGATAATTGTAAAACGTATAAATATCCTTACAAGGTACTAAAACTAGTTGCCCTGATTTTTTTCAGAATTAGGAAACCTAACCTCAGCGTGCAAAATGTCAAGAAATTCGAGAAAATAGCCTTTTTTCTGCCATTTTCGGTCATAGTCAGCCATTAGGGGCCCATACAGGGTCTGAATGATTGTTATTACTGTCTTTGTATCACACTTGGTACTTACAGTCATTTTTAGCTCTCGGAAACATAACCTCGTTTAGTTATTTGATCTCAATGTTAGAAAAAATTCGACAAAAACACGTTTTTACGCTACCTACGTCCATTAGGGGCTGCAACCAATTCAAAACCCGAAGTATATTTTTAAAAGGCACACCAGCGTATAACATTCAGCGTTTTATGAATAAGCGAACCGAACGTTATTTTAAAATGTGGCGGTATTTTCATGAAGTTGTCCTAGTTTTAGAGTTCTATAAATCATGAATAAAATGATTCTCTAAAGCCTGAATAGTGTTTTTTTGTGGCTTTTGCTTTTCACCTTTTTTATTTAGGAATATTATATTTACAGAACTTTATGCTTTCCGTGTTTGATACGTGTCTATAAGGCTAAGCGTAATAATGTAGCTTTTGTCCGCTAGATTTAGGCTACAATAATACTCATACATATATGCATTGTTATGATGAATCACAATTTTAAATACATTATTTCGTCGTCGTATCATAAGTTAAATTAAATGAGACATCTTCTTACAGTGTTTGAATTTCCTCTCTGCGTTTTACGGGCTTGAGACCGTCGTATTAACAATACGGCCGCATTAAAAATTTGTTATAGTATTTATATTTTGATTTACAATCGATGTTGAACATGCCCAATTTTTGTTTCTTTTTAATGCTTTTTTGCTTTTGTTTTTGAATCAATATTGATTATAATTACAAATACAGTTGTCATAGTTCATGTGGTTTCTTTTTAAATACAAATGGAGCTACAGATCTACAAAGTTTTTTCTACTATTTTACTTAATTTTTAGATGGCTGATACGTGTTTATCTTCCGTTTTATTTGTATTACATGAAATTTTACATAGTTTGGATCATTAGAAAAAACATGCAAATTTTATCCATTTTTTTTTTGCAATAATTATTGTCATTTTAGATTGTTACGTTATTAATAATTTTGAGAGCATTTATATCACGTGCATTGTTTATTAGTCAGTTGTATATTTTTTTTTGAGTACGTTCCTTATTCATTATTCATTGTTGCTATTTTTTTCATATTTTTTTGAGGCATGCATATTCAACATATGTTGCATTTTTTTCACATTGATGTTCTTACGAAGATGCATACAATACATGTCTGTGAGGAACAAATATAATAAAAAGTTTATTATACACTTTTATCTCATGCAAATAAAGTAAACAATTATTTGTTTCCCCTTAATATTTGAATAATTATGCGTACCCAGAGAAAAAACGTTAGTGCAATTTTTTTGTGGGACAGCAGAATCTGACTTATTAGGTTGTCGTCGTGCAAATGTGTTCATGCATGTTAAAATGTATTTTTATGGCTTAATTTATATGTAAGAGTTAGTGCATCTATTTGAATACTAGATAAAATTAGTCGATTTTATTTTGGAACATTTAATTTCTTTAAGTCTCCTATTTCTACAATTCGTATTAATTTGCTAGTCATTATCCGTGCACGATACAATCATGCTCTTTTACATTAGTTGGTATTAAACATTTTTTGAAATACACAATTTTTTTTCCGCATGCAAAAAAGATATTTAGTAACTTCACTCTCCTTTCGTACGCCAGTGGATGCTAGCTACTGTTTAATCTAACTTGCATAAAATTATTACGTATATCAAACTGGTTCATGTCATACTTCACTTCTGCGTTTATACACCAAGCATATGTCATACATCATAGGAATTTTGTTAAATGCGCAATTCTTTTTTTCATTATGCATGCATACACATTGTCTATTCATCAGCAAGTTCATTACGTTGGCAAAGTCTACAAATAAATTTCTTTGCAGTTTGTTCAATGTTTTTTGTATCATTTGATAATACTACTTTTTTTTTAATTACATGTTTGCGATTTCTAATACTGCTTGTGACTACATTCTCTTCATCATCGGTTTCTCCATCGATTTTCTTTAAGCAGGATTTATGACAATATCTATCACAGATTTCACATTGCACTTTGTTCGATACCGTCTCAGAAAAGCATACCAAGCATCTCTTTTTCATATTTGTCGATTTCAACAGTAATGTACGCGCAACTTCTAATCGGTAACTATTAACATTAAAGTTGCGTGGAAAAGATGTATCGAATCCCGTATGATACATGTATAAAAGCACAAAAACTCCGCAGTTATACACATCTCCATCTTTTTGAGTGGGCCTGGCGGGTGGTTCTACAAATGTTAAGTCCTTTCCCTGCAATGTTTTGAAAGAGGAATTGGTAAATTTTATAAATCTATCAAGACATTCACGTACTCTGTCCTTGTCAGCGCCGTTTCCATAAGGATCAAAATGCATCATCGTTCCATCTTCAGTGTTCAGTATAACAAGCTGCCAGTGGTTATGAATTTGATATGGCATGAATATCCGTTTCTTCAAAAAAAATTGGAATTTATTAACGTGCCGAATATTACAGTGTCTTCCATAAGCGTGTTCTCCTAATATATACGATGTATTATCTGTTGATATGTATGTTACATTCTGCCATTCGTCAACATGAACTGCTGCATATGCGTCCAGAACTACTCCAGAAAGCCACGAAGTTCCTTTTAAAGTTGTGAACTGTTTAGCGGATAATTCACAATTTTTACCTGTTACGCAGTTTTCAGAGTGATACATGGAAATGGCAACGCTTCCTGATGATGATTTAAAATAATACCTGGGATCTTTCATCAAACCATTATAGAATTTTCTCCGGTACTTAACAGGCAATGGGATAGACGGATTCATTTTAATACCCTTACTAGAATTTGAATATTCGCAGTCTTTAACATCACTTTTTTCATTTGTCTCATTATCAGACTTTGCTAGAGAATAATTGTTATCAAAATCTTGTTCTTCATGTGTCTCACTGACTGTAACTTTTACAGCTTGACTTCTTTCTACTTTTTTCTTCAATTCTTTCGGGGGTTTAATGTCTTGTATCTTAGCACTTTTGCCACAGTCTACTTCTTTGCTTGCGTTGATTTCTTTCAACTTTTTTTTTAATGTCGGTACGTCAAATTGATGTCCTCTTTTTTTAGAAACTGATTTTTTATTCCATTCTTCTTCAATGTGCGGGTTTGAGGTTGTTGGCGGATACATAGGCTTCTTTTTGGATTTCATCAATCCTTTTACTTTAGTTTTCATTTGCAGTATACCATTTACTTTTAATCTGTGCTCACTCAATTTTCTCACGGCATCACCAACAGCATGTCTTGTTGTGTTTTTAAATACTTCTTCTTTGATTATTTTATTTTCTGCCTCTACATAGGCATTACTTACACGGGAAATATTGGGATCTACAAGGTCCAAGTCAAGAGAGCTCCGTAGAACTACATAAGGCATCCATGAACAAAGAAGACGTTCGACAAATGCGGGGGCGTATAGTGGATTTCTGTCAACATCTTCATCGTCAAACTCTTCATTAGCATCTTCTAATTCCATTTCAACAAGACTATGAATATGACTGTACCTTTGATAGACACGAGAACTTCTGAAAAACGAACCTTTCACATCAGATGCTTCAATCTCAAATTCGTAATCTTCTTCAACATCATCGTCATTTTCAGACTCCTCATTTTCCACTATATCTGTTTCTTCTACAATGGCATTTATTAGAGATTTTTTCTTGATGATGTTGAACCCTAAAACTTTTAAACACTCATTTGCTTTTGCCTGTGATTTATTGAGCAAAACATTACACGTATTCTTAAAAATAACGTCAAGTTCTGTTAGTTCTCTGCACAGTAACATAAGACGGACGCAATCTGATAGAAATCGTACGACTTCTTCCTTAGACTTTTTGCATTTATCTGCATATGGAACGTAATCCGTGTAATGATCTTCTATTGCTTTTTTTACGAGTCTCATAAAATGGGTGCAGCAGATTTTTAGTAACACAAAACGCTTTGGTGGCTTAACGTTATTTGCGCAGTAGTTGTACAACGTATTTAAGTACTCTTTTAGCGTCACTGTATTTCACACTTAAGCTACGGCGTGAATAAATGTATACCCATTATAAATAAATAAATACCCATGCCTAATCGATTACCACTGCTTGAAAAAATGGCCACCTACTTGTGATATCCAAACAAAAATATTTATAATCAACAAACCATTTTTTGATTGAGTCGACTCCATGTTCAGACGTTATCATGTGAGTTAGTGGCAATATTTGCCCATCCTGTGATACCACGGCAAGGTATAGGAGAATTCTTTTACAGCTAACACCTTTAGGCTTACGAACTATGGACCCCGTTGCATCAATATGGATGATAACTTGTTTTTTTGTTAGAGCTAATTTCAAATCAGCTTCAGTATGCATTACAGCGGTTAATGGAAAGCTGACAGAACGTAAGAAGGGATCTTTTTTCTTTTGATCTTCTATACTTGATTTAAAAAGATCTGATAAATCGGATGATTCCAATTCCAAGCGTTCTGAAGTATTGTCTTCTGATTTTTATTTGTAAATTACGTCAATGGAGTGAAAATCTTCATTATGGCCGTCTCCCAGCCGCTCTGGATTGGCTTGTAAAATTTTTTCCTCTTGATAACTTTTAACGCTGCGATATCGAACAACTTGTTTAGTGACATCACGTTCTAAGCCTCGTAAAGGCTGACATTTTATAGTTTCATGAACAACTTTTCTGTATTGTGTACTTGATATAATTAATCTTGCCTTTGGCTCACATTTATCTATTATCTTGAATTTAAATTCTGCGTCATGCGATTCGTGAGCGCAGCGTGCATATAAAACTACATCACTCCTTTTATTATATCTAACTGATCCAACAAAAAGTAACGTACGAGCAACTTTAACTTCTTTGGACATAATTTTTCGGATTGTATTTCTGGTTTCATATACCTCTGTTGTATGTTCGTCTTTTGGGCGTAAGGTATAGGATGGAAATACTGCTTCTCCTAAATCAACAGTGTATTTTTTCTCCCTTTTGCCTTTTTTTTTTCTTAGATTCTGATATTTCTTTTTTAATGTCGTCACACATTTTTTTCAATTCCATATTCTGTTTCACGGGTATTTTAAATTCAGATGATTCGCTGTCATCAGTTGTACAATCACTGTCGAAGTCGGCACTTGTGAAAAAGTTGTTACTATCAACTGGTTTAATTCTTCTGCCACTCTTGGTGAATAAATCATTAGCAGGATACGTTTCTTGATTTCCTTCACTTTTACCGTTCATGTCGTCATCACTGTCATTAAAACTGTAGATTTCAATACCCTCATGGACATTATCATTCTCAACATCAACATAGGAAACATCTTTATCCTCTGTTTCACCATCTTGACAAACGCCTAGATGTTCCGCCACTACAGTTTTTCTTTCGAAACTACAATTAACACCAGAGCTTTTGTGTTTATCTACGTTTTCACTCTTTGTAGTTAAATGTTTATTAATTCCTTTTTTATTTTGACACTTTTCAGTACTTGGTCCATCAATTTCGTAGGAAAATTTAAAATCAGATGATCTGCCATCAGCTGTTGTCACATTCTTGTCTGTGGCACAGTCATACAGATTCGGATTTTCCAGCGTTTGTGTTACATAATCATCGGGATGTATCTCCATATTCGTTTCCCTCTCGAGGTTGCGCAAATCATCTATTTTATTACATCGATAATCGTTACGTTTTTCATGATCGCTGTTATAACCATTATGAGGGAGTATTCGCTGTTGCATATTTATTTTTCGATTCACTTCCCTGTTCAGACATATCGCTGCTACTTAAACTGTATGAGTCTGTAGAGGAATTGAAATTTTTTCTAGGTATGACTGCCCTACCGCTTTTGGGCAATAAATGATTTGCCCAACTTTCGTCTGATATGTGGATACCAACGTTCGTTTCATTACATGTGAATATTTCGGACATTTCATAGTCGTCAGAATGTACTTCAATTAACGGTTCAGTCCCTGTAGTAATTCCAATATCTAGCATCCGCTCAGCATCAACCTGATTTACGCTGGAACCATCATTTAAGGGTATCAAAACTTCTTCAGCAGTCAATGAAAAATTGGTGTCTTTCGGAGGACTACAAATGGACTTATCGAGACTTTCATCAGAGTTCACCACTTTTCTTACTGCATTTTTTTCATCCTTCAAATATTTTGATATCTGTTTGGATGTAACACATTTTCGTCTTTCTTTGGTTTCCTCCACTTCTTGCGTTTGTCTAACTGGTCTATTCACTCGAGGGGTACTGACTTTCAGTTCATTGAGAATAACCCTGTGTCCATTACTTGTATCTCCGCAAATTAATAAATTAAGTTTTTTGTCAGATTTTGTAGATCCTATCACTTGTACAAATTCGACTTGATTGTCAATACTGGATGTACGATATATAGTTACACATACATTGTAAATCCTAGAAAATATTCCTGTTTCATAGTCAGTTCCATATTGACCAGATAGACCCATTCTTTCTTTGTAATCGTTGGCACTAGTGTAGTGACGAACGACCGCGTATGTTGCGACTCCTCCCTCTTTCATCCAATTTTTAACTACGTATTGTACAATTCTTCTTAAATTCAAATGTTGTAATTCGTCACCAAACAAAAATAATGACAAACAACGAAAAAAACAGTTTCCATCACCTTGCACATTCCGAATGACAAATGATTTATCAGCATAAGTAACAATACTCTTACCTAAAGCAATCGATTGTTGAACGCGAGATTCTACCCCGTATTTTCTACGTAAATCGTCTTTTTTTTCATCCATTTTTAGGTTGCGCACAACTTCATTACAGGAACTATCATTGTCGCGCATACATTTAAATATATTAGGATCATGCAGGAGACAATCAAGGTCAATATCATGACAGTTATCGGAATCAATATTTAGCATGCTTTGATCATTATTACACACCGAAATATCAGTATTTTTATCAGATTTAGGGGATCTGCAAATAAAATTGTTAATAACCTTCGAAGCATACGTACTTTGTACAATAGGCTCACAAGCACCGATGGTTTTACTCACTTCTTCCGCAGCAGATGTATTTTTTTCTTTTTTTTGCCCAAGTAATCACTTACCAGCTTTTTATAATCATCTGTTGACCACAGATAGTCAATCTTGCTGCGAAACTGTGGTGTGAGTTTCATCTTTAAAGCCTTGCGCATCTGTTAATTAAAAGTATAATATTAATTAATCGTATAAGAAATAAAAGAATGTTCAGTAATTATTACAAATCATACGGAAAGCAATATGTGATAAATGTAACCCAATCACTTCCACAGCATAATTTTCGAGACTACAGCCTAGTCATCACCAAAGTTCCAAGTACTTGTTTTCATACCTCAGGCGACAGTTATTAGACATTTGCTAATTTCCATGTAAGGCGTTTCACATCAACTATTACACCTATTATAAGAATCGAGTAGTGTCGCTGAAACCGGGTAATGCGTGAACATATGCAATATGTAAGTAAACGACAAGTAAACAAAACTAAATATAAGTTGGGGTGGAAAACGATCAGAGGGAACCACTGGAGACTGATAAAAAATTATCACTAGGCTTGGTCTCAAACTTACCTAGATAGCCTCTTTATTTACAGTGGCACTACAAAGGTACGAGATTATATATTTAACGTTAAATGCTGCAATAAAAAATAGAAACACCATAATCCTATCGAGGCATCCTATTTATCGAAATTATGCAGTTATAAAACTTTCTTCTTATACAAAATATATTCTTATTTTCGATTCCTTTCCATTTAAGGTAAAAGTTCCAGTACGTGAACACTTTCCATAAAGTCTTTGTTTTCTCATTTTTATTAAATTTCTGATTTGCATAACAACAAAACAGTCATTGCGCCAGTAAGTTTATATTTTTTCCTTTAAAAAAAAAAAAAAAAGTTTTTCTAGGTCATGTGTACAATTAATAAATTAATTTTAAAGTTTTTTTACCAATGACCCAGAAGATGAACAGCGGGTTCAGGTATTGGTACCGATACGTATTTTTGACCGAGTATTTGAACATCCCACGTTAATTAAATGGGAGAGAGGTTATGTTAGCTGCCTTCTACTGATTTCTATTTTTATTATGTATTGCAAATAACCAAATAGAAAAATTTCTTTCTAATTACATTGGTAACATATTATGAAAACAGACATACTATTATTATTGATTAACAGTGATTTCAATCGTTTTTATGTGTTCGAGTACTGGGCATAGGTAAAACCTAATGGTACCAGTACCTGAACCGTCTCACAACCCACCTCATACAAGTTGCACGAATAAATAATTTTTTTCTCGTTGAGTATAAAGACTTACTGAAAAATAAATTTTGTTTTATCTAAAGAACGATCAAAGGATGTCAGAAAAAATTTTTTTTTTATCCACTTAAATTGAAAATAGTTTATTCAAGCTGTTCAATCTACTGGTGCAATTTTAGGAAGTGTTCACGCACTGGTGCTTTTACCTTATAACTGAGGATTCGAAAGTGATGAAGTTACTACTGCTCCACAGAGGTGCGCAGATATCTTCCAGTCCACTTCAAAAACAAACCAGCTGTAAAAATTAGCATTACCTCGGGAATCATAGGTTGTGGAGTGACATTTTTTTTAAATTTGGGGTAGCTCGTACAAATAATGTTAATCATATTAATTTTAACTTTACAAAAATATGTGTAAAATATTATTTCAAAGCCCTGCACTTACTACAGTACACATTTTAACTTGTTTTTGTTTTTTATCAAATTTCTGAAAAAAAAAAAATAAATAAAAAACATACTTGATCCTTTCTTTCGTGTGAACTTTTTTTATTTGTGAAAAAAAAAAAAAAAAAAAAAAAAAATAATATCAGGGTACTAAACAAAGAAAAAAGTACTATTAAAAAAAAAACCTTAAAACCCAGTATCTGGATACCAGTGTATTATATTGAGCCACATATTTTTTATAATGTTTCAGTTGTTAAATATTAGAATATTTATTGAAGCCACGCCCAACTAACGTTGGTATACTTAATCCAACGATAATTGCACCACCTTTGCACACACAATGTTGTTTCATGAAAGGTGTATTTATATTTATAATGATATTATCTGCCGTATAATCTTATGGAATTATAACTTCTTACTTGGGTACCCAATAACTCACAGTCCACTAGTTTTTTTAATTCATAGAAAAATAGCACCTACAGTAGTCATGTACTCCGAACGCTGTACGACTGAAAACATAAAAGTTATTCCATTTATTTATAACGTTGGAACGTACCTGTTTTTCGAGTACGGTTTTAAATAATATAATTTGCGAAAATTAATACAATGAGAATTGTAGTCGATAAAGTAACTTTTTAAGAAGAGAATACATCCAAAATCATAAGTGTAACATGTAAAAATAAAAAATGATAACGGTTTTCCAAAAGCATATTTGTTATAAACAAATGACTTTTCACAGTAACTTATAATTATACCGATTAAAAATTTTTAGCGTTGGTTAATGCCATCAAGAAACAACTTTCATTTATTTTTTAATAATTGTATTGAAGGGGTTATTTTTTATTAACAACCGAAAAATATGCTGCTTGAAGTGGTTCTTTTAACTTTGCCGATGAACGAAATGACATATTGCAATCAATTTTTTATTCATTTTGTAGATGTTTGAAAGAGCTACATCTTACATGTGGACCAATTTTGCGTACGGTATATACTTTTAATGCTATTTTTAAAAAACCAATTTTTTTTCACTTTACGAATTTTTTAAACAATGTTTGAAACAAAATTAGCTGTTCCTAAATTAGCCTTATACCGGCGTGTTCACACAGTATGTACACACGTTCAGACGATACGCTCTGAGGATCAGACCCCAGTTAAAAACTCTAAGAAATACACAGTATCCAATGTATTTCACTGCGTTTTTTAATGAACATGCCTGAGTAAAATATGTACATACTACTCATAATTTTATTAAAAATTTAACCCTTAGAATGGTTGTCGATGTATAAACACATAACTTTCTGATGATAGTAATGCTTAGCAGTCTGCTAGCAGAAGACAAACCTATCGTTTAGTNTATTTAAAGATAAAAATTTTTTAATTTTTAAAAAAAAATATACCATGTTGTATCTATTTTTAATTAAGATACTCTGACTTCAGATTAATAATTAGTTACCTTAAAAATTAACAAAACACCTTAATCTTGGATCAAAATTTATCTAATTATTTACTAGAACGAAAAATTATCGAAAAATCAAATTTTTTACCTTAAGCGCCCTTCAGTGCCCTTTTACACCCATACGGACACTTCGCCCATGTTTCCATGATTATTATTACAAAGTACATGAAAAAAGCTGTCTCAAAGAAAATGTATTAAATATAATGGCATTTTACAGAAATTGTAGAATAACATTTTTCTACCCTTACAGAAAGTGCAAAACCTATCCACAAATATTTTTTTGATATTCTTATCGTATTGTATGGTAAAAAAACATGAAACACTACACTTGATTTTATTTGCGTGACCAAGGATACACTTTCACGGTACAAGTAGAATGCACGCACACACACATGCACACTGTAATAGTTTCAATGTTGTACGATTGTATTTATAAAATACGCACACATACGTACTCGTATAAACATGTGCACACAGTCACACACTTCGGCACGGTAATATGCATATACATAACATTATATTCGACACCTCGGACGAAAACCAGCCAAATTCAGATTTTCCTATTTTAAATAACATTGAAAAATCTGAACTGGGCTGGTTTTCGCTCGAGGCGTCGATATGCTGACTATCTACATGTAGCAGAATAAGGTGAACAACGAGACTCCTCCCGCTCTACTTATGAAATATCTATGCGTGTGTTTGTGTACGGTTATGTATGTTGATTTTTATTGTTGCCAGATAATTGATGTGAAACGTCTCGTGAAACACACACATACACACACACGTACACACTCAATCATTTGTGGGCGTGTATACGCATATACATATATATCAAAATTCTAGCAACAGCAGTCCCACATAGACTGCGAAAATATAAAATTTTGGTATTTCGTTGCTCATCCATACACTATCGTAATGAAACACACTTGATTATTTGTACAATAAACAAAAATAAGCACTTACGATGATTAAAATGTTTGCTTTCTTCAATGTCCACTCTTCGTCCTGAACCGAGGTCATGTTGTTAGCAATTATAAATGCACTCTTTTCTATAAAGCCACTTGCCACGTGTTGAACCATTGCTTTATTGCAGTATCGACAATTTCAGTATAAAAAAAATGAGTGCAACAAAAGCTGATTACTGTCAGATGGTGGGACACTTAGATATATACTTAAGCGAAAACAAACTAATACTTATTAAAAAATTTATAACAAAAAAATTCTACGAGCTTCAACTACGTATGATTATTGACGAGAGGTCAAGGTCGTCGTCAAAACTCGAATAACGAGATACAGCGAAAACAGCATACTTAATATTCTTTTTTGGCTTCAATCTATAACCTGTAGCTTATTCGCCAAGCTACAGTCCAATTAAAAACGTCAGTTATTTTAACACGTATGCAGATTGATAGAATTTTCGACGAACGTAAATTAATTAGTATTCATGTAAGATAAGGCGCCTGCCATTTGTACGGAGGTTGCGTAAGTATGGCCAGAGTTTATGCTGCATCCCGCTACGTCAAGGCTCATGGGTGGTGTGGTGACCTGGTGACTAGCTGCGAATACATATGTATATACACATATGTGGTATAAAGCCGCGGTCACATAGAGCACGTAATCCGCAATACGTAATTACTTAAGCCCATGAGAGACAGTGAGAGAAAGGTGTATGGCAGAGACTTTCTCTCACTCTAATGAGCAGAAGTAATTCCGTATTGCGGATTACGAGCTCTATGTGACTGCGGCCTTAGTCAGTCATTTATAAATGTGACGAATCAGAGGGCCGGAATGGTAATTGGAAAGTAGCCAATGGCAGCGTAGAGCAGTACTAGCAACTCCTCCCCCTCCATGTCACGCAGGACTGCCTAGATAACAGACAAAAAAAAAGCAATGCACGCATTGCAAGTCACCGACACTGCTGGATCTGCTGCTGTAAAAGTACTCGACGACGCTGTTCTCCGGTCCATTTCTGCTACTGTTACTCCGGCTACCGTTACTGCTGTCATTGCTGTTGTTTGCTGCTGATACGACCACGTTCAAGTATTCCTCGGATCACCACTAGTATGGCAGGAGGTAAATGAAAAATTTTTTTGTTTAGTACGCGCGTGCACGAAAATAACACGAGGCATGCAATAAACACGTGGAAGTAACAAGAAAAATTTTGAACATCTAGTCCCTCAATTAGAAGAAAGTTAGTGTTATCTATGTAACCAGATGCCAAAAATGCCTGCTTCGACAAGCTGATTGAACATGAGCTCAATCTAAGTATACACTAGATTTGGCTTGTCGAAGAGGGGATTTTTGGCATCTGGTTACATAGATGACACTAACTGTTTTCTACTTGAGGGACTGGATGTTGAAAATCCTCTCTTCGACAAGCCAAATCTAGTATAAGCAGCCGAGTTTGTAATCTACAATGTTTGCTTGTACGAGGAATAGTTTGTTAATTATCCATACTAAACAACAGTTACGTTGTCAATGGCAGTGCTTGTAATATTTATTTATACAATGATGTGACGAATACGAGATTTTTTTTTGGTAAAAAAATTATTGTTTGCAATGATGTTTGTTAACATATTCTTGTACATATCATGTACTCATGTACTCTACATATCATTATCAATATATTTTAAATATTTCTCGTCGCTTCTATTTAACCGAAAGTCAAAGTGTACTCTCATTACTGCCATGTTGTCACGTGATAGCTGACTTTTATTCCTGATTTGAGAATATCGGTCAAGCACTTCTGGTTTGATTTCACACGAGAGATTTAGAAAAAAAAAGTTGATGATGTAAGCATAAGTAACAATACTCTTACCAAAAGCAATCGATTGTTGAACGCGAGATTCTACCCCGTATTTTCTACGTAAATCGTCTTTTTTTTCATCCATTTTTAGGTTGCGCACAACTTCATCACAGCAACTATCATTGTCGCGCATACATTTAAATATATTAGGATCATGCAGGAGACAATCAAGGTCAACATCATTACAGTTATTGGAATCAACATGCAGCATGCTTTGATCATTATTACACACCGAAATATCAGTATTTTTATCAGATTTAGGGGATATGCAAATAAAATTGTTAATAACCTTCGAAGCATACGTACTTTGTACAATAGGCTCACAAGCACCGATGGTTTTACTCACTTCTTTTGCAGGAGATGTATTTTTTTCTTTTTTTTTCCCCAAGTAATCACTTACCAGCTTTTTATAATCATCTGTTGACCACAGATAGTCAATCTTGCTGCGAAACTGTGGTGTGAGTTTCATCTTTAAAGCCTTGCGCATCTGTTAATTAAAAGTATAATATTAATTAATCGTATAAGAAATAAAAGAATGTTCAGTAATTATTACAAATCATACGGAAAGCAATATGTGATAAATGTAACCCAATCACTTCCACAGCATAATTTTCGAGACTACAGCCTAGTCATCACCAAAGTTCCAAGTACTTGTTTTCATACCTCAGGCGACAGTTATTAGACATTTGCTAATTTCCATGTAAGGCGTTTCACATCAACTATTACACCTATTATAAGAATCGAGTAGTGTCGCTGAAACCGGGTAATGCGTGAACATATGCAATATGTAAGTAAACGACAAGTAAACAAAACTAAATATAAGTTGGGGTGGAAAACGATCAGAGGGAACCACTGGAGACTGATAAAAAATTATCACTAGGCTTGGTCTCAAACTTACCTAGATAGCCTCTTTATTTACAGTGGCACTACAAAGGTACGAGATTATATATTTAACGTTAAATGCTGCAATAAAAAATAGAAACACCATAATCCTATCNCATTCAGACTCCGTACGGACCCCTAATGGCTGACTATGACCGAAAATAGCAGGAAAAAGGCTATTTTCTTGAATTTCTTGACATTTTGCACGGTAAGGTAAGGTTTCCTAATCCTAAAAAAATCAGGGTAACTAGTTTTAGTACCTTGTAAAGATATTTATACGTTTTACAATTATCGCAGCCCCTAATGGACGTAGGTAGCGTAAAAACGTCTGTTTTCCGACTTTTTTTTAATTTCAGGAGTTTATTGCCCTTTGAGATTATGTTTTTGAGGCGTATAAAGTACTTAATTTATTTTTTACAACCATAGGTATGCAGAATTATTTATTTTGGATTTTTTTCACCATGTATTACTGAGAGGTTTAGTGCTTAATGTTTGTTTTACACGTATGTTACTCTGATTGTTAATAATTATGTTTCAAATGGTTAGATGTTGATTTTTTTTTTTTTTTTACGGTATTATACATGCACCTCTTGCCGTTGGTTTATTGGGTTATTTACGACAAAAATTAAAAATTTTTTTTTTTGGATTGTCGTTGGGCTCCAACGTTTGAAACTTCAAACACATTAGTAAAAAAATGTACACATTACCACGGGATAAAAAAAAGAAAGCCTTAGAACACAATGATTATCGCCCTTAATTTTGCATTGAGTGTCAATCGTATGTATTCTGAACAAGCTAGTATTATATTGTTTTTTGTGATTTATGGCATTAATTTTATCTTATAGACATAAATTTTAATTACAAAAAAAAGTTAAAGTTTTTTAAGATCCATGAGTTTAACATTAACTTTGTAATATAAAATGTAAATAAAAAAAGTGAGTAAGTAAGAGGGGAAAACAATAAATTTATAATTTTTCGGCATTTTTATGATTTAGAGCCGAAATTTAATATTATGACTAAATATCTTGAATACAAAAAGGTGTATTTCGACGAGACCTTCAACTATCATGTTTAATTTATTATCTTGAGTGCAAAACAAAAAAGTTGCATGTGGGAAAACGACTTTTTATTCATGTTACAAGCACTTTTCGGCTCATAGAACGTGTACGTTACATCCTAGGTAAAAATCTTTTACACAAAAAAGTTGTATTTCAATAAGTTCTACAACTTTTACGTTTAATATCACAATTTAAGGTACAAAACAAATAAGTTAGATATGGAAAAACTATGTTTTGGCGATTTTTGAGCACTTTTTGACTCACAGAACGTTCGGATTACATCCTGGACGAAAATTTTAAATACGACAAAGTTGTATTTTAAGGATATCTACAGCTTCGTCTTTCACAGCAAACCTCGAAAATATCATGTTATAAAGTTATAACCAAAAAAATATTTTTTTTTTTTTACTGAAAGTACCATCTTGAAACGACTGCCATTTTTTTCTAAAAGAGGAAACCTTACGGATTTTAAACCATCACGTAAGGCATAAAAGACGAAGTTGTTTGTCAAATTTTAGCCCAATCCGACAAAAACTGCACGAGTTAATCAAAAAACTTTTTACGGACTTTTTACTTTTGTCAACCTAATTTTTATTAGTTTTCTGGACAGTAATTTGTATTGTACAAATAGTAATAGTTACTAGACTGACAAAAAAAATTATTGTCTACACATTAAAAATTATTATTCAATTAGTATAAAGTCTAAATAATCAAACAGTAATGTTCTTTTTCTTTTTTCTAAGTGATGAATTTACGTTCATTCGATTAAAAAAATTGTTTTAGGATTTCTTATGTGTAAATTTTTGTGTATACAGCGTAATTGTAAAAATCGACTTTCTAGACTAGAAACTTTCTTTACTTTTCTAGTCTTGGGTCTTAATACATACTATTAAGGAGGTTTGGGAGTATTCTTCAGAGAGGCAAGGATCGGAGAGTCCCACTGGTCCGCGCAGATGTACCCCCTTTACCGCGCACCTTCTCTTGCACTCTACAATCTTGAATCTGTACGATCGAAATTGGTTATATTTTTTAAAAATGCCCGGCGAGTCGTAATTTTTTTTTGTTAAGCATCTTCTTTTTGTACTAAAATATCTATAAAAGCATTTTTTTTTTTTTAATCTAACACATTTAAAATGTACCGTAATTTTTAATTAAACGCAACCTAACCTTGTTCTCTCATGTAAGACCGTGTTAAACTGACAACATTTAATAATTTTTTTCTCGAAAATTTCTCTGGTGAAAAATCTGGAAAAATTCATGTTCACTCTGGATATACTCAAACATAACATACATTTTTTTGGCAAGATTCTACATTTTGAACTTTTCTCCCAAACCTCCTTAATTTTCCAAGTGTTCTTAAACAGATTAATTTATTTTTAGCCACTCGCTGCAGCACGATGTATAGTCACCACTAATTCAATTTTCGCTCCATGTTTTCAAGCAACTTTATTATTTTGAAGGTCAGTTTTTAAACACATTTTTTATTTAAAAAATAAGAAACTTTCGTTTTTTAGACGTAAAAAAACGTCTTATCGTTTTTTTCATGATTAAACTTGGATTTTTTTCTAGCAACTCTTCATCGTTATTCCTTTATGTGTTGTGGTGGTCAGATGCAAGTGCTATAGAAGTGGCATGCATAGTTACATATGGGAGAGGAGGGATCCGAAATATCAATCGATCAGCTGTGTACATTATGTTTGTAGTAAGACAATGAATGTTTCTTCCAGTGACCTTGATTTTAACGATGGTGACATCGTAGTGCAACGACTGTACATGACTTTGACAGCCAATTACGTGGTAGTTTACTGTGACTTTTTATTTTTACTGGTTTGTAATTTGCTGTCGAAATAATGAACAGCTGTTGTACTGAGCTGTCGCTGTCGTCAAAATAAACGTTACTAGAATAAACGTTTCTAATTTTATAACAAAATCAAAGTGAACTTGAGGTGTTGCAGACTCCCCCCCACCACCTCCCTCCATACTTTAGTGC
>NW_019379603.1:500563-629143 GCF_000648655.2 Copidosoma floridanum | reverse complement strand
GACGCGTGTAAGTATAACTCGGCTATTTTTTTATAAATTTTTCTGTGAAAATTGAATCTAAAAATTCAGTTTCCTTTCCTTAATAAATCACAACAACTAATCATTCTTGTGACCGATTAGTTATAATTTGTAAAAATTTTTATCAGTTCCTCAAAAATTTTAAAATAATTAATCATAAATAATAAGTATTATGAACTATAAGTTTCAGTTAATTAAAACTTATAATGGTTATTATCAGTTTTAATTGTTTTTGTACTCTCTGATATGCCACTTGTGACGAAAATTGAAAAAAAAAAAAATTAAATAAAAAAACTAAGTATAACTAACTATAACAGTTATTAAATTCTCTCCTCAGTCTCTAATAATTATTTTTTATCGATTTTCATCACTTATTATTAATTATTTAATTTTTGTTTGGGTAACTACCAAAAGTAAGAAGTTTTTATGAGGCGTTGAAGAACTTTTTCAGATCCAAATCGCTCCATTAATTCTCACCAGAAATGTGTATATTTTTATAAACTTGACAGATCAAGTGCGCTTCGTGTACACTTTACAATTTCTAATTGTACATATTTCAATAAGTAGTTTTGTTATTCTCCTTTTAAATAAAAAATTTATTCAATTTGTGTTGGAATAATTTATTGTTCAATTCGTCTTTTTATAAAAAGGCAAGAGTAAAGTTTGCCCACTTAAATTCCTACCAAACATATTTTTTGAAAAAATAACTCACTAAATTTCATTCAGCATCAAGTTGAATGTTATCGAAACATTATTACAGCTGCTGACCTACGGCTATTATTTAAAAAAAAATGCATCTATTACATTTTTACTCTTATTTTTTTTAATATTCATAGTAGCATATCTCATGTAAAAGCACAATAGTCACTAGTTAGATATTAGTTTGACAGGGAAATTAAAACGACAAAAAATTTAGTGTTACTCAATAGTAAATCGTTTTTGTGGTTGTAAAAAAAAATATGCAAAATTCATTTCCGACAACCGAAATTTTCTAATACTATACTTATTTAGCACAGAAAACAAGAAAGTAATTTGTATGATATTGATATTTTTTGAACTGGATACAACTATTTTGCAAATCATTGAATTTTTCAAAATTGACTTGTTATGAAGTGACAATGCACTTTGTAGAATCTGCCAATTTTCAGCAGAAATTTCATTGCACAAGGAGATTATAAAACCTAATAAAGTTTCACCAATTAAAAGAAAAAAAAAAGATTGTAGAAAAAAAAAATCAAAGCGTTTGAAAAAGTATTGAAATATTTAACAATAAACTTTCATTCAAATAAGTGATTGTAAACCAAGTCAATGTGCAAAATTTGCGACAGAAAAGCTGTTCATTCTATACTCTTCCTGTGCCAATTGTCTCAGGAAAAAAATGACCCGTCCAAGTAGTGACATCTGAATACGTATACAGTTTCCTTATAATAATCCACATAGACTTTATGGTTCTTCAAACGCTCATTACCACGGCTCTTACTTGCATCGTACGAAAAAAAGTAGGTGGCTTTACCGCGAAAAAATGGCAAAGAACGTCGTTACTGCGTCGTCCATCGCCGTCCATCGCGAATCGTGGGCTTCCAGGTCACATGATCGGAATTATGTATGTGTATGTTATATGTATAGTCGATGCGCAAGGAAGGAGCGGGCATATTATATACACGAGTAGGAGTGGCCTGTGCGAGCGAAGCAGGACGCGAGATGAGAAGAGCAAGAGTATACACCTCACGGTCTTCGATACGCCCTCGGCACTGCTGCGCGTAGGGGCATGTTTGTGCCGCAAGGGGTGGGAGGGGAGAGCTTCCGGTCCGCAAACAGGTGGCGCGCGCTGCCGAGCCACCCCTGAGACAAGCGGCCAATCGGAGAACTCGGCTCGTGGACTGAAGCTGGCCGGCCCTTTAGGTATACCTGACGAACGCTCCGCGATGCGCAAAATCAGCCTCACCACCCACCAAAGAGCAAATGGACGCATGAAAGTGGGCTCTGCAGTGGCACGATGCGAGAAAAAACATTCCGTGACTTACTTGCAAGCCCTTTTTGATACTGGCTCGCTCCGATAGGTGCGGATCTGGCGATCGATTTTTAAGATGCAACTGTTGCCTGCCATTGCGCAACCCCGTGCAATCTTATTATTGGCATTATTAAATGATGACCGTGCAGTGTATAGCGAATGATTTTTTTTTTTTTTTTTTTTTCGCAGCCTGCACTTATTTTCGGAGCACGACGTATAGCGCGACGCGGCCACGATAAATCGTACACACGTATGGCACATCTCTAGCACGCGCGGCTCCTCTCCTCGAGCTTTCAACTAGCAACTTGCGTGCGAACGACACTTGCGTCTCTCCGTGTTTTTTAAATATATTTATCATTAGGATATCGATTATTCGCGCTTAAGACATCAGAGAATCCAATGATTCTATGCGATAGGTCCAACTGTGCATATACGAGTAGCAGAGACCGTTGAATTAAGAAAACGTCAATGTTAGACACGTTCTGCGCAGCGCATGTACAAAAATGATATTTTAACTGATAATTTTAACTTCATAATTTTTTAGTATAATACCAAAACATCAGCTTTTCGCCGTGTCACATATGGCACCATCTCACATTGTCGCAGGATCAACGAAAATATGGCGTGTTAACTAATAACATGCCGTCTGTGTGCAGTTAAAAGTTAAAAAGCTTGAAAATAGAACCTAGCTGTTAACTAATTTTTAGTAACATACTTGTATACATTAATACTAAGCAAATCCTTCTCTCATAGTATGGGTGTTCATGTATGGACACGTGTTCAGGTGAAAGTGCCTCCAAATAGTTTTTCGGAAATCTCATATTATACATTACCATATGTAGTCACTTTCTCGCACGTATGTGTTGGCGGATGAGTGCCTGCGTATACAAGCCCACGACGCGTGTAAGTATAACTCCCGATGAAAATAATCGCGTTGCAAACGAGACAACTCGAGAAAGAGAGGAAAAAGTCGAGCGGTCGGAAACTTTTTCCCCAGCTATGAGCCGGTATTATAAATATACACACGTGTAAGTATAAGTCAAAAAGCGAGTGTTATTGCTCCCGTTCGATTTGATTTCAACTGTATGTATATATATATATGGTAGAAGGGCGGGGGAATTAACATTACTCCCCACTTCTCTTTACAGTTTAAAGTTTTGTGTAATTTACAGAATGACACGAATTAAATGTCAAAATTACGGTAATTTTATATATTTTCTTGGTTAAAATAATATTAACAAATGCACAATATTAAATTTGTGTATTTTTAACAAGACATTTGTGTCGAATGCAACTTACACAAACCGTGCGTAGCCTGGATTTTGGAAAGTGTTCCAATATTCGTGCCCAAGTGCATACGTGTATAGGCATCTATGAACCTATAATTGGTTTACGAGCTTAAGATTAAGTATTTGCGGCGAGTGAAATTAGGGAGAATACTTAGTAAAGCATACTTGGTAGTCGAGTCATCTCCACTAAACTTAATAAGTACGAGGTACGGGGCTTATCGTGTTACGACAGATTTTCTTTAAAGATCGCAGTATATAGTTGTTTGCCGCTTTCCCGCGCTAATAGCAATATATGTATATACATACGTATACATATATACCATTGTGCGCTGCAGTATCGTATTTTCGACTGCTCTCTGACGTCCGCGAGTTGGGCTTATCGCCTGGAAAATAATTGATATCGCCTGACCCGCTCTTCGCGTATTTTGTACTCTTAATCGGGCAAACGGCTTGTTTGTAACATGCGCGCATGTACCGCACGTATCTCGGGTTCGCCCCATTGGCATCTCGCGGTGCGTGCATCGCTCATTTTCGTTTTTCTATATATCTCGACAGCTTATTTTTCACTCGAGTGCCCGGTCTACCAATGAAACGAATACCAGGGAAAGGGGGGAAAAAAAAAAATCAATTTCGGATTAAACTCAAATTTGCCATTGGTCAAGGAGAAATCGAAAATCATAATAACACGGCCCGGCACGGTGTAATCTGCAATTAAGCCTGTAAACAGGAAAATCGCTTATAGTTTTGGAGGTACAGATAACATCGATCGCGCGGTGCACTGAGATACTTGTATGGTACAAGTATACAAGTAAGTATTATCAGCTCGCCGCCGAATCGAGGAAAATACTATCCGGATCAAAGTAAAATTGAACTCGGCGCAATTGTGCCGCGGCAATAATGAAAATTGCGTAACAACGAAAATAACAGCATCGCAGCTGATCCGGACTTTTGAAAAGTCCGAGAGTGATTTTGGAGCTAGAAAAAATAGTAGAAGTAAAATATCGATAACGTCTAGCCGATATTATAATTATACCAGTATAATTATACCAGTATATATATATATATATATATGTGTGTGTGTGTAGTACGCATAGGTACGAGGTATAATATATCGACTTTAGAGTTGTAGCTTCTACAATCAGCAGCGTACACGTCAGCTGCGGTAAGCATTTGAATCAATTGTGTTCAAATCGCGTTCCAATTCTAAAAGTTAAATTGTAGTGTCCGTACCTTATAAAGATATGGAGCTCGCATAAAACATTAATTTCCCCCTTCTCTCCCTAATCCAACTCATTCTTCTGATCATCCCTTTCTCAAGTGTTCAGTGCTATACAAAAGAAAGGACATGTTCGACACTGCGTTGTATACATAAAATAAAATAAAAAAAAAAAAAATAAAAAAAAAGTATACCTATACTTACGGTACAACGTGCAAGGTGGCAATTATAGTAGAGAAACAAAAACAAATCAGGGCCGCTTTAGAACCAACTCCGTGGTCGAGGAGAGGAAGTGGAGCTAGAGGCGCGGTGAAAAAGAGCGAAAGCACCTACACGTGTACATATAGATATTGTACATTGGTTATAAAATACTAGCGTATAGAACGATGCTCCTATCGTGTGATAGGTTGACATATACTTGTGTAGGTACATAACAAAAGAGAGAAGGAGATAGTAAGATAGCACTCGCCAGACCCGCCACTCCGTCAGCTCGCCGACGGACAATAAATATACATATATATATATTGGTGCATAGGTGTACGTATAGGTGTATACGTGATACCCAGCCGAAAAAGTTGGCTTACCATCAGGGGCCGAGTGAGGACGACACGTGGGTGGAGGGGGGTAAGCATACGGAGGATGAGAAAGAGAGAAAATCGGATCGACAGAACGGGCTCTCTGGTGGAGGCGCGGAGGGGATACCGGGAGAGCGCGCGCTGCCCTCTTGGCTACATTGAAAGCTTGCGACATGCCGTGGAAGCGCTCAGTTGCACGCCAACTGTTCCCCGAGTCGGATCGAGGATCGTTGCCCGGCATAGTCGGCCAGTCAGCTGTACGATACGGTTGAAGTAGGTAAACTTCCCCCGCACGTGCGACACCACAGTTGGCTGGGCACTCGCTCGGTATAGTGTTGTCAACGCGAGTTGCAAGCTCCTATCGAGAGCCAAGTTTTCAGTGCTTCTTCGGAAAACTCGTGCTCGGGGAATTTAAATTTTGACAGCAGTGTTTGTCATTTTTTTTTCTCAAATAATCCTATCGTAGCTCGAGTTTGTTGTAAAAAGAAAAGAAAATTATTTTCGTTTTCATTGTGTGGTGTGAGTGATAAAAAAAAAATAGACCACGCAACAGTAAGCGGTAATGTTCTCCTGAGGCTCCCGCGAGTGTGATGGATTCACCAAACATGTACGACACGCAAGCTCATCAAATGGGCCAACAGCAGCAGCAGCCCGCCATCGAGTTGAAAAAATCGAACCAGCTGATCGGTGATCAGGCCAATCACAACAGCACGCACAACAATGCCAACAACAACGACAACAGTGGCAACAACAACAACAACAACAACAACAACAACAACAACTCGAGCCTTCAGGTGAACCACAATCAACACCAGGGTCCGAATGGCGTGAGTAAAGTGTCAGCCTCGAAGGCGAGCGTGCATCAACAGTATGCGGAGCATTGCGCCAACACGGCCGGTGAGCTGACGGATTTGAATAATCCAGAGATCTCGCTGGATCTCGAGCGCTTGATCGACGACTCGCAGTTCAGCGATGGTCTCCTCGACATGTTGAACAACGGCGCCGGCCAGCAGCAACACCACCAGCACCATCAGCACCAACAGCAGCAGCTCAAGCAGGCTCGACTGCCCGGGACCAATGGCTACCCCCGGTCGACGACCCTCGCGTACATGCCCCAACCGGTGCACAGCGCGGCGAGCTACCACCAGGGCAGCAACAGTTGCACCGACAGCAACAGCAACTCGAGCAGCGAGTCGCCGAGCATAAAGGAGGAGCCGCTCGACCCCGCCGATTATCGCCGGCACTGTCAGCAGTACGCCCCGGGTGCCTACAACCCTGCCGCCGCCAACGTGCCGGGGCCATTTTCCGGTGCCACGACCGGCCCGACTTTTACCACCCTGACCCCAACTACGGTGCCCGGACACCCCGTCGTCGCCGCGATTCACCAGCAACAGCCGCAGCAGCAGGCCAACAACGGCCAACAGCCGGTCCGGGGGGGCCTCAAAGTGGCCTCGGCCGTCGGGGTGGGTCTGGCGCACCAGCTGCAAGCGCACCAGCAGCAACACCACGGCCTGGCCGGGGCTCACGGCCACGGGGGATCATCGGGCTCGAGAAAGCAGAACAAAAGCGTCGACAAGGCGAGCGACGAGTACCGCCGGCGCCGGGAACGCAACAACATAGCGGTGCGCAAAAGCCGCGAGAAGGCGAAAGTGCGCTCGCGCGAAACCGAGGAGCGGGTCAAGCAGCTCGTCAAGGACAACGACATGCTGCGCAAGAGGGTCGAAATACTCTCCGAGGAGCTGAACGTCCTGCGCTCGCTCTTCAGTAGCGTAGGCGGCGTGCCCGAGCAGCTTCAGCGGGAGATCACGAGGCACCTGGACCAGTACCAGCAGCACGTGGCCGGACCACCGATGTAGCGACGCCGGAAAACAATATCATCTTGACAACGACGACGACGGACAAGTGATCCCCCGTGTGCTCTATATAACCAGCAACATTGTCAAGTTGTTTTTTTTTTGTTTTTTTTTTTATTTTTTTCTCTATATAACCAGCAACATTGTCAAGTTGTTTTTTTTTTTTTTTTTTTTTTTTTTTTTTTTTTTTTTTTGTTTTCTTGTGCATCCTCGCCGGTGCGTGGGGGTCTTGGACCCCCTTTTTTTGTGCGGTCCCCCTTTTCCCCCCTTGCCCTGGACTCTCTCGTACCTTTCTCTTTTCGTTTGAACGTGACGTCGCTCATCGTACTACCTATTTTTATATTTTATTTTCTCTCTCACCTCAAGACTGGGCGCTATTGCCCCGACTCATTAAATACGGACTAACGTCTCGATTGCGCCCAAGTACATGAAATACTTGTGCCCCGATTCCACGTTGGAGGCACGCGCGCACACTTTACACCAATACTCCTTAACGATTGTAATGCAACTTTGATGCTCATCGACTGGAAAAAAGACTAAGGTGCGCGCGGTGCAGGGAGGACGCTCGCTATACTTGTACGAATCGTTGACAATGCAAATATAGCAGAGCGACCGTACGATAGGGGCTGATTAATCACGGGTTGGACATGTTTCTGAGATCTCTCTCTCTCTCTCTCTCTTACTCCCCTCGAAACGAGACCCATTGCGCCCTTGCCCTCGTACGTATAGTTATTATTTTTATTAGAATATATTTTATTATACATACACCTGACTCGCGGCGGCGACTCTCTCGTGTGGCAGATGTACATGTATATTTGTCGTGCGACACGAAGAGCAACTTTCAAAGCCCGCAAGAATTCGCCGCCCGTCGTGTCAGTGCAGTACAACAGTGTGATCATTCGTAACATGTTATATTTTTTTTATCGATACTTATACACACGCGCGTCATACGTATATATATACATATACATATACATATATATATAAATACACATGTGTGTGCGCACATTTGTATTCGAGTGTACGTACATGTGTATATTTTTGTAGGCCGAAATAAATTTTTCTCGAAGGCGCATCAATAAAGGAATGCAAATGAGGTGGTGGTGTGGCGCGGGAATATTGAGGCGACGGATGACGGAAGTGTGAGAGTGAACGAGAAAGTGAAAGATGTAACGTAACGTGCAACTGTGAAATACAAAATTAAACCGATGTGCATTGGGTGACGGTGAGAGCGCCGTAAAGGTATAGATGAAATTTTGACACGCGCTTATATACCTGTGTATTGAAGGAGAGTAAAATAACGTGGCGAGCGTTACCATTGGGACTTTTAATGCCCCGAAACCAGTTACCGTAACGTGTGAAGCGGGCTTCATTGTTCATTCGTTCGACTGTTGGCTGGTCTGTGCGAGCGAGTGAGATTAAAAAATTTATAGACCGCGTGTAGGGTTTTTTTCTTTTTTTTTGCGAAACAAAGTTAAATATACATATATATTTGTAAAGAAAGTGGTCGTTATTATTAATATTAATAATATCATCATCATTATTATTACTATTACTATTTCTTTATCCATAAATGTATATTATATCATAGAGAATATATAATATGAGTATAAAATGATGTGTGTGTGTGTGTATTTATATACATACATGTATATGTGGTTTACCAGTACGACAATGTTAACGCGTGTGCGTTCAAGTGTTGCGTATTTGCAGACAGGTATTAGAGGAAGTAACGAGGAAATGATAGATAATGCAAATACGAACTATTGTCCGCACACGCGACCACGTACAATGTGAGCGCAAATGATGGAGAGAGACGTTTTTGATGAGATTCGCGCGTCTAATAGGGTTCAATGAATCGAAATGAAAAATTCACGTGCACCTAATGCAAATGCGGTGTAATGCGGGAATGAGAGCTGCTGCGTGTGCGAGTGTGTATACGAAATACGACGAAAATAAAAGGGTATACGAATTACCCTTTACAGTTGTCATGTTGTCTATGCACAAATATATTTTGATATAAAATTCACGAAACAATTGTCTTTCTCTTGTCACATGCTCCTTACAAACTCATCCTGATCAAAAACCTACTTTGCCGAAGTGTACGACTTTGCTGCAAAAATTAATTTTCCCTTCTCAAAACAACACATAAATCGAAAACACGAGGAAAGCAAAGGAAAAATGCATTTACGAGGTAAGTATAAGGTACACTTGACAAACCTCACGAGTACCAGAGTCGCGTGACGACGATTTGGAGCAAAAGATGTAATCAACATGTTTCCACAAACTCATTGAGCATAAGCATGAGTCACGACATCGAGTTTTGTTGCCGAGTGAATAAATAGACCAACACCAGAGCGGCTGTAGCGCCGTCCGTTCATCGACCACTGGGCTCGGTGCGCCATAAGTACGTCAGCCGATTACCGCGCAGAAGAAAATAATCAAGATAATCATCGCGCATTGATTTTATTTTCTTACTGCAATAAAATGTAACAGCCGTCTCAAGATGCGCATCCGCGAAACATAAATTTTACCATACTTCCAATGTCATTTCACAGGTCAATGGTTGTCATGAAAACCCTTTGTCCATCATTGATTAGATTCTTCGACATTAGTCACCATTGTCATATATCATGGACAGACAAAACTTTTGTAGAAAAAGTTCGTCATTTTGTCTAATACTTCTTTCATACTTCTATAGACGAAAATATTCAACGACGAGGAGTTGGATCTTTATTAGTTTAAAATTTTCAAAGGTTCTGGAAATTTCTCCTTCCCGTAAAGTACCGTTGGTCTGCGGCATATATGTGCAGTCGCTGTTCAAGGACCGCAAAAGTGTGTGTTTTGAGAATATACATTTCCATGCAAATATCTTGAACGGGGGAATAGATTTTTTAATGATATCGAGAGATTGTCACCTTGTATTTTATAAATGACGTAGAAGCCAACGAGAGTTTTTTTCTTACGTTTATTAGCTCCATGAAATAGAAAAAAATTCAGCTTCATAAGTTTGGGAAAAAGTACAATAATTTATGTTTTTATCTGCATTAAAAAATTGATCCTCAGTGGTACCTTTTTTTTTTACTTGTGGATAAAACCAAAGTACTCGAAAAATCACGTACACTTCATATTCAGAGGTATTTATAAGTAATTATCAAAATTTTCAGTGATTTGGAGTACAAAGATTTTCCTAATAATTATTATTTTAATTGGTTATAGGACATTCGGATCATCAGTGTATAATTTTAATTAATAATATATTTTTTAATAATTTTTTTTGTTATAAATTTTGATAACTAAGATTTTCCATGTTTTGTGAAAAATCTAGAACTCTACCAGTGATAAAATCTGTGTCGCAAGCCGTGCGTTTTTTTTCAAAAGACAACGTTGTGATAAGCAATAAAATTTTTTATCGCACGGAAAAATCGATCGAAAATGATAATCGATTGGAACATACTTGAGGACTCTTCAAATTCTACTGATAGGCATCAATTATCTTTAATTTATTATAATTTTTTGCCAGATATCATCATTAAAACGTGCAACGCAATGTTTCAAAGTGATCGTGTCAAAAGGGTTACAGTAACGGCACGGCGGCAAGTTGAAAAACGCGTATAGCATAAACGCAGTTGTGACACTGTTATGTTTAATTAATTTTTTTTTTTTTTTTTTTTTTATAAAATTTTTAGTAAGTACCATCTCATTTTTCTATTTGCTGAAACTAGATTGAACTTTTTTTTGGTTTGTTGTTACTTACATGAAAGAGACAAAGGTAAGATGACGTGAATGCTTATTTCAATCGTGATTAAAGTAAGATACGTAGATATTTCATGGAAATTGATAAATTTTCGTTTACGTTAACGTACATGCATGTTAAAGTTAGATATTGAGCTTAGGAATTAGCTGGTGGCACTGTTACAAGAGTCTTGATAACCAGCATTTCTTATTAATTTTAAACTAATTATTTTCTGAATCTAGACCTCTGATTTTCTTTACAATTTTTTATGCCATTTTCATTACAAAAATTTAATTATTGATGATGCTCAAAATTGAATAGTATCTCACGGGATTCCAAAACACTCTCTATTGGTCGATACATTTGTGACGTCACGAATACATAAACATCCTTCCCTTAAATATTTATTTGTAATTATGACAAACTCAAAAACATCATTGAAAAGCAAAACTGTGACAGCTGTGGTGTGTAGCTATTATAAAGACAAAATTTAGAATTAATATTTTTGACATTAGAATGATGTTAGAAAATTCTTCTTCCTGTATTAAGAGTATAATTTCATGAATGATTTGTAGTAAATTGATAGTTTTTTAATGAATATAATATAATGAACACACTTTGGTATTGTCTTGAAAATACAATATGTACATGGTTTCAAAATTCAAAACCATACAACGATTAACCCTTATTCGTATGAGGTCTTACATACGGTAAAAATAGTGCATCTATTATCAACTTTGTTGTCAATAGATAAAAATGTAAGGGAAAACTTCAAAAAATGGACCATATCATAATTGAGATTTATTTTAATGTCACTATAATATACAGATAATGTATATGACAAATATACGGTGAGTCGTACGGTTACAGTTAATAAATTATAAAAACACGGTAGAATCTCACATAAAATCTCTCATTTCTTGTTTAACGTGCCAAAGTGGACACATTTGAATGTTGATACTTTTTTAGACTCAACAATTGTTTATATTGGTAGAAAAAATAATCCACGTACATAAATTAGTCTATAATCATTATTTCAGCACTCACAGCGCAGATTTTCAATAGTATTCAAAGATATCTACTTTATTGACAAAGAAACAGTAAAATTCGTACAATTTGACTGAATAAAAGCTATGCGCTGATGATAACATTAATTTTACTTAGATTATTGATCAACTAACATTAAAATCTTGTACTCGAGGGGTAAGCTGAACTAAACGTTGTGTTTTGTTTTTCACTTTTTTAATGAAACGAAATTTTTTATACACGAGTGTTGAACCCACCTCTTTAACCTCCGAAATTTTCGCAAGTACTTACTTCCATACACCTTTTACTTGAGATGCAAAAAAATTAAAAAAAAAAAATTTTTTTTTATGAAAGTTGGGAAACCCGTGACCTGCAATCGTTACTTATTTGGCCTTATGCATCACTAGAATAACATTGTTGTCGATGCTTTCTCGGTGCCAACGTTAGATAATAATTTTTACATTGTGAAACCTCGATAAGTCATATTTTACATCATCGCAGAGTATAATCATTAACCGACACTTGCGGAGCAATTAAAAACTAATATCGACAATCATTCGATTCGTACATTATCCTGAAGGAACCATTATAATTCATTGCATACAAGATTTAGTCACGTTCCTCGAATAAACAAGTATGAAAACAAAAAAAAATCGTTGGAGTCTAAAACCCTCCGCAGCAATTCATCGCACCCAAGGTATTATGCTTTATTTAACCAAACTCAGGCCCAAACATAACGAATGTGTGTGTGTGTATAGATACACGCACGCGCAAACACACACATGGAGGCGTACTTTAGTGTACGTCAGGTGCAGTTTTTAACGACGCGTTATTTTGAGCCGCGCTTACGGTCATCCAATGTGACGTTATAAATAGTGGGAGAGAGTTCGCCGTCTGTTTATAGCTATACTCGTGCTGCTGCCACAGAATATATATATATATATAGCTTAGGTGTTGCTCGTGCACGAGTTTTGTTTGTCTTTGTCGTTCGTTGTCTCTCACGTACGTATAAGTGCGCCGATGCTCTGACGCGGGGAAAAAAAAAAAATGATCAGAAGAGCATCCGAGAAGCCCCTTTCTCTGTGACTTTCGGGCTTCTGTGGCTTCGTTTTCCCCAGGGGTTTGATTAACCCTCGTTTGGTCAGCGATGACCCGTTAGATTTTTTTTCCCCCGTTGATTGAATCTCCGTTTCAATTTGGTGCACTCTGCCGACGACCGCTCGGTACCAGTGGCCAACGGTCTAACGCCTCTCGCAGAATGTGCTCGCGTGATTTGGCGTCGCGAAAAAATGCGGGACCATTCATTTCTAGGCGTGACATAATCTATATTTATCTATGGATGTGTATACATATAGGTAAATAAGCACTTTGATAACGACGTAGTTTTAGCGCCGCGTTTCATATACTTGGCGCAGTACGCGATCTTTTGACTTGACTCCCCAAAAAAGGTAGAAAATGGCACGTATGGACGTAGAAACACATGTGTCGTGGCGATGTTCACGATAAATAGTATATGTAAGCTCTAAATACCGAAGTGGTTACAATCTAGTGTCTGACGAGGGTTCCCGTTTTTAAGTAGCCGTTAAAGTTACATAATGGCCGAGAAAAAAATGTTCGCATTGGGTTCCAATCACCTGCGTGGAGATGTATACATTTTGCTAGTAAATATTCTCGTTCCAACATCCACATTATGTCGCATTTGCCCGAGACACTTTCAATGCCAAGGTTTGTCGCTGAGATATACTTGGCGTGTGTGTGCCTATATCACTCGGCGATGATTATACATTGGCAATAAATAACGGTCTCTTCTTTCCCTCCTCGAATTCAAATCTAATAGGCATATTTTACTATTATTTTGTATCGTTTAAAATTCTTGGCTCACACTCGTATGAATATAAGTAACGCGTTCAGAAAAATTGGTAACCCAGAATATGCCAGCTTGCAATAAAAGTGAAATGTCTTTTGTTTTTTTTTTAATCTACAGTATCATTGCCAAGTTAGTTTACATTTTTTTTCCATTAATTACATATCCGTAATACAAACTTAATACAATATTTATGGTTTTTTTTTTTTCTTTAGTTCAGGATATATGCTAACATTTAGTAGATATTCAAACGATAAAAAATACTTTTAAAACCGTAGCTCTAAATTACGTTTCATAAATAATTTGCCTTCTTTTTCTAACTTCAAGAGGCTAATAGTTATACGAAATTTTAGACAGATCTACAAAAAACTTTACATAATTTCATTTCCATGTATCCGACAACTTATCAAAATTTTACCGATGAGGCTACCGTTACAGTTTTCTAAAAAGAAATAAATCATTAAGTTAGACATTTATATATCTTTCTGTAAGTGCAAGCGTCTTTTTAGAGTTGACGATATAAGAGAGCCTTTTCAAACTGAATGTCAAGAATGAGCTTTTTAAAACAAAATTCTTTTTTCTCATTATTTAAGGTGGTAATATATGTATTGATAGTGAATATAATATAAGTAGGTAAAAATTGTTCAATAATATTTACGAAATTAATAGATTTTTAGCCCGTGTCGTCAGGAACAAAATAATTTCCTATTCAAGCAACAAAGATTTAAACTTATAAGGTGTACGTTAAAAAAATTGGATTTTGGTCTCCAAAGCCGTAGAATGAAAAAAAGGAACAAAATATTTTATTTTTTATTAGCACTTGAATATTATTCGAGGTTTTCTTGACAACTTCACGAGTGGAATCTTTTGAAAAAGAGTTCAACCTTGAAAAAGTGGAAATCGAATGAAAAACGAAAAAACCTCAAGACTTTAATTGAGCTTGTTCTTATGATTCCCAATATCTGAACGTGCAACGTAAGAAATTAAAAAGTACATTTTTCACGATGGACGCAAATTACTATTCATGAGCTTAAATAAACGGGCGCGATTGCCGTTGTACGTTTTTTTCTGAGTCACGAATGACGTTTTTTCTTACCGTGAACGCAAAGTGATTAAATAGTCCCGAATACGGCCGTATACCCTATAGGGTGCAAAGCGTTTGATAAGAAGTAGAGTGATGAATTAAAATTTGAAGAAACAAACTTATTCTATTTGAAAGATATCATAACTCAAAATTACGTTTTTTAAATAATTCAGTGCAATAGTTAATACGTAATTTCGAGCATAAATTTTGTTTGAAAGTATAGGAATTGAAATTTTTTTCGTTCTTTCCATTTTTATATACTTTGTAATGTAAAATTATTTTCACGATGCATCAGAAACAATGGTAATATGAACAATTTTTTTTATTGCAACTATTTTTTGAGGTCGACTTCATAGCCGTAGTCCCCTTAATAAGACTTAAAATTTTTTTAGATTTTCAAATACATTTCAGCAACCATGAGCCGTACAGTTTTTACTCATCTAGTTGTATCTACAACTTATTGTTTGCCTCATCGACTATCGACTCGATGATATCTCAAGCCTCTGGTATCAAAATGCCAAACTTTTATGATAACGATGTATATTTGTGTAAAAATATTAAAAACTGCTTTTTTATTAATTACAAATCATGATTTACTGTTCATATCAGATGAGAAGCAAGTAAAATCCCTTTCTCTGTGAAATGTTGGAACCACTACAGGTAGGCTCCCCAAGTTTCATATATTGACGACTGAAGCTGCCCTTAAAGCAGCAACATTCAGCCAAATTCGAAGTTAGATCCGGTACTCTTGATAATTAATTGACGAAACCCACGCAGATTTTCTTCCAACCACGCCAATGATGACGCCAGAGATCAAATAACTCATTGTATACCCATAACAGATGATTTCATATAGATGTGGTCTTTTATGTGGACCTTGTAAGTATAGAGATTGATCATGAACATTTACATTCCTGAAAAATCATGCATGTAAATGAACCCTTCTAAGCAAACTGTGTCGCATGGTCAGTATAAGCCAATTATATCATGAACGAAGGGGTTTTCTTACTTTGTGCATCAACAATTCTTACTTGACTAACCCTAGAGGCTCGTTGCACCGCGTGTATGTACACTTACTTCGAGAAAATGAGAATTCACTGGTTTTTTTGAGCGGCTTCTTTTCACGCACACACAAAGGAATCGCTTACTCGAGGACAATGTTCATATTTTTGCGCGCGTGTTGTGCTGACCATAGGCATAAATAATGCAAACATCATACGAACACATCGGGGCTGACGGAGAAAGTGAGAGCTAGGCCACGAGGAGGATACATAATGCGATATTATATGGAATGAATAAAAGGCTAGGGGAAATTCCCCCTTGGAACGTGACGGTACTTTGAACGCCGCAACGGGTAATCGTCCCGATGGTTGCCTCTTACGTGAATAACAGCAACGATAATTGTTGTATCTGTTACAATGTAGACGGTATAGTCACAGGGACGTTCATTGCACAGAGAGAGTTTTGGGATTTGGTGAAACTTTAAATATCAAAAATCAAATTTTAAATCATTTCACAGCACCTTTTTTTATGTATATCTACAATAACGAAGAAACCTCAGTTTACCGTACAACCTTCTGTAAGGATCACGTAAAATCGCATTTACAAGATAGTGATCTATATAATTTTATCTTTTTTTCTCATGATCGTTCATACTTAAAAGAACATTGTGTTAAATTTTTACAAAGTTTTACAATCATCTTCTTTTCAAATATATAAAAAAGGTTCGAGTTTTAAGTAATTAAATATGGCAACGTCGCAAAAGGGGCAAACATAACCACATGAATTTAGAGTAAAAAAATGGGTGGCGATTACACTCGATGAATAAATTGTGAAAAGTTTGCAATACCTTTGACACCATTGTTGGGAACAAAATTTTTCAAATATGGCCCAAAGTATGCGTATATTATGAATTTACATTCAAGTGTCAGACATCGAAAACTTGCAACGTTGCCACATGTTTGTGTCACCTCACTACTCTGAAATTTCTCCCGACCAACTGTGATAAACGTTCTCAAATTACTTAGTATCCGCGTTAATTGGCTGTTTTGTGCGTCATGATGCACACAAAATATACATTATACTACACGTGTGCGCTCATATCACGACTGACCCTTGTTATTTAAGCGTGGCTTATCGTGATTATCTTTAATACATTAATACTTGAGTAATTAGTGGTGGAAAGCATATTGTGTTCTAAGATTCCCTTTATATTAAGTATAAAAGTAAAAGTGATTTAACAGTGCACCAATTTCTGAATTGTGTAAAAAACGACAATAAGTGATTTTTTCATTATAAAAGTATTATTGATGCTAATTATGATTTTATGGAGATCACCCCTACAGTATAAATGCCATTAACTGGACTACAGAGACAACGATTTTACTATAAATATTGTCTACATATACAAATTATGATTCAAAAGTTATAAAAATTTTTGTTTCAAGAAACTTGTACTACATAAATAATAATTTAACCAAGCATTCGTGAGTAATTTTGGTTAATAATAAATTCTTTGTGCTGTAATGGAAATGAAAAATAATTATTTTAAGGTTAAAATCAGTTATAAGCTATGATACACGTACGTTTCTTGGAGTCCAATTGCACTCGAAATGTTCGGACTAGTTTTCTAGCCTTATATTTTAAATTTATCAACTAATTTATTAATGTTGTTTTATCAATAACCATAGGTATGTACAACCAGCAGTTATAATTTAATTTTTCAAAGCGTATTTGTAAACATGTTCATTATTAACTTAATTTTTTGGCTTTCATAGAAAACATGAAATGTTACAAACTTTGTAACAGTTACAAAAAAGTTGTAAAAGTTTACAAAACGTGTTTGAATAAAACCGCATTTTCCCAACCAGACCGTTCTTCAAAATTTTTTAAGATTTAAACATTTTACAAAGTTATTTTGTTTAAATTTCATAAAAAAAAAGAATAATCCTTGCTACACACTCAGAAAAAATATATCACTTTTAAATATTTTAAAAACGTTACTTTACTATCAAGATATAATGACGTTTACTCATAACTTATACAACCAATAATTTTTAAATTTTAAAGTCCACCCCGTCACATTTTGAAATGTTCTTGCCGTCAAATAGCATAATATCATAGGTTTGCTTGACTTTACTTTCAGGTTATTATATTTGCTAATGAAGTTGTTAAGTGAACTCATAGCTTAAACTACACAAGTACAGGTTTTCAATGAAATCTGTAAAAATACGCACAAATATTATTTGGTTACGCATTACTTATTCAAATCTATATTTGAAATGTCATTTTTGGCACTTATTTTTACTTCTTTTTAATTCTAAATACCGAATTTAAAAACAAATTTTTCAATCTTTTCTTCCGTTTTCATCGCATTTTTGTTTCAAAAAATCTTTTAAAGTCATTCGAATGAAAAAAAAACATAATAAATAGAAAAAACTAAAGGAAATACATGTAATTTTTTTTAAACTTTTGTCTATTCCGGCGCAAGCCAAGATTCGAGCTACGCCCAGATGCGTAAGTGCCCCTCCTCTCATCCCTTTGAGTGCGAGTCGGCCTCCGAAATTTTCCGTTATTTTCCTTCTTCTCTCTCCTCTTATGCCCTTTTGTCTTCGAGGGGAGTGGTCCTCACGGACCTGTCCCATGCGGGGAGGTTAGTTTTTAGTCGGTAGGCACACCGGGTGAATCCGACACTACCACCGGATTAGCTGGGGTGTCTCTGAAGATTTTCCCCTCTCCGCTCCATCAAATAAAAAAAAAAAAAAATAAATTTTTAACTTTTGATGTATATAGATAAAAAATATTTAAAACTTTTATCATGTCGTTTGAAATAAAGTGCTTGAAATCTACTTTTTTTTTAAAAGCGTAAAAAGGAGTATTTAGTGCCATAAGTACAGTTTTAAAAAGCTTTTGACAATTAAAGTTCCATGATGTTCTTGAAGCTTTTCCTTTTTACTAAACTTAAAAAGCTGATAGCTATTAATCGTGACGAATTTGTATTCACTTTAAGGTAGCTCTTCATAGCTGTGACCTCTATTTAAGTGTCATTCCAATAATTAATCCAGTGACGAGTTCTGACGGGTAGGCAAGCAGAATTTTCTTGCATCTTTAGCTACGTTGAGTATATACCATCAAACATCATATTCTTGTTTTTGCATTATTTTTTTTATTTTTTTGTGATATTACTTGAGAAAAATAGTAAAGGAGCGCATGTTTTTGCTTTTGAAATCGTTGTTGAGAAATTAACTTAAAAGTAGCTCGTTTATTGAAATTTAGAAGGTGAAAAGCTCTCAAATTTTAATTGGAGGTTCTTTTCGTCTTGCAGAACAGCCTGTCTTAGTGTATGCAAAGGTTTTTTTTTTGTGTTTAATAACTTTATGGTCCTTCGAAACAAAAATAATATTGTTAATAATAAAAAGACTAAGACAGTTGATAATTAACTTTGACTTTAAAAATTTTTAGAACCTGACAAAAGTTTTGAAAGATCTAAATAACCTGTTGAAAGCATTTCCCTTGTTCTGTAAGATTTCTAGACCAAAAAAAACTTTTTCGCAACGGTGAGCCTAAAAAAAAAAAAAATTTCATACGTTATTAGTTGATAAACTTTTGTGTCATCGCAACATCAAAGTTATAAAAATGGTAGAAAGTTGTAGCTCATATAGTTACCTTCATCGATTGCATGTACATGTAGCTGCTGGAAACTTTTTTTGAAAACTAAAAAAAATAAAAACTCCACGATTCATTCATTATTACTACGTGATAAAAAAAAGAGAGAAAGTTAAAATGAGTCACGCTAATATTTTTTCAAGCTACACAGTGTAATAATATATCTAATAGCGATAGCTACGTAGAAAAACCTATTAGCAGAATAACTTTTTTTTAAAACGTATTATGACATAGTAGTGTCATTAACTGAGTAGATATACACATTCATAAACAAAAATATTAATAATAATTCTTGTCTCACAAACGCAAAGATATTCAAAAATGTTTTTTTTTGTTTCAACTGAGGGCACAAAGGATGCCTATAGGGACAAAGCAATACTTTACTTCCGCGATAAAAAAAATGTCACACTTTGCGCAATAGTGACAATTATCATTATTTTTGATCTGCATGATAGCTTTGTATAAGTCACCCTTTGTATGCAGGCAATGTAACCCTCTCAACAAAATAAGTCATAGAAACAATACATATAAAATCAATTAATTTTTGTTCGAAGTAAGCAAGAAGCCTTTTGTGTTTCGTACATTAAAACGAGTACATTCAAAATGCATGATGTCACTGTGTCAAACGTGCAACTTTAACACTTTCTATTCTATAGTTTATGTTGATACCGAATCATCTATTTTGTTTGGTTGATTACTTGGTATTTTCTTCCTTTAGGCATATAACATATTTTTCGTAAGAATTTAATAATAAAAAAAAAAAACTTGTTAAAAGTATTATTATTTTTCAAGAAACTATCAAAAATCTATACCTTAGCTTCATCCTGTGACGTGGTAAATTTCAGCCTCGTCGGCAATTATGGATCCAAGACCAGAGGCCGTCCTGTACGCCTCGCACAAAAGGAAATATTTCACACAACCCTCGAACTCTCCTCTGCTACACACGTTCCTTGGCTTCCGAAACTTCATTTAAAAATAGTCGAAAGCAAGCAACTCTCAGGAAAAAATAGACGAATTATAGTTTAAAGTAATCCTGTTTTTAGGATTTGGGAATGTGAAAGAGAAGAGAAATCAAATTATAAAAGCAGTATCCTACTGTTTTAGTGGTGCTAATTTATAAAAAACGGTAAAGTGATTGGCACATTGATTAAACGTGTTTGATTGTATGAAAAGAAAGTATTATTTATATTAAAATAGCTTGTTGAAAAGTAGTCTCATTTTTGAGCAATTTATCAATTTTAAATAATAAGTTAATTTTCTATTAAAAATGTTACAAAATAAGTGTAAATGTTATAAAAATACTTTCACTTCATAAAAAACGTTTAATACAATGTAGAAATCTGTAGATCGTTTACTACTGTTTTAATGAATGTAAAGAATGTACCACGATTTTTTTGTTCCAATGGAGTAGGCTTGTAATAACACATTAATATGATTCTCTGACGTTTTTACATACTTATGATTTAAAATTACAAGTATACAGTTTGATTTCGTTAACATACGAGTACTCGGACAGTATAGCAATACGAGTGCCATACCAAACGTGTGCTACACCAAAAAATGAATCAAAACTTGAACTTTTTTGTATTTTATTATACAATTTTACAAAACTAATGATTCAGTATTCCAAATTCAAACTTGAAATTTTCTAAAAAAATATTAATTCAACGCACCAAACTTACCTGATTTTTTATTTCTATTAAAAAGGTCATTTTAATCGAGCTACTCTATCCTCTCTTACATTAACTTCACCTTTGAACTTTGATTATAAATTAGCGAAATAACCGAGGAAATAACGAGCACTCATATTGACACTCGGAATGTTTTTGGCGGATTTAGCTTCTTACAAAAAAAAAATACTTTGTTCTAATGTCTTTTACAGTTTCAGTACTTACTATATAGTTTTCTACGTAGCAATAACAAATAACGTAAGTCGTAAATAATTCATTTTTGAGGTTTCGAACAAGTATACGAGTCAAAGAAACCATCTAAATGTTCTTTGATTTTTTAAAATGGCAGAAAAAATGTTGTGCCGACTACCCCAGCTCCGCAAGACCATTGCAAAAATATGTGGCCCAAATTTTCAGGCTTGGCTGTTTTTTACGAAGCAAATAGTACAAACCATCGAAAGTTTTGGGCTGAAAGTAGCCAGTAAGTACTCCAATTATACATAAACGGAAGGAATGTAGAGGTGGCAGGGAAGCGGGATTGTGGCGAGAGTCAGCCAAAACAGAGAGAGAGAGAGAGAGAGAGAGAGAGAGAGAGAGAAAGAGAGAGAGAGAGAAGAAAGTAGTGGCCCTCCCTGAGAGACGAGTGGTGCACTTGATGCATCACAGCAACCGTTTGCCATTTGTTCCAAGATTTGACTGGTCTTTAAATACCTGCAGGTACATATATTATACATTAGAAAATAGCAACACAGGAATAATACATAAGTATGTTTTGTTTGTTTCTCAGCTTTCTTCTACAGATGTGGCTCTGCCCTCTAGCTCTCAGGGGAAGATTTGTTGGTATCCGATGCGTCTTTGGTTTAATTACTGATTACGTGCAGAGCCGAACGAATATATCATCCCTGATGTGACTACTTATGCCGTGAATTGATTCAATATACCTGAACGAGATTTTGTAAAAATCTGTTTTCTCAACTGATGGGGGTAAAAAATTCAGTTACTTGGAATTTTTGTATAAACCAGTAATGAAGTTAATAGCACATGAGGGCACATATTTATGTGTATACTTCAATGTAATGTAACAAAATTTTTTGTAGGCAACATTTCAGGTGTATCATCCTTATTCAACGCGGTCTTAAGCATACCTATTCATCCTCATTCGAAACCCCAAATCTTCGATGAATTTCTTAATCGGGTAAACTCTTTTTCAATGTGCCATAGAAATAATTGTCATTATTCGAACGAAAACTACACTTTTTTGGTCCTGGACGAAGGCAATCCCCTTTTCTTGCGCCCAGACGACAACAAACTCTTTTTTTTTAGCTTAGAGAAAAACTATATTTTTTATGCATCCCAGTAAAATTATTTTTATGTTCTAAAACGAATACTAGAACATTTTGGGATGGTTAACAGTATCAGATCAGCTATTTTCCTGAAAATTGAAAATGCATCAATAGTATATCAATGGTTAAATACGTTAACAGCGTAGAAAGACGTTTTTTAATATTTTCTTTAAAGCAGGGGCATTTAATTTTCTTAGCAAATAGTTTTTTTACAGATTTTTGGCGCAACTGGCAACCGCGTTAACTATTAACATATCAAACTTCCAGATCAATATACAAAGAGTTGATCAAAACTAAATATGTTAGCTTCAAACATATGTATAGTTGCTTAAAATTAAACATATGCAAGCTGTCAAGTAGTGGAGAGGAGCATCGTTAGTAAATAACATATAGCTACTTGGACCCCTTTCCGTATACATGAGACTGAGGTGTCGATATATTATGGTTTGTGGTATCAGTTAAAAAAAAGTTAATCTTCATTGTGCAAAGACATCAGTGTAGAAGCTCGGGTTAGATTATGAAGAGTTCTGTTAAATTTTATAAAATTGAAACATTGAAAAAATAATGAAGGAAAAATGGATACTTATAACAGAAAATTACACAGTAAATTATTAAAAAAGACGTAAACTTTTATGAAAGTCGTTTATTACACTCTGAAAACTTTTTTAAAGCTCGATTCTCAGAAGTTGCAAAAACTTGAGCGATTTTTAATGTGAAATAATCAGTTTGCTCTATAGCAGTGACAAATATTTGTTTAGAAGCCTTACGTCAACATACAGTTTGATATCAACGCATGCCCAGGAATATCAATACAGATCTTCAAGAAATAACAACTGCGCAGTAATTGGTCTTTTATCTTTACTAATTTGGATGGAAATTTTAGAATTCCATCGCTACTTGTTGATTATTGATTAGATAAATGTTCCAAGTACTAAAATCACTTTTTCATCAAAATTTTACATGAAACCAATTGGTCAATTTTTCTAATAATTAACTAATGTTGCTCACTAATTGGGGCATGGTTAAAACTTTTATTATACAGCAATGGGTAAATTTAAAAACATTCACATCCAGTGTCAATTGGGTGTATACTGTTATCCTATAAAAATTGCCTTTTAACAAAAATAAAAGGTCATGTAAGTTTGGTATGCGAAGTCACAAATTTTTTTTGTAATTTTACCAATCAACCCTACCCCAAACTAAACGTAGTGTGTCTCAAATTTACAAGCAACTCTTTGATATTACGTTATAAAATTAATGAATTATTTGATATTATGCTGCTCAAACTCGTATGTGGATCTACCAAAAAAAATAGGTCTTATTTTGGTACAAAAAGTTTTTAAAAGAAAAATCAATTGGCATATAGTTTTATGATCCACGTTTAAGGCTTCACACCACTACTACCACAGATTCGTAAGCTCTACACTATACTTGAGCTCAATGAATAAATAACTAATTAAGTTTTTAGGCCTTGAACGACCGATAAACAAATATTTGACAAAACAAAATCGAGTCATTAATAGTTAATGGGTACATGTTGCATTATGTTACTGTCTTTTATCCCAACCACTCACACTTGCCAACAAATATTTCGTTATCAACTGTTTATAATAAATCGCTTGCTCGTGTTAAAATCTACATTATTTTATTCACAGTTAATGACCGTGAATCAAATACAAACATCTTTTGTATTCGTGTATCTTTGTGAAAAATAAATGTTTTTATAACGTAAACAAATAAAGTTGTAAATGGAATAAATGTTTGGACGGAAAAAATTAAAGTAAAAAGATTTTAGTTTAAATATTTCTTCATTTTGGTGTTATGGTTTTAAAATATTTCTTAACAGTCTACACGAGAGGTCTAGTAGATTGTAATGCGTATTTCTATTTCCTTTAATTTTGATCGAATACCAAAAAATAACAGAATCTTAAAATTGTATTTTATGTTTGAAAAAAAATAAAACTTGAAATATTTTATATGCCCCTCATACTCCTTCACTTTATGCATTACGGAGACACTGAACACTTATAAAATATGTTTAGAACTTTGGTTACATAGAAAATGAAGATCGAAAGTGTCAACAGTAAAGTTCAAATCTTTCTTCAGTCGTCCAAAGATACTTTTGTAATTTTAAAAATGGATATACTTCATCTTTTCCGTGATTGACTGCATAATGATCGAGACTAAAAATATACACAAAACTTTTTTTGTGCTTACATTATGATAAAGCTCTGAGTTTCTTTATTCTAATCTCGAATGGCGGTAAACTTTAATTTCTTCTGTCTTGTACGTACACAGGTACATACGCATAAAGTACAAAGTCTCAAGTTGACTGAAATTGTTCAACGTTGATTAGAAATCGTATGGTTTTACGCTGACAAAATTTTCGAGATGACCTCGTAGTCAAAAACCATTTTGTTAACCACATGCGCTTCGTAGAGCTTCTACGTAATAATAGTATTGAGTAAATGTGTTTATAAGAAATTTTTGTCAATAATTAAATGTGGACAAATGATTTTTTTGTTTTATTTTGATTCAATGAATGTAACAACTGTGTTTATCTTTTTAGCCACTTTTATCCATTTCTACAAGGTCTCTTCAGTTTTAAAAGTCTATAGAATGTTAATGATACAACTGTTTCTGGGACACATTTTCACCATCACCAAAGATTGACAAGAAGAAGCAGTTACCAGATTCGGGGGGAAAAAAAACCAGAAACGAGAATAATGAATAACTCCATCCAATGACCTTACACATTTGTAACGATTAATTCTTATTATTTATAACTCTGTGTTAATGTTGGTTAAGTACTGTCTTATGCTTATTTTTATACGTAACAATAAATAGAGTGAGTATGCTTGTATCTAATCAATTTTAACTGCAGTACAAAATACATTATTAATAGTGATTTCGTCCTTCACTCATGTGCCCAGGACAAACTCGGTTATTCTTAACCATCCGAGCTTTGTTCAGCGTTCATCAACATTGGTTACCAGTTGATTACAGATCTTGCAGTTTTTTAAGCAGTTTTCATTAATTTTGGAGATACTCTTACAGGTAATCGACATTTGTGCTTAAATCAACTGACTGACCGGGTATAATGGTGACACGTGTGCGTTAAAAAGGTACGCTTGGCGCTTTGTTCGTTGATCAGGATTGTACTAACAAAATTTATAATCAAAATTTAATTTCTAAATAGAGGTGCAAATTGAAAGACCCTTGAGAATCTTTTTTTTCGTACACTTTGTGGGAACGTCATCTATCTCAAGTTCAGCCAAATTCTAATCTTTAAGGATCTTTTTGAGCACTAAAAATAGTTGTATATTCCGAATGGTCTAAGGAGAACCAGGACCGAGCAATGAACCCACAGCAAAAATCTGACGAATTTCTTGGCTTTATTTCGTCATCCTGTATACCCCAATATTTCTGTAAGCATCCTGTTTAATACATATATGTATCCATACAATACTCTATACAATCAGTACGGGGAAGGTCTATTTTATCAAAAAGACTAAATATTTTTGCGTGTTTGTCAGCGCTTTCATTTCTCGAAATTACCTCGTGTCCCGGGACCCACGATGGACCCACGTCAATTTCACGTGGTGATCATGTTTGAGAGATGGAGCGCGTGTACAGTGTTTCTGATGCAATGAACATTTCACCCAATTTACTTTGGTTATGCCTATGGAATTACTAATGCTAATTAACAGGAATCTGTGTTTGATCAATTATTTAACCTGATGGAGATACTTGAGATGGTTCATGATGCTTGGTGTCTCTCGACCAGCTTGTACAGTATAGTTCATCATTGGTTTTTCAAACAAGTATTGTCAGTTGATGCTTTAATGAGATGATAAACTTCTACATAATGAAACTGGCAATGGAGAAAGGATACTTTTAACAAAATGCAAAAAGTTGACAACATTTGTACCACCATAGATATAGGTATATTTATTTGCCCATAACGCGCAAAAGAATAGTTCAAAGTACGTCACGGACAAATGCTTATAATATTTCACAGTTGAATAAATATAGTATAATACCTTTGACATAATGATACACCAAAAGCAAGGAAAATCATTGTAAAATTGAGACACCTTTGAAAAGGTACGAGACGCGTTAATAGTATTTTGGAATACGTATGGATATAGTAGTTGTACTATTTGTAAAAATTTTTGCGGTTATTATCACAAACAGGTGTTTTACAATAACGTCCTCATACAAAAGCTGCAGTGTTGAAACATGCAAATCTTACATCTCAAAACTGGAACACCACATCGATACTATATTGATAACTCACACCGCAAGTTTCATCGTTTTCGTAAGAAAGTTGATAAACTACCCTATTTTAAATTACACACGGGATCATTCATAGTTTATCCAGCTAACTGTGGGTCCTAACAAGCATCTCGCGATTTTTCCATTTGCAGCTCCTCACTCGGTTAGCTATAGGCAAGGTCGTGAGGCCCTCTCGAGCGCTTCGATGAGATTTCTGGTCGGGATGTCCGACTGCACGTAAAACGGAATCAGTTGAAATGAAAAATTAGGTGGATCGACGCGGCCTGAGCTTGACGCCCGAGCCAATGACTACTTACGCGCGGGTTTTTTCGCGTGTGGGCCGTGTAACGCACGAAGGACCGGCGAGAAAGTCGAGCCCGTCACCTTACTCTCGCACCCACATACATATACAGCAGAACAATACACGACTCTGATACGTCTAGCTTTGCCACGTCTATACCTCTCTCTTTCCTTGCCAAATGCAGGGACGAGTGTGCGTCTCTGATGGATTTGCAAGCTATATGGTTGGTGTATATGTACATGAGTTATTTCACGAAAAGTTGTTCGTCACGTGGTTCGGGAAAGAAGTTGAGAAGACATTTTTTAAACGGCTTAGCAAGTGGGGTATGATCGAGTACTCTTCGAAATTCGTGATCTAGTTCGGGTTTGATCGTCACTCTATACCTAGGGTTGGTGGTTTCAAGTTTTTTCCTATGCACCACCGGTAATGAGACAGTCAATCTTGAATGGTATATGGTATATAAAAGGCCCCCCCCCCTTTTTTTTATGAATAACTGCAAAAAGTCGATGTAGTCACCCTAAAGGTGGGGTCGATGAGAGCCACTCTCGCCAATGGTTTTGGGAAATTTTCCAAGAAGGATGTTTTTAAAACGAGAAAATACTCATAAATTTTTACAGCAGAAACTGTAATGTTGTCGCTGCTACAGAAAACACAGATATCCAGGTGGTGAGGTTTCAAAAAAGGGCTTTCTCGATTCTTGGTGGGAAAAAAAAAAATTGCACATCCACGGTTTTGAGCAACGTTGCAAAATCACATTATTTAAAACATACGATTAATTGATCTCATTATTTTCATTTTCGTGATAAGGCCCTGAATAAGCTATTAACTTCAACCGATTAGAAAATTTTTTTTTATTGCATATATTTTTAATGGAAATTCGAAATTCGAAATCGAAATTCGAAATTCGAAATTCGAAATTCGAAAAAAAAACTAGCACACTACGTACCTGTTTCAAAACGTATATGTAATCAATTAGAAGGAAAAAATTCATGATAAAATAAATAAGTCTCATTAATGGTATTGATTTGTTGGTTTGAAAAATGAAGATCTGGTGAAAGAGTTACAAGATCCGTTGATTATTGACGAAAATTTTTACGCCCAAACAGTATGTATCGCGTCGCGGCATTTCAAGGCAACCACTCGTCACATTACGAGTATTACAAACTAACGGACCAAGACCAGTTCTGTAACCGATGACGTGTAAAAAATTATACACTCCACTTTTCTGCGGAACCCTCATATCTCATGTGATTTTTTTACGGAATCTCTTTTATGTATCAGCGGCAATACGTACGCACATCAGTTTGAACCAACAACATATACGTGTAGCGCACGTATAATATACAACATAAGAGATCGACGACGCGATTCAGCGGGCGAACGAACGCGCTCGTTTATACATATATGTACATGTAACCAAGCATAGCATATATATAGCGGCAGGGACGTATATATAATATATAACAGCTCGTACATGTGGGTGTGACCTAGTTTCCGCGAGTTTCACTTTCCTGTGTATAATATATACCTATCCTTCCTACCTAGTGACTGTGCACCCAGAGGTATATAGAGGTAACGGGCTATGGTGGACTCGCATATAAATATAATGGTGATCACACAGAGAGAGAGAGAGAGAGAGAGTGGCATAGCTAACGCATACATTACATACACCTATAGCAGTTGAAGCAACGAAGAGTAGAATACAATAAGGATCCGAGGATAAGTAGGAAGAGTTGGAATACGCATGAGTATCGTACACACGCGCATAGAGCTGCAGTGCCCCGTATTTGGCGACGACTCCCCGCAATGTAACTCCTGCATCAGAAAGTGAACTCTCGAGCTCCCATAACGTATACAAGTAGGTTCTTATACTTACACTCGCACTTATTATGTGCGCGAGCAGGCGCTGTTATGTCATGATGCATTGTTGTATACAGCCTGCACGAGTATATAATATATTTTTATGCTCGTGTATATATATACAGGCATACATACGTAGTGTATGCCACATAGACGAGTATCAAATGTATGGGTGTGTGGGTATCCGCATAAAAGTGAGAGTAAAAGCGTACTATCCATATGATGTGTCGTACCGTCGTACGTACTAGTCATTCCCGTTCAAAATTTGCTGCTCCACAATAGTTGATGTGTATACCTACGAAGTAGAACGAGCGATGTCCCATTTTTTTTTCTCCTCTCCTACTATGAACAATCGGCACTTTCCCCCCGGGTGGTTTGTACCTTTCGGGTCTGCGCCTCCCACCCTGGAACCCAAGGTACCCGTATAGTATACGCACGAAACGGAAAAGCACCGCTTGAATATATTTTTCATGTTTACACGCATGCCCACGCATAATATTGAGGTGCTCCGCGTCACTCGCTGCAGGCGAATTTCTCCACTTAAAAATGCAGAGCCAAAAGCAACCAAGATTGCGCTATCGACAAAAACATGTACGGAAATTATACTTTCGCCCTTCTTCCTGTTAACCCGACGTTATTTGAGCATAGTTATGCAGTGCGATGACAGAAAAGTATATGGGCGCAGAAAGGCGTTGATGATGGGCAGGGAAAAAGGAAAACTCGCTTTGGGTCGTTTATTTCCTTTTTTCGCGGATGGGGAGCTGCTTGAGATCAGAAGTGGCTGTTGTATCTGATACACGTTGTGGTTGGGAATATTTTTTTCATGAATTGGTGGCGTTTTTATTTTTGGCTCAAGCGCTCCTTTTTTCTCTCATTTTTCTCCTACGAGAGGGCAGCCCTAGGTTGGTTGGTCGTTGATTTGCGTTCTTTGCAGGGCTTAGTTTTGTAAACCTCTGTCTACAAAATACAGATCTGGTCTAGTTTTTAAGCGCTGCCCATGATTTACGGGTGTATGTAATACTTTTACCTTTTTTACCACGCAATGCTCCCCATGAAGGGGTGGGCGACCTTCTCGCAGTAAAATGGCCTACCACGTAGACCCTTCGCTCTCGAGGTGGTCTATGAGACATCATCACCGTACCAACGAACTACAAAGTGTATCCAATAATGTAATATGTAACAAATATTAATGTAAAATGTGCCTTACTGTACCAAGGCTATAATATGTACTCGTTCACAGCACGTCCAAAATATGCATGCAATCCTTTAATTTTTTACGTAAAAAAAAATTAAAGGTTTGCATGTATATTTTGGACGTGAAAATCGAAATAAAAAAATTGAAAATCATTTTAAGGATGGTTTTTTTAAACATACCTTATTCAAGTTGATCCTCTGAGTCTCACATATGCTCAGATAAAAGATTTTTAAAGAATAGTCCTTGAACGTGCGCCTACGTCTCAGCCAAAAATAGTCAATTTTTCGTCTTAAAATTTGAAAAAGTACTTAACTATGAAATAAAGAAATTCCCCTGACAAGGCAAACATTATCAGTTGAATAAATTTAGTCACATTTTCGCAGCAAAAATGAACAAAAAGCATCGATCGTACGCCTCGATAACTTTGAAACTACAGTGGAAAAATATTCTTATCTCAAAGTCCCTCGACTTGCCCGGGCCAAATTGAACATGAATCTTTTATTATTATTTTTTTTCGTCGATTTCGAGTTGAAGCAACAAACACTCGTTCGTACCTGTAATAACTTTGCCGAAAAATGCCCCAATTCCCAACAAACCCCCGTAACAACCGATTTTTTAGAAAACTTCCATCGGGTCACCGGCACGATTTATTTTTCCTCTCGAACCTGCTCGATTGAAAAATAGCATTAAAAATTCATTCGGAGTCACCCTACATCCATACATATACGACGTGAATGACTGATTGGAGAAAAGAGAGAGAGGGAAAAAAGAATCGCGCATTAGGAGGCATTAGAGTGACCCGGAAACGGAATATAATGGCCGACGCACAATCATCCCGCGAAATCGGTTCACCGAGTTCTCATGAATAAATTTGACGAACAAATGAAGCCAATACACCGTCGGCCACACAAATATCGAAATCGGACAGCAACATGTAGGTGACCATGCATCACACAAGAGTCGTAGACACACACATATATATATATATATATATATATATATATACATATATTTATGAAAAAGGGCACGTATGTGGCATAAAAGTCAGGTAAACCCCATCGAAGAAAAACAAGACGAAGAGGACACCACCCGTAACGTTTTTTCTCTCTCTGTCTCTTGCGCGTTTTTGTGCAATATCCATACCCTGCACGTGTATANATATATATACATATATTTATGTATTCTATTACGCGCCAGCAACGGGACCAGAGGGCGGCGTCGGAGGGGCGCCCCGTTTTGTCTTCCGAGCAACAGATTTTTATCATTCGGGCCACCGCGCGTATAGGCATGCTTCCGCCGAACGACGCCTACTCGGACTTTTAAATTTCCAAGGAGTAGTTCCCCTCTCAAGTCCCTTCCATTTTCCCAGGAAGCTTGGCTCAGTGGCGCTTCTAATACAGCCGCACTGACCCATTGACACGCTGATGCCTGACCGCTCTTTTCGTCTTCTATACCCACGTGCAATGTATCTATACGCTATACGTACTCTGACAATCGACAACAATAAAAAAAAAAGTACTCCTCTACTCGCCATTCCGTGGATCTTTTGGTTTCTCCCGTTTGAGTAAGGCGACGATGCTTTTCGTTTTCGGTGAAATGTTTGCTCATCCGGCGACGTGCGCTGATTTTCGAGGTAGCGTGATGTAACTCTTACGCAACGAAACACGCCAAGATATGACAATGCTCTCCGAAAGTTGTTTGTTGTGATTTTTCGAAGCTCGTCGATTTTGTGGTTCCAACCTTTTTTTGTGCAGGGTAAAAAACCAAGGGGTTCAGATATGGATAAAAGCAGGTTACCGATCGAAGAGGAAAAACAGCCTAGGATAAACGCGCGTTGTATTATGTAGGTGCTCGTGATTTCGAGGGAATATTGAATCTTACGAGCCGTCGCGTGGTACGTATGACATTATGCTCACTTGCACGGCCAATTGCGCGAATTCCAGGCTGCTTTTACGCAGAAGCTTAGCGAGTGGGTCGCCGTGGGTTGTTACGCCTGCAAATTAAGTAGGTCGTTACTTTGCTCAGCAAATTTTACGAATAAAAGAGAGAGAGACGCGCGCACGGCTCGGGGAGACCCGCAGACAATATGATTGGTGTTCTTTTTTTCCGCGTCGATTGCCACCGGTGCTTGATAACAACTTTTTTTTTTTTTTTTTTTTTCTTTCGTTTCTCTCTCTCCCCCGTACAGGTGCACCGTGGTTTTACTGCCCGTGCGTTGCACAGATTTGTTTTTTTTCTTTTTTTTTTTTTAATCAGTGTGCGGGAAATCGTGATTTTTGTTCATTTTAAATATTACTTGTACGTGGGCTCGCGAGTATAGAAACAAAGCAGAGTTTAATGCACGGAAGTCGCGGATGAATTTTCGAGTGCTCGTGGTAGTATGGCGTATGGGGTAAAAATAGTTGCCGGCACGTGGTGGCACAAACTGATGGACACGTACATTTCGCTGGGCTCGATTTCGACTGATTAATGCTCCGAAGTGCAAGGTCTTTGGTCGGCATCGTTACTCGCTCTCATTTCGTATACATATGATGTCTTTTCGGCATTAGTAGGAATCGTTTGTTGCAATGGAAGCAGTGAAGGCGTTGAAAGAATATAAATCCAACGATATTGCGTTTTTATGATCCGAGTTAGTTTTGCGATTATTTTTGGGGATTGGTCTTTGGCAATATGGTGTCTCGAAACAAGCGTTTAGTACTTGAAACATAAAAGAAACATTTTAAGGACGATCTCCGGGTATAGTAGTTTTCGTAAGAATTTGCTGAAATTGAAATATGTGTGAAATGAAAGTGTTATTTACACGTGTGCAAATTTCAACAGGTGTTTCCTTACTAAATTGCGAACTATTCAGTTCTAAAGATTGTCGATTTAATAGTGCAGTATATCTATAGCTATAATCTTGGCGAAAAAAAACGCACACTTTCGAGCATAACTTACCGAATTTTTGCAGTATTTTCCCCAAAAAATTGTATGTAATAAACAAATTCCTAAGGAAAAAATGAGTACAAGTCTTATAGGCCTTTCCATATTAATTATTGAGTAACAATAATTTTAATAACACCTCATCTGGCCTCCGCCGAGAGAGAAGCAGACGCCCCAAGCAACTTGACAACACTGCAACATCCTGTTACTTATCTGAGTACAGAACAGTCAGACGACGGTCACGAAAAAAAGCCCAACTCAAATTTGCCCAAGTAAACTGTCATAGTTCGATAAGCTTCAGCGTTCTTAATTGCTACTTTTTTCTTCACAAATCTACCGTTTTTTAAATTTCTTACATTATTCGGCATTTCTGTTGTCGTATACATAAGCTGATTGTAAATGTATAAACACAAGCAGAAAGTCTGTATACTCTCCTCGCGGCACCTAACCCTAACGGCCAGAGTACATATATATATATAGTAAAATCGGTGGCGATATGTTGCAGTGTCGCCAAGTTTCTTATGTGTCTGCGCATCGTCTGCTCATGCAACGAAAAAGAGATTCTTAACTTAAGTACATCAATTTTGATTGAAAACCACTGGTCCCGGAGATCGTCCTTAAATAGCTCCAATCACCGTATCTTGCTGTTTTGAGTCAAAGTACCGTCAAGAATAGCAGATAGACTAAGTAGCGTAAAACTTAAGCTATACTGAAGCCCAACGACCCTGTAAAACGAGCTCTTTGGCCCAATAACCCTGTAGTTGTAGTATTTGACTCCACAACCTCATAGAACTAGAGCCCTCAACCACACCCGGAGGGTAAATAGTTAACAACTAAGTATATTTATTAGTAGAGAATTTTTTCATCCCTTTATGGATTCATTAAGTTAAAAGCTTAGATTATACGGTCATTGGGTTTTCACGGCTCGATCTAAATTTCGCTCTCTTACGCTTAATGAAATTGAAAAATTACTTTAAATTCGACCACGTGCCAAACGTCAACGACAAAGTACTTAGTTGTTGGTGTGACAATCGTTGTGTCAAATTAACTACGAACTAGATAATTTTGTATTTTGTTACTGTTACGAAAAGACACGTACAAAAAAAAAATAATACTGCAACTACGTTATTAAAAATAATGTTCAACAGAAAACGAGAGTAGAATAGATAACGTGTATATTTTCCCTGATCGGTCACTCGAATCCATTACAGAGCGCTACGTAAATAAGGTAATGCGCTGCAACGATTCGTGATAAGTCAAGTAACGTACAAATTATAAATGGTGCTTCGTCTATAGCTCTACTCTTCCTTAGCGAGAGCTCTCGACGCGCATTCGTGGAGGAAGGGTCGTTTTGGTTTCCCAACTGATTTTTGGAATTTAGGATTCAGTAGGTACGTCGAGTTAGGGACGTTTAGATTATTAATTTATGGTGTATAAAGCCATCTTTTTGCATCATCGTTTGAAAATGATTTGGTTCTTTCGAGTGAGTCGAAAAGCTCGGAATAAATTATTTAAATCAAATTTTTTGCCCGAACTTTTTAAACCAAGCATTGGATGGTACGATTTTTGTTACAAAGATATGAAAAGTTACTCATTAAACAGAAGTCTAAGTTATCTGTTTGTTGTTGTTCATTTTTTACGCAAATTCGTAATCAATTAAAAAAAAAAAAAGATGTTTGGATTTCTTTTTTTAGCGTCTCCAAATTTCGTGCGGGACATTGAAACAAATGTGATAAAGTACCAAACGAGTGGTAAGCGCCACCAGCATAGTAGGTATTTGCCATCCGAATGATTGGTAAACTTTACCAGCCGAATCGGTAATCCGTAACTGCATCAAGATCGACAATAGCTCGCGCGAGTCGTTGACGCTCACTTTGCAAGGAAGTTTCCTCAAATTTACGACAGCAGTGCTACAACTATACGGTAAATTCCAAGATGTGCTGAAAGAACTTTTCGCCTCGTCGAACCTCCATAAAGTGCGAGCTATCGAGTCGAATCACTGAAAAGTAAACTGAACTTGACCCCCGCGAGCTCGTGCACTTTGGAACCGTCCGATTTTCGAACCTCACAACTGCAGAGACGCCATCGTTCACGAATTTGGAAGTATTATCTTATCGCTCCAAAGTACGAGAGGAGACCTCTTGTATAATTATACCGACAGCTTTTGGATGATACCGAAAGGCAAATAATGTTGAAAGCTGATTGATGCTGAAAATGCGTTGGGCTGCGGCAATGTGAATTCAGCCTTGTTTTTTCACTTCGACTCATGCTAAGTGAGCATTTATTTTTTCCTCTTGGTCTCGTTTTCGTACGCAAACGTGAAAAATGCAAATTTTTACGATTCTAAAAAAATAGAGAGAGAGACGACCCATACCCTGTACACCCATAAGATTTTCTCATCCAACATCCGAACGCACTGCCCATGTGGGAGCCAGTGTATGCAGTGCTTACAGCTATCTACTTCTGAACGATGGCATAGAACATACGTAGGTGAGGTTTTTTTTACGTCGGACGCAGAGTGAGAAAAAGAAGAGGAGGGACGGGAGGAGTTGATGGGCGGGAAAGTGAAAAAAAAAAAGATAGACAGAGAGAGAGAGAGAGAGAAGCGAGCGCATATATTATAAAAGTTAGAGACACGCGCTCGATGGCTTCGTAAAAGGCGCGAGGTGGCATAATAATAATCCACGACACATACGCATACCTGTATATACACACACAAAACCAAAGTCACTTCATCGCACTTACGTTTGATATACCTGTATACTTACCGCTGCTGGTGCCCGCGACCTACATAATATAATTTGTCGGTGGCACGAGGGTCGGGTTTTGTATTGGATATCGCGTGTGTTTTTTACACTGATTCTTTTACATATTCACTCACAGTGAAACGTACGATAAGTACCAGGGGGTTCCGCCCCTACACGCCTCGTGCACCAACCCCTATCCAGTATTTGATCGAACGTTTGGTTTCTTTCATTTTTCGAGTACGATGTAAATAATTAGTTTTCGATTCATCATGGCATTCAGTAGTATATTATGACCCGAGCCGGGAAAGTTAAAAAAGTCTCGGATCATCCGGAGATGAAGGCTGTTGTACTTCCGGCCATGGGTTGTGAACGATTTTTCGCCCGCTGCGCGGATCTTTGACTTCCCGTCCGCTGGGACGAAAAAAACTTTTTTCATCCCTCGAATTCAAGCTATTAAATTTTGAAGCTACGCGATCAGCCTAATCAAATAATCAGGCTTCATCGTGTGATTCACGAATCTATCACATCCATCCTACTCAGTGAATTGTTATAAAGTGCTTGTGGTTATATTGTATACGACTTTATTTAAAGAATATGCTATGCTTATGTTGAATTTTCAGCGATTTGTCTTGGCGTATCGGTATCTAAATCAAATAAGAAGTGCATGCGTACCTACAGTGTTGTACCTTAAAACGTTTCGGTTATTTTTCGTAAAAACTGTACAAGAAAAACTTCATCGAAATCTATTGGAGATCGCAAAAATAGTATAAAATGAGATGAGAACTTGAAAAATTCAATACATCGTTATTTAACTGGCTGTAGAATAATTTTTTGCAACTGCACAATACTGCATTATGAGTAGCTTTGTTGGAGAAAATAAAAAATTTCCAATAAAATGTAAGTACAATTCTTATACTGTTCAAGTTTTATTCTAAAACTTTTCTAGTAACATACAATGAAGCATTGACTTGGACGAGGATATTAGGAGTGAAAGAGAAAAGGTAACTTTTCCAAAGTCTTATAGTTTAGGCTCTAGAAATCAAAGTGGATATAATCTATATCTAAGTGTATTTACTCACTAAAGATGATTTTAAGGTAGTGCGTTCCATAAGGAGTCGAGCAAATTCAGCCATCAATTTATGTTTGAGGATCCGGAAAGTCTAACCTGCTCTCTAAATTTGAAATAGTGATATTTATACAACTTTTTCAAAATAGTGCATATACACCGTAAAGTAAAGAGTATACACTATTTTAGCAGTAAAACGGTCGATTTCACTATTTCAAAGTTGTATACTTATAACTTGTTTGAACTAGTGAAAATTCATTATTTCTACGAAATTAAACTTTCACTATTTAAATTAGTTGATTAAATTGTTGTTGGTATCAACAATGTGTATGGGTTGTACAATCATCTTTATTTGTATTAAGATCGCTAATTGGATTATAAATAAATACTTAGAATTCAAACTTATATCGACTGGGTGTGAATAAGCAACCCTTATTTTTCACTATTTTAACAGTGAAAATGTTTTTTACTTTCGCAAATAGTGAAATTTTCTTTTTTTTTTCTTTTTTTTTTAATGGTTAGTTCCTTCTCGTGTAAAACCATGTGTTTTATTATAAGCCAGAATTGCTCTTCAAACCATTTCGTCCCAGTTTGTAAACCTGCACAACAAAATCCATACAAAACTGGATCATTGGAAAAACGTACTTCTGAACTACTTGATAGACTTTTCTCATTAAGTGACATAATAATTGATCTTCATAAGCACCTCTGTTGCACATAATAGTAAACCTTTTTATTATAATCTTAACCCTACTTTTCTGTACTTAAAAAATGAAAGTATTTAAAATTAATATATTTATTTTGGATTGAAAACTAACTTTCTTGTTATCATGTATCTATACTTCTAAGTAGTAGACCATCTCCAATCCATTTGAGGAAATGAAAATATGTTTCCGAAGAAATAATTTTGAACTGAGCAATATAGACATACTTGTTGATACCACCGGCGATGGATTGTTAAGGTGATAAGTATCTCGAAGTTTTTAAGTATAAGATAAACGTACAAGTTGAAACTCAAAGTACGTAGTTAAATACTCTTTTTTTAATGAACCAAACGGAAAATTAGTAAGTTATAGGAATTTCTACTAAACATCGTTTTAATTAAAGTTGGTTCGGGACAAAATAAATCCAGCTCAAACAAGTTGAATCCAGAAACTTGAAGTTTCACAAAGAAACTTACCGATACCTTTTTAACTTTTAGAATTAATGAGGAACAAAAAAAATTTATTATTCAATTAATGTAACGCAATCCTTTATTTTGGAAGTTTAAGACGATTTCACTAACTAATACATAAGACAACTGATACCTAATCAATGTTACCCTGCGAAAATAATCACCTGAATGTTCACCGTGCAAGTAACAGTAAAGTTGGGGCGGTGGAACAATCGCTACAATTTTTACCGTACTGTAAGGGTAATTTTTTATTCAGCAAAGGTTATCCTAATGTTACTATAATTTGTACAGTGGAGTAACGGTGATTTTTCCTCTCACTCGGCAGTAAAGAGGGTATTCATAACCTAAAAACTGACATGCTTTGTATGAGCCCTCCTCTTTACTGCCAAGTAAGGGAAAAAAATTACCGTTACTCCACTGTAAAAATTACAATAGCATCAGAATACATTTTACTGAAACAAAAATTACCCTTACAGTGCGGTAAAAATTGTAGTGATTGTCGCGTCGTCCCAACTTTACCGTTACTTTCTAACAACTACTACCCTGCTCGAGTATTCTTTTACTTATTTATGTTGTTTTTTTACCGCCTCAAACGACTTGCACACAGTGAAAAGTTGGCATCGCCATCACATAGGCTAACCTGTGGAAATACAATCACTTGATCAATTTTTAATAGAGTATCTCGAAATTTTTTAGGGTAACACTTACTTTGCTAGGCGTCATTCGAAAGAGGAGGTTTTTTTCTACAAAACGTGTGCGCTCTTATTGGGGAAACCCTTAATTTATTCGATTTATTAGGTTAGTTCCATCGTATATAGCACATTTTTAACTATTCAATTAATCCCGCCTAGATTAGGTAACCATCACGAAGGAGCCTCCTTAAATATGTGGATTGCTTGATTTGAAGAATTCACCTCCACCGCTTGATTTTGGGTTCTCAGATGGAAAAATATTTTCACAAATTGTTTGAAAAAGCTTCTTTACACTCTCGAAAGCCTACGGCTTATGCCGTTAACCTCTCGGTTCGTAAATCTTTGTAGACTCGTACGTAGTACACTATTTTTCATAATATTGGTGTTTTGTGTTTCGAGATTTATTTGAATAGGTACCACTTTTTGTTGCTTTTGAGCTAGATGATCAGCGAATGTATTATTAGTTAGGTCAGAGTATTCTAGTACTAACTTTATATTATATCTGTAGTCGCTTTGCTTTATTCTGCTTATATTTGGATTTTTTTCACTTAGTGACCCAGGGAAAATTAGACTCTTCGACATTTTTCCTTTTTCATTATACCAATAGTTTGTTAGCTTTTGAGGCGCACATTGCTCGGTTTGTGTAGCCAGTTTCATCGATTTATAAGCCAATAGGGTAAAACCAACACAGTCTATGCTTCCGAAGGTTCATCAGATCAACACTTAGCGTAGCCTCCACTGAGAAGGCCCCATTGTTTAAAGGACCAGCTCTAAGTTGGTAAGGTTGGCGTTCCTTGCCAAATCATAGGATTGACTAATCTTCTACTTCCCAATTCCAGGAAAATATTTGCCACAAACAACCGATGTTGGAGGTACTTTTATTGTTGCATTCGAATAGCATTCATCCATAATCGAACCCTTAATCCCAAAACTAATGTAACCTCTATAAATAGCACGGTAATAATTAAGCTAATACTAAGCCTTAGTTGTAAGTATAAGTGTGAGTAGAATTGTAATCGTGAGCAATCAGTAGCAGTTAATATCACAATTATAAATGACGTGCGCTGATGTAGGCTTTTAACATATCAATAGATTTAATATTTACTTAGGTATTAAGTTAGTTTCTCTTTTTTACTTTTTCAAACAGTTGTTATAGTATAGTTGCATAATCGTTTATAATTGGCGAACGATGTTCATCCATATACGCTTACACGTTTTTTTACGCAGTTTTTTAATTTTTCTTTTTTCTTACTGAGGGTCTTGAGTAACAGTCAGAATACTGCAAATTTCAACTCTTACAACCGAAAAAATCAGATTATTTGTTTTAAATGATCAACAAGCAGATAAAAGAGTGTATCATGATAAAATCTGTAATTTTTGTATTTAACGCTTTAGTCACAATTGTAATGTAAAAAGTTAGAGGCTATATACAACGAGTTTTTGAACGTTTTGAAACTATTTTTGCCGGTTAAATCGTTAAGACGGTAATTCAGAGAAAAATTTACTGAGCAAACAAGTTTTATTTTAATGAGCTCTATAACTTTTGTGTTGAACCTTTTATCGCGGAATTGAAATTTCTTTCTTACTTGAACAAAAACTATTTCTTCGCGTTTTCAGATTTCAATAAGAACGTAAGGTTTTTCCGAAGAACGGCATCTCTCTCTCTCTCTCTCTCTTGGAGAACTTTACCAGCGAAAAAAAGCCGTAAAATCATTTACAGGTCCTTTATTTGTAAAATGCACTGAGTCGACACCCTGAGTACAGTTTGTTTCATCCCGTTGAAAAATCAATCTTTTTCTGCAATAATTCAATCATCAAGAAATAGTTTTTACGCTAAAAATTTAATAATATTATAATTTTTTCGTTGCAACTACTTTTTGTCGATTTTCTCAGTTGTACATTAACTGCACTTAACCGTTTTTTTCGAGGTATGGGAGGAATGTCTTGTGTAAAATATAAAAAAAACAGTGATATAAAGGTACGTTTTTTTAAAGGCAGCCTTATGTTAAAATACTTTGGAGAGTGAACTGTTGGGGCTTAAAAACAAAGACGGTGATTCAATGTAGGACAATTTCGAGGTTTTAAATTTAACAACGATGTATGAGCAGGTGTATTATTGTAATGTGCAAAAGCTTTGGATTATTTGACCACAAACTTTGTTAGTTTTGGAGAATTCAAGAGGCCTACACTGGGATAATTGAGCCAAACTTTTGACATTATAATCATAAATGTTTCATCATCTTTTATGACACGTTTGAAAAGTCGTCCATTGTAGTTGACTTTACTTTTCAAGAAAGTTCTATTCACTGACTTTTTTTTTTTTTTTTTTAGTTTGACGTTTTTTAATAAATTTTGATGCAAACATGTTTAACACCAAAAACAAATGCAATAATTTGATGGCATGTAATAATTGACATACCAACATCATCATAGCGCTTTTCCAATTATAATTCAGCAATCATTTATAATTACTTTTTTAACGTTTTTATCCGTTGTTGAGGTGAATGTTTTATAGCATTGAAAAAACTCTTATCCCATTTATAGATAATTCAGAAGAAACAAAATTGAACACTTTCAAAGTATTGTTGCGCAATGTAAATCATTTTCTCTATAAATGACATACAAACGGAAAATCGCCAACTTCATCCAAACTCGCGTTGTTCTTTTAACAGCTTAAAAGAGACTTAGCATCTCATAGGCCAAAGGGATTAGAAAAAACTTGGGTTTAATTACGAACAGGTTTTAACATACTTTAACTTACTCGTTCATAGATCGGGGACTTTATCTTAAAGTTTATCCCATTTGGGGAGCAAGAATCGATGTCAAAATGATGTTATAGCATGCAAAAATCGCAAAAAAGGGAGTTGTTTGTAATTTTCTCCTACTGAATTTTAATTTTAAGTACCAGACTTCATTTAACATGCAGGTAACAGAAATCTATTAAATATAGACTTATCAGAGAACTGTAGAACCCACAAATAATGATTCAGGACTTAGGACAGCAAATGAAATAGCACCACTAACAGACTGTGATAACAGACGAAATTTAAATTTTGTGAAACTCATTAACATTAATTTCCTAAAATTTTCACTTAGGACGTCCTAAATAGCAAAGTACCGTAGTTGGGAAGAATACAAAACAAAATTTCAGTTTCCGTTAAGTCATTCAGGTGCAGCATTGAAAAATATGAGACGCGTGTTCATATTTTTTATTTACAAAAATAGGGTAGTAACTGTTAAAGATAGAGCTCACTTAAACTTGGGATCACGTAACTTCGTAAATTATTATAAAATTTAAAATGCATATATGCACCCTTATGACATCATTCCGATAATCGAGCATTTACAACACCCTTTAGCTTTGTCAGTTTTCATTTCCAAAGAAAGAAAAAACACGTTTCTAATATTTTTTTATCATCTACCTAACGAACCTAATAAAGTATTTTTCTACCCTTTTCAAATAACAGTTGATATAATAATTGTCTTAATCGAATGATTTTTTAGATATTTTTATTAACGTATTTTATTACGCATGTAGCAATAAAAATGGTTGACTGAAAACGCATGTCTTTGTTACTTGAAAAAAGTCCTATCTCATGACAAACAGGTAAATCGAACAATTAGTAATTATTTTTACTTCTCGAAAAAGTCATTAAATGTCAAAAATCTTCTACAAATGGGCGTAAAATATGTAATAAGTACTAGGCGTTACTGAAAAAAATCAGCTCATTAATTTTTATAATTACTGAAGTCACATGCGACAAATTTTTGAAAAATAATTATTCACTTCAATCTATAAACTCATTATTTTAAATATAAGTATTATAAAAGTGTAGGTATGGCTAAATTATACGTAAGGTTGAAACGTAGAATTGCACTATATGTTAAAAGAGTTCAAAGTCTGTTCGTTAAAGTAAAACAAAAAATAAATCATTTTTAGCACTGTGTATACGCGAGGTTCACAATATTAATAAAACATCTAATGAAATTATCATTCTGGTATCAATTGAAAGCCATTAATTGGGCTTGTGTGCAATAATTAAACTTGTTTTGTAAATTAAAAGAAACAAGAAACAACAATTTAATTAATAAGTGCAAATATACAAGCTGAATAAAATTTCAAGATTAAGGGAATAAAGACAGTGCAAAACAACCAATGATAAAAGAAATTTAGAAACTGGAAAAATAAAAATGAACACCAAGTAAGAATTAAAAATATGTCAATCATAATGAGAATTTCAACTCCAATAGAGATATACAAATAGAAAAATTATGTTCCAAAATAATCTAATGAGAAGTTAAGAGATACAAGCAGCATACCTTGAATAGATTGTAACTGGAACTCGAAAAAAAGTACTGAAAGCAAAAAATTTACGTAAAAAACGATGATTTCGTAAATTATGACAATTTTTAAGCACATATTCAAATAGGTATCTCAGCGCATTTTTTAAATTGGCATCTTTTCCAGAGCAATTCTGAACGTGCACCCTTTTGATATCAAGCGACAATACTTCCATAGGCGGGATAAGAGTAAGATTGAGGCGTAAATTAAAAAAATAAAATTTGATGCATATTATTAGAAAAATTAGTGAAATAAAATCAAAGGGCGGAAAAAAATAGTATTTCCAGGGAACGCGAAGATTGAAACGCGTTAAAATAAAGAAGAAAAATTTAAAATGAGACTCATTTACAAACAGGCACAAAGTCCAGAATAAGTAAATAGGGAAAAAAATCTTTTAAAATAGTTTGTGCGAGAGTTGTTTTGCGAGAAAAGCAGTTTTCGTACCTGATGGTGTGAGTCACCATACGGCAAGCTCCAAGCCAAAGAGATCCCTTGAACTTGCCCTGTTTGGAGTCCAAACTTTGGATACACAATAGGTGCGAACTCTTTCTCCTACTGAGTGTAGAGTAAATGTCCAAAGGTTAAAAAAAACGCCCAAAGTAAGAAAAAAAAACTTTAAATCAATAGGTCAGACTATAGACAATCTTAGTTTTTTTAGCAGCTTCTGTAAATGATGTTGTGATCAACTATTTTACCCCGTGAACAGTCAAGTTGTGAGCAGATAGTGCTCTCTTGTCTTCCATGCATTTAGCATAAGAGCTGATATCCAACATAATTACGTTTATTTATATATCTGTGTAAAATTTTTGATGACCTATAATATTTCAGGCACCCGTTTCTTCTGAAAAGCTTTCTTTAAATATCTTTTTTTCCATTCCTCTGGATTTTTTGAACGTCACTTTTTTTAATAAACATGAGCCTATAATGCATTGCTCTCCATAAAAGCCTACGTTAAGACTTGAAACTTTGTCGTTCCACAAATCAAAAAAACAGTGGTACAAAAAACGTTGCAAATAAAACTGAAATAATTAAACTGCACACAAACAACAGATTTTTTCTGTGCGCTCTGACTCGGGATGATAATCCATGATTCCGAAAAAAAAAAAAAAAAACCACCAATAAAAAAATCCCACTGCACCACAAAAAAATAATAGTATAACTAAGCATGCTATGCGGGCAAAATTGATTGTAACTATATACGCGGTTTATTGTATCTGCGTTTTCACTGCGAGGAAAATACAGTTGTTATTTTCTAATGTATTGAAAACTACTGTATCAACATATGTTATGAGTGTTTAACGAGTATATGAATGTAACACCAAAGAAATAATAATAAAGTAAGCGTAAATACCTCATGAGAGGTGACCTACACTATATTATAAAAAAAAAAAAAAAATATGTAAACATACTTTTAACCTTATGGATATTTCTGATGCATAAATAATTTAACTGAGTTACTAATAATTTTATGTTTCTGTGATTGGTACGGACTGTTGGCTGAATATTTTCAACCACATTTCTCTATCTACATTACTTACGATTTTGCAATGGCCACAACTTAACATAAGCGAAACGGTACTCTGAAGTAAACACTAGTTTTCTGTAAATTTTGAGGTGCTAAAACTGAATCTGATGTAAAAATTGCTCCACCACGTCAAATTTTTTCACACCTGTTCATATAAAGACTTATTATGTCATAGCTGAACGATAGAGTAAAAGCATTTTTAAATATTAACAAGTTTTTTTTCCTTAAAAAAAAAAAAAAAAAAAAAAAAAAGACGGGATGAAGTAACTTTGACCTTGGATTTAGTTTAAGCACCTCAACATGTAAGGACAACGTGCATTTACCCTTTGAATTATTTTATTTTTTGGTCGTGTGGCAATAGATAATGTTAACTATTGCGTGTGTATTCGACAAGTATATTCGTAGATAGTAAAAATTTACAAGCCCACAATTTTGAAGCAATCTATTTGTGCTTAAAAATCAGGTAAGCAAAGTTATACATTTTTTTAGGTTGCTTGGATTCAATTTTATTTCAATTTTTTTTTTTTTTTTTGCTAAGAATATTTTACTTGTATAGCTTTTTCTGTATGTATGACGGCTTTTATTTTTAACTCTATAAAATAATTTTTGGAGGGTTGGCTGTAGTTAAGAGAAAAATGGCGTCACTGACAAACTACTGTTACTGTAATTGACGATAATGTATGGTAATGTGGACTTACTTATGTGATAACGTCTCTGTAACACTGACATCAGGAGATTACGGATAGTACATTTTTGTTAATGTGACGCCATTTTTCTCTTAGCTACAGTACGCCATCTATGCTGAGTTTGCAGACCGTAGGGACCTCATACTTGCATTTCCTCATTGTAAATACAATGTCAGAATAAAATGTTTTTACGTACCTTAGCTTGTTTTAAAATGGATCCCACATAATTACAATTTTCTGAAACACTTCAAAAATTTTTTTTTGTAACAACAATAATTTTTCAAAAGCCACGACTTGATTAAAAAATTCTTCGACAAAAAAATGTATTAACTTTACTTCCTTTAATTTCCAAACTATGTTTGTAACCAAAGAAAATTTTAATTAAAATTAAAAATGTGTCATAAAACTTCTTTATTTGTATAGTTAACTTTTTTTTAAATTTACGTTTTAATTTTTTCATATTTCTGACATCATAAAGAGTCTCAGCAGTAACTCTGAAACTTCCGTCAAATGTCTATAAAAATCGATTAAAGTGTGTGGGTTATCAGGTACCTCTACCTTGATGAATCGCGTATTTATAATGTAATACATATGAATTAGTTGTAGCTTATACACTTCTAAGAATCATTTGTTAGTATCACGATGAAGCTATAAATGAAAATTGTCTTAAAAAATGTCTTTTATTCAAAGATGATACCGGAAAAACAATCGGAAATGTTTAATTTAAATAATAAATAGGAGTAAATTAAGTGATAAACGTTTGATTTAACTGTTCTACCATTCGGTCAATATTTTTTTCGCGAAGTGTATTCAAAAGTTTCATACTTACTGTTCCTTTTAAATAACAAGTTTAAAAATTTTTTTCGAACATGCAAAGTCTATAGAAATCGATGAATAAAATTTTTAACCAAGTGGATGATTTTTGTCTTTAAGAAATACGAGAATGGAACGCAAAAAAAAAAACACCACCAATACATGTGGCCACAAACGAGCGCTAAAGTCAAAGTTCCGAAAAGGTATTTTTGTCAAGTTATCCACCTAAATATTTTTATTCGCTGCACTAAATTAAAAAAAACCTTAGTCAGCTACATGTCAGCATTAATAAAATGAGCCGCTGTACAACGGCCTGCACACGCACGCGAGCTTCGAACGTAACGTAACATTAGCGCTGTTGGTGTATCCCTCGTATATATGGCTAAATTATACGTAAGGNTTTTTTTTTTTTTTTTTTTTTTTTTTTTTTTTTTTTTTTTTTTTTTTTTTTTTTGAGAAATACACCCAAAGTAACTCGTGGATTGTAAAATTGCAAGAAAATCCAACGATTCCTGTAAAATGAAAGAAATTAATTGCAATATTCTCTCTGCAGTTCGATTAAACTGATGCGCTGAAATATATTTTAAACGCATCTGAAAAAAATATATATATATATGTCTCTAGATCTCTCTTTCCTTCACACGTTCACGCTGACTTTTGCTATACCAGCCCGTCCATACGAAGGAGTACACACACATGAAAGGAAAGACAGAGAGAGAGAGAGAAGGGCCGAGAGAAAAGAAAAACCTCGATGCCATATGGTTAACCCAAATTCTAAGCACCATATCTACACGAGCTGCGACTGAGTGAATGTGAGCGCGAAAGTGGAGGGGGAGGGACGTGGGATACAACCCAAATAGAGGATGGTGACTTTGAAGTAGGTAATACAGGCTTATAAAGAGCCCAAGGAACCATCGACAATTTATTACCGTGGCCTGTATCATTATACACTCCGTGCTCGGTACGCGCATATAGCTTTGTATCGGCTTTTAATAACCGACTCTCTCGAGCGGGGCTCTCCTTTGCGCTTCTCTGACTTTGGCGCTCGATGGTTTGTTTTTATCTGCCCGGAAAATTTGACTTTCATCCCATCGAACGGTGAAAAACCGAGGAGGGCTGTTGCTGTCAATTTCTCATGTATTTGTGAATCGACGTACCTTTATACGTAGTTGATGTAGAATTTTGATTAAATGAATTGTCTCAATGTATATTTTTTTAAAAAAGAAAAGCAGGTGTATAAATATAGAGGCATGAATACTTTTTTCGAGAAGTAAAATATGGTATTATAATTTATGGATTTCGATAAAGGATGTTTAAACGACATGTTCCGGACAACAGGTAATTCTTGCTCGCTTAGATATATTTGTGGCTCCCCAGGAAAAGGAGTCAAGTCCAGTCGAGTTATGGGTGAAGTTGAAATCCCTAAGTACCCCTCTTTCATGTTACCAAAGTCGCAAACGCTAATTCGACATATTTCGTGAGATATCGAAAAGTGATAAAGTGCGTTAGTCCATTCCGAAAAAATTCGTTCCCCGAAAAAGGGCACAAGTCCACCGTGATCGGAATTTTCCTCGTTTTAAGGGGACCGTCGCGGGGTATACTGAATTATTTTTAACAAATTTTTGACACATTTAGCCACCTACAGTCGATTCTAATGGTAAATTTAGTAAACAAACGAAAGAAAAAAAGAGACAGAAGAGAAAGGAAGCAACCCACGCGTTTATTGGCTTTTAACGATAATGTACGAAATGTTTTTGGCAAAAAGCATTCGCCTACCTTAGATTCTGATGGTTAATTTAGCATTTGAACGAAAAGAATCCGCAGTTCCCGGAGTAAGGAAATAAGTTCCGTTTCCAGAAAAAGGGCACAAGTCCATCAAAATTCAAGCATTTCGCTGCTTTCTGCTAGTACGAAAACATTTTCTTCGCAACTTGTTGTACTAAAACATTCCTTACTCTGATTATCAGCCTAGTACGGAATTCCGACTCGCTTGCCCTGATCCTACAGTCGTGATCAAATATTAAAACGCGATTTTCTCGAAATCGTTAAAAGTGGACTTGTGCCCTTTTTCCGGGAGGCCACAGATGATGTGATTGTCCCATCGAAGCGCGAGGTAAAATTGCCTAGCGTTGCAAGCTTTTATCCGACATTCAGGCCGTGATGTTCGATTTCTCGTACATAGTTGTAACCCCCTGACCAAAATAGTTAGTTAGTGCACCAGTGCAAAAAAGTATTTTCGGCTTGAACAGCAACTAGTACATCCCTGTAATCATGCACGCGTCCCACCATGAGCCACCACCTCTACTCTTAAAGACTTTGTGAACACGTAATTATTGTAAAACCAACTTTTAAAAAAATTGTAACTTTGTTGTTACAACAAAACTGCTTTCAATTCTAATCGGTCAGATTAATTTCACTTTCATTCCAACCTATGTAATCAAAAACATTAAATTCCATTTCGAAAAGAGAACACGGTTTACTATTAAATTTTCGATGCAGAAATAAAAAAAAAAAGAGATTCATGATGAGATTGTTTTTAAATTATCAAATTGTGCAGATCTGGCTTGTGAAATTGAATGAAAAAATTGAAAATAAAAATCGTGCACCCACACGTAACAATATCCTATTTGCGCTCGATGACTTTTTTTTTTTCTTTGGCATTTCTACTACAAGCTTCTTATAGTACAAAAACGAGTATTCACAGGTTTTCGCATTCAAAAAAACTGAGCTCGTAGGTGTGACGAATCTCGCTGCTTTTCGCAGCAGTCGTGGCAAACGCTCGTCAGCCGTGGAAGAGAAAAAAAGTCCGACGCTCGAAAAGAGCCGTCGTTGAAAAAGACAAGTCGACGTACAGCGAGGAAAGAGAAACTGAAATGAAAATAAAAAAGGAAAAAAAGGGGAGGGGGGGGAAAGAAAGATAAAGAAAGGAGGAAAGAAAAATCTCAACCGGTCTGCCCACGCTATCGCGGGCCAAGGAGCGGGAGTGCGCGGCGCGGCGATGAGCTGATGCTGCGTCCGAAACGCAAGCACGAGCTTACGTGCATCAGTCGGCGGCGTGTATATACAGGTATATAATTATAACGGCCATGCGTCAGTATTTAAGGCGATGTTGTAGGGCAGTGGTAGCCTGGTAGCAAGCACGCTTCTCTAGACGGAAGTCATCGGCGCGGGCATCTCAGCCCGCGGAGCGTCGAAAGCGCCGAGAAGTGCATATATAGATCCCAGTCGGGAAGTAGGTCACGCCGAGTATTAGGTATACGCGCGAGTCTAGAGACAGTCGCGAGGGAGCGAAGAAACATTACATGTATATACATGTACGTATAGCCATAGCCAAGCGTCGAAAAAAAGTAAGAGGCCATGCGAGAGGAGTAGGGAGGAGGGGGGGCGGAGAGGAGAAAAAAAAAGGAACATTCCCACTGTCAGTTGCGCATTAGTTTTTTTTTCATGGGGGTCCAAGGGGGGGGGGCGACTCGAAGAATATTCCCAGAAACCGCGACAACAAGAGCTTCGAGGCAAACTGGCATCCCTGATATAATTATATTTCTTTATATCGCTTTTTTTTTGTATATATTTACTAGAACAGAAAAAAAAGAGAGAAAGCACGGGGGGGGGGCAAGGGGGGCGCTTCGGTTCTGGCTCCATTAAGTCGCAAATGAATGGCAGCAGGCATCAGAGTCAGAGATGAGTGTAATCGATCCTTAGATAGCAAAACAACAACGATAGTGGCATAAGCCCTTACCATCTTAGCTATCGAAACTCCAACGAAAGGAAATCTTAAAGTCGAGCAAAAGTCAGTTATATATAGTATAGTTAACTTNACATTCAAGCAAGAGCGAGAGAGCAAGAGTCAGTTAAATATATATAGCATATACTCGGTTGCAGTCAAAAGAGAAGAACTCGTGTCGTCGCTTGCTTTGGCTGTGCACTCAGATATATAGCTATAGTCAACATTTCCACTCCTCTCCTCGTATAGGCACACATTTGGTATACCCCTTTTGCGTGTCACCAAAATGTGCGCCTATATGCTCATTTCCACGCGAATCGGCCCCGTAGCATTGGCGTTAGCAATCTCTCATCCCTGTCAGATTCGGTCGCGCGCGCGTGCAGCCTGTGTAAGTGTGTTATATGTATATGCTATGCCATAATATCGGGCGCTCGCTCTCGCTGCGCTATATACCTACTCTCGCTATTACCGCGCTATTGCGGAGGCAAAAGCGAGAGTGAGGGGTCCAAGGGGGCGGGGGGGGGCAGAGCGAGAGGTGAGGAGTATTACGTGTCTCTCCCTCTCGCCGAGCGTAGTCGGAAAGCGTGCGCTGCCTCTCACTTCCCCTCTCGGTTGTCCGCTACTCCGCGCGCGAGTTAGCGAGTGGAGAAGGAAAAGGAGGCGGAGGAGAGGAAAACACTCTTACTTGTACGTACATATATATGTATACACACACACAAAAGTCACACAAGTCGCGGCTCCGAGAGATCGAGCTATAGCTAAGTACACAGCAAGTATATATGTGAGGAATCAGGTCACTGCGCTGCAAGAAAGCAACGGGCAACCCGTGTTATAGGTACACGCTAAAAAACATTACCCACTTGCATTATGCAGTAGCATCGTACAATGATTGTTTATGCATAATACGTTTTTACACGGGCGAATGCACCTATACCCTTACATCATACACACAGCAGTACTTTTTGCCCGGGGATTGTACCCCGTTCCAAAGCGTACACCATTTTCTCTCTTCACCTTCGCACGTGTATACGTACATCAGAATCTAGCGAAACGACGGCAATGAGAATCAACCAGCGCTGTATATCAACTCATACATATATAGGTACAGCATTTCCGATGCCAAAGGATCTTGCCAGCACTCGCTGCCCCGACGTTCTCTTTCGCAAGCCAAGCCTGCATGCATTACGTACGTGTATATAATATATGTACACACACCCCTGGTATATAATTATATACGAGTGGTGGCTCCTGGTTTACCTAGACAGATATACTTGTATATCGTCGTGGTGGCGTATCAAAAAGTTAAGCAGCATCAGCCGAGGTGAATACTTGAATGTATGACCGTTCAGGGACTCGCTGTTCGCCTTCGCTGTTGATTTTTCTAATCGGCTGACTGTTTTTCCTCCGATGCCTGGACAACTTGAGTGGGAATAAATGCGCAGAAGATGTAGTCCTGGCGCTTACACGCAGACATCCTGTCGGGACATCCATCTTTTTGTTCTCTTTCCATGTGTCTATAGTACCTCAAAGTAAAGGGTGTATTGTACTGTACCGTAAAAAAATATATGCTTGGTTACGATAGTTTCCAGGTACTATACCTGTGCGTGTACCAACTGGATACGTGGGCACGAAAACGCGCGAGGATAGTGCAAGGCTGACTAACGCTCGCCTTTTTTCCCCCCTGTTTTTCTTCTTTGCTCGATTTGCCTTTCCTCGACTCGGTTGCTTTCAAAGCCGGTGCTGCCCGCTTTTTATTTGCGAAGGACGCGCGTTACCGCTCGCCCCGTCGATGAGCCTTCGAATCTTTGTGCATCGAGTGCACGTGCATTAGGAGTGCGTGACTGCTCGAGCGCTGGAAAATTATTGGTTCTGCTGCTCCTTCATGGGGGACACCCTTTCTCTCTCTCTCTCTCTCTCTCTCTCTTAAGTAGAACACGTCTGATTATAGTCATACCCGTGTCCACTTGATTCTGCAACCGCAAATTACTTCTTGCCGTTTGTTTTTCTCCGAGGTGTAGTTTTATGCGAATAACTTATGGAATCTCTAAGCTGATGAAACAACTTGATGCGGCAGGGGGTAGTAAGTAGTAATTTCACGCGTAAGAAAGGTCTCAAGTAGATACGGTCAAGTTTGGTAAGACCACGCGATATTTTATATTCACCCTGCTTTGGCTGCAAAGTGCAAGAGGTTTTTCGTTGAAATGCAACGTAAACTTATTTCTTACTCATGTAGGTACCACTAAAAATGCATGCACCGAAAAATTTATCGTGCCTGCATTGAGTACATGCAAAGCAACCTTTTCGCTCATCATTTGCGCACCGATGCATGAAAAGGCACTTAAAGTTGAACTTTACACATCATTGAGTATCAAAGATAACATATTATGTATAGGTACGTATCTCGCGAATGTGGTGATTGTTACATTGGTGTGGTTTTCAACCTCACTTTGATCGGATGACAACACATTCGCACACGCGCAAGAATCTTCTGCTTCGGGCACTTGTTTCATAGTATACTGTTTTGATACTCATGCAGCCCGTTGTATGTGGTTTTTTGCCCATCAATGCACGAACACTAGTATGTAAGATTTTCTTGTTGGTACGCGGAATACGACTGTCTTTATAGTGCTAGAATCAGATACTTCCCACAATCTATGCAGACACGAAAAGTTGAGCTTGCACTTTGCGAGCAAAGAGGCGAATTTAGGTATAAGTTTGCATACAGATGCATGAATAAAAACGTACTACTTTGCGCGATGGTTTGTAGAATATATACTAATATAATCCTGTTACTGTGACATCAGTTATCCTTCGAATGGTTTTTTTTTTTTTTTTTTTTTTTTTTTTTGAGAAATACACCCAAAGTAACTCGTGGATTGTAAAATTGCAAGAAAATCCAACGATTCCTGTAAAATGAAAGAAATTAATTGCAATATTCTCTCTGCAGTTCGATTAAACTGATGCGCTGAAATATATTTTAAACGCATCTGAAAAAAAAAATACAATCCAACCAAAGTTCAAACATAAGTCGTCTTGATGACAAGATGAAGCACTCGTTACTTCCACTTCCAATTACTACAGAAACAAAAAAAAAAAAAAAAAAAAAAAAAAAAATTGCCTCAACAGAGGACCAAACACCGAGACTCGGCAAACTTTTCCAACCCAATATGTAAAGCACCACCTTATTGCGCAACCAGCTCAACTCTCTAGTTCCACCAAGACGATCAATCCAGAGACCAGGCGATGAATCAAGTTTATTGAAATGAAATAAGCGCGCGCGGGGTGCGATCAAGTCTTGCGCCTACATGTATATAGTCGGCCATTCAATTGACGATGTGTACCATAATGCTTCTACGGAGGCGCGAAAAATCGCGCAGCCTTAGAGGGGGAAAAAAAAAAGATCGATTAAAGTGCACGCAGGATTGCAGCCAGGAGGCACAGGACAAGCGCGTACGTGCATGCATCCATGATTTTTTATTTCTTTTTATTTCTGTAACACACGTGTAAACACACGCCAGAGCTAACGCTCGGTATACTTTCATTTTCACATGATGCCGAGGCGAGTGAGCGCCTGGGTCATTAAAATAGCCATATTACCTTTCGTTTTCGCTTTTTTTTCTTCTCCTCCTCCTGCGTGATCGAGTGACGGCGATGCTGTCCTTCACACGCGGACAGCCGCATCTGTGTGCGTCCACCGATGAATGTCCTATACACCCATGCACACAATATGAATTTTTTTTCCTCCGATTGAGTCCTGCACGGGGCAAGGCGAGCTTGTCCGACGGATGGATTCCGAGAGCAGAGTAAATAATTCATGCGTGCGCGGTACACGCGTGCAAAGTGCGTAGGCCACATTGGCCGAGCCACGGAACCTTTTCGCATCAAACTCCGGGGGAGCGAGCGCTACATGCAGACGTTGTGCGCGCGAGAGCTGTTGTTGGTGAGGAGTATTCGGACGTGCGTGGTGATGGGGAGACAAGAAAAATAGGGGCTTGGGAAAACGTCAAGGGGGCGCAGGACCGTTGCTTTTCTGTTCCGTAGTATCTTACTCTTTATGCACTCCAGGGTGTACTTTGAATTCGGTTGAGGAAACATTCATGGTGCCACCTTGGAGCTGAAAATTTTCAAATTACTTGGGTTGGGTGACGAAACTCAACGACAAGTATTCTACATCTCGTACTTGTTTTCATCCATGAGTTTGTCCCCTTGACGCGAATTTATAAAAATGTTGGGCACTACGTATTTGATTAGCGATTTGTTGGCGCATGTTTTTGCGAAAATTTTCATACATCAATTTTTTATTGGCTTATTGCTTTACAGTTCTAAGCTAATAATTCATTTAGCTTATGAAATAGAGATGTTTAATCGACATTTTAAAAGTATTTTTACCTATGATTTAAAGTTTTAATCTCCCTGTTTCATTTCTTGTGATAGATAACAACTAACCAGAAACAAGTTTCAAAAAAGAATTCAAAAAGTTTTTTGACTGTAATGTATACAGTATTATAGTAAAATCAAGGAAACATTACAGGCATCGTGAAAAAGAACGCGACGTGAAACATACCAATGTTAAACTTGTAAGTTGTGAAATTTTTTTAAGGTCTGTTGGTGGTTTCAAAAGTATCTTTGAAAACAACTTGCAACAAATACAATTGCTAAACCTAAAAGTAAGAAATAAAATTTGATTCGATTTATCTGTGGTTGAGTATTACTGAAAGCTTGGGATAATGGGGCTTTCTACGTGTCAGAAGTGAGTTATTCAACTAAATGTTTAATATTTACATCAGTGCATTTGAAAGTCGATGATATTCATCTCATAAAATTTGTAAATTAATTTGTAGATCTATAACTGAGTCGTGTGTAAATTTAACTCTTCCAACATACATACGTACGTATCTGTTTTCGTATCATCGCTAATAGTTTTTTGATTTCGTACGTTTGTGTCAAAGTTCAATTTTCTGAAGACATAATTTCTGAAACACCTGTACACCTGCTCCTCTCAGTATTCATGTCTACGTTCCAATATCTGCAAGTTTTTAAAATCTTCGTATCGTTCCAACAGTCTTTATTGACGAATTCTTCGATCTTCATTTTCTTTTTTTTTTTTTTTTCATTTCTGATTGTCCACTGGTAAAACACAATTTTCTCGTACATTTACGTTTGTTAATTTAAAAGAGCACCTTATGAGGCGCACTGGACCTCTTAGTATCTCCACTTCGTCATCTCGAGACTGATAACCAACAATATTTTCGTATGAAGTTATCATGGAGACGCCGAGGTGCCCTTAATTCTGTAGACCAAACAGAGAAAAATATTCTTCTACGTGGAAGCACACATTTCTCGAGTGACAAGGATAAAAATACGGGGGTCGGAGAAGGTGTATCGATCATCGAGGCTACCGCCAACCAAAAATGTAACGCAAACTCGTTAACTCGGCATCGACGAACGCTTCAACCATCGAGGAAGTACACCGTTATACGGTCCGTACCCAAAGACATCTGCAGCTATGCTCGCAACAATAAAGCTTGTATACACATTTATAGCCACGTTGTGTGCACGATAGTAGCATTGCACGTGATTCGCAATGGCTGAGGCGCGCGACCGACCGAGCGTGCGAAAAAAAAAATGGACTGCTCATCGGTCAATCGTCCGCATCCGCACATCTCACGGAATACCACTTGCAAGGAACAAGAGAAAGAGAGCTTCCGGGATTCCGTAGGTCCAAGGACAGGTGGATGCAACGGCTTTGGAATTTTCCATGGCCAGCTCGACTCATCGCTTGTCCCTTTGCTCACTCGATCGTTGCGATTTGATGCGCGTCTCCGTGGAGGCTGATGCAGCGGTGATGCGAGCCGAGCTATACGTCTACTACGGCGCTCAATGGGCGAAAACAGTCAATGGAGCGAGCATTACGTATTTTCCGATTGATTTTTGTATAAGTTTAAAAGTATTTTTATTTATACTCGTACGTACATTTAGTTTTGAGTAACTAGTAAAAAAACACTACAAATATAGTTATAAAAAAAAGGAATATTGTGTATAAATAATATAGACAAAATCATTTACAACAGTTGTATTTAATGAATCATATTTTCGAAATTATTGTACTTGATTAGTCTTGTTCTATTGATGAGCACTAACCTTGAAACTGTACAACTGTAATTGGTTATATTTTTTTAAAATGCCTGGTGGGTCGTGATTTTTTTTGTCGAGTATCTTACTTTTGTGACTATAAGACAACCATAAAAACTTTTGAATAATTTTATGATACACCGTAATTTTAATTAAAAGGCAACCTAATATTGTTCTCTCATGAGAGGCCGTGTTAAACTGTCAATATTTCATAATTTTTCTTCTTTTCAAAAATTTCCCTGGTGAAAAATTTGAAAAATTCATGGGCATATACTCAAATATATCGCAGTTTTTTTTAACATAAATAAAAATTTAAAGACACTTTTAAAAGTAATGAAAAGTAATTAGTGTGTAGTTATACTCCATGTAATTTAATAAGTTTCAGGTAAATTGGAAAAAAAAAATTATTTAAAAAAATTTGTAGTAATGTTTAGGTAAAAAATATACGAATAATACTAGTGAGTTCCACAAACGTGCTAAGATTATATAAGCGGTTGTAGTATCTACCAATTACAAAGGATTGAAAGTGAAACCGAATTTCGGGTGATTTCACTCTTCGTTCGATCGAGAAATCGTTAAACTGTTCTTTTTCGCTGAGTATTGCAAGAATAAACCGCATCGTCCGCGAATAAGAAAGTAGGTCTGCTCGCGATCAGTGGCTATAGGTGTTTTGATTAATGTGATTGTGTTTGTAACTGTACATTAGGCTTGCGGAAGACAAAACTTTTTTCGGGTTGTTTTGCTTTTTTTCAAAATATTTTAAATTCCATTACACCACTTTTTGTCCTAGAAACTGGATAGTTCGAGATTTTAGGTATCCTAAACAAATTTTTGGTACAGCTGCAGGGATTTTTTTATTGTAAAAAAAATTACTAACTATATACAAATAAGCTTTCGTGGAGGTTCTTACTTCTGTAAAAATTAGAAATCGAAACATGATAAAATACGTAAGATGCTGTATTTATGTAGAACTAACATTTAACATTCCGGTTTTTGCGAAACAGTTTAAATTTTTTCAGTTAATAAATTGTAGGTTGAATAAATTTGCTTTAAATATGTGTTGGATTATGTTAGAAACAAAAAATGTACAAAAAACTATAAAAAAAAAAAAAACAATAAAACATGGTTCTTAGAGACATTCCAATTTTTAATGTGGATGATCGAATTCAATCTTATTTAATGAGTCCGATGATTATATTAATAAGACAAAATTACTTTTAAATACAATGTTTCCATGCATTCAAAAAATCTTAAATTCTGGAGAAATTCAGATCAATTAAAAAATTTAAGATTAGGTGATACTTGTACAAAGAGGGTGTGCATTCTTTAATATTCACAATAACTTTCGATAATTAAACTTTTTTTATGGCTCAAAATGACTTTCAAGACCTTTCGGTAGGAAAAGTATAATTCGCCACATAAGCGCTATTGCTCCAAAGCTACCTTACGTCCCTCGGGCCCTGCTTCGCAGGCCACAAACTAGCCCCGGAGACGATGGTCTTATCCGACGAAAACTACTATTTCTTAGGGTAGTTTTTGTGTTTAGGGCCGTATCAGTAAGGTACTCTGTATCATATAATATTCTCGTGTTATGAACATTAAAAGGTTTTTCAAGTTCAAATTAGTCTTACGCAGTTTTATCACTTATTACAAATGAGCTAACCTGCAAACCTTTGCGATTATTTTCCTAAAATTCTTGATGGCATGTATCTCTCTTGTCCTAATATCAAACTTTGGATCTTCTTCAGTTAATGTAAATATTTATATTACAATCTCAGGTCATAAGCATTAAAATTTTTTGAAAAAATGTGACCACTGCAGCCAAATGATTCAGTGCGTCGAAACTCAATGTTTTTTTCCTCAGATATTCTAAATTCAATTGTGGCCCTAAAGTTAGGTTATAACATTTGTAAAATCAATTGTTCGCATGCATCTGTTGATGTACGTTGCTATGCACAGCCAACTGAATTACAATTGACTCAAGATTTTCTTAAAATCAATGACGTTAAACAATTGCATACCAACACAGTAATTTTTAAGTATCTTCGACAGAGCAAAGTCATACTTTGGCTTAATAAATTATACAGTTTTTTATTCGATTCTGATTTGGTAAATCGAAAAATGAAGTAGAAAAAATTCTAAAAGAATAGTGAATCCTCGAAATTTCCGGTTAACCAAAAAAAAATTAATTCATCAATCAACGATTTCTAATAAAAAGTACAAGTAAAATGTTTCAGTAGTCGAAATACGTAAAACGACAATGTTGTACTAAAAAAATGGGCAGCTGATTCGTAGACAACACTAAAAATTGTATACTTGATAAAAATGTTTGTATTCAAAGTTTTTTATAAAACAATATTATAATTATATACGGCTTTGCGCGTAACCGCACGGGGGTAAGTTAAAGTAAAATAATCAAGTAGATAGAAAAATTACGATTAAAATTGAGAAGACTACACACAACTATACCTATACGGACATTGTATTTTACACGAATTCGGTGTTAAAAATAGACAATACGCAATTAATCCCCAACGAAAACTGTTATCGTGCAAAAACGCGGTGTTTACAGCGCAATTATTTAATAGGCACCCCCGAAGCGTACAATAACGCCGTAACCGTTCGTCAAGCTTAGCCGCTCTTTCCGAAGAAAAATGAACCTTTTTGTGGCATTACGAGTAGGCGTCTGGGAGGTAAGTGCGGAGCGCGCACGCCGCGGAGTCACCGAGAGAGGCGACGATTTCGGCAACCCCGTGACGCGAATCCACGAGAGGAACACCGCGATAATGACAAAGGCGGCCTCGCTTCTACGGCTAACGGTGTATATACATCCACGTGCACCCATACAGAACCACCGCGGCTCTGATAGTAATTATTGCGCAACAAAGCATGCAGCTCTCGAGCGCATGGGAGTGCGGCAGTCGGACGAGCCGTGCAGGCGCTCACTCTCCTTTTCCACTGGCCTAGATCATCTCTGTTCTCTTCCCTTTCCCGTCTGGTCGGTCCGCTGCCGCAGAGAGTCCGTATGGATACATGTACATTCTCAAGAAATAAGTGCACCCCTCTCAGCGCAGTAGATGATATAGTGCTCACAAGGATCGACGCCGGCGACCGGTAATTCCACAGTCGCTGTAGCTGTTGCTTCGCTACCTCGTTTACGCGCCAACGTTTTTTATTAATCGTCCGGATTTTTTAATCCCCGTTTTTTTGGGCGAAAACAGTCAATGGAGCGAGCATTACGTATTTTCCGATTGATTTTTGTATAAGTTTAAAAGTATTTTTATTTATACTCGTACGTACATTTAGTTTTGAGTAACTAGTAAAAAAACACTACAAATATAGTTATAAAAAAAAGGAATATTGTGTATAAATAATATAGACAAAATCATTTACAACAGTTGTATTTAATGAATCATATTTTCGAAATTATTGTACTTGATTAGTCTTGTTCTATTGATGAGCACTAACCTTGAAACTGTACAACTGTAATTGGTTATATTTTTTTAAAATGCCTGGTGGGTCGTGATTTTTTTTGTCGAGTATCTTACTTTTGTGACTATAAGACAACCATAAAAACTTTTTTGTTTAATTTGAATAATTTTATGATACACCGTAATTTTAATTAAAAGGCAACCTAATATTGTTNTTTTTTTTCATACGCGCACGCGTATTTGTAATTAGCTGCAGCGCTGCTTGATGGTATGCACGCGACTCGGTCTACGGCTACTCGAGTGCCTTGGTACATGCTTTGAGTGACGTTGATTTCTGAGCTGGATGTTGGCATATTTATATAGGCGCGAGAGGCTCAAGGCTTGGGTTGCGAAAATCATTTGGTTACCTCTCTGCTGCCGCACAGAATTTTTATGTGTCCGGAATACGCTTACGGGGATGGCAGCTTGAGCGGACATTCTTAACTGCTATGCGTCGTCTTAGTTATTTTTTATCAAGTACGAAAATGTAAATGGTCCAATGTGATATAAAATGATATCCCCCGAAAATTCGTTGACTTCGATCTTTTATTTGGATGTGATGTATACATATCATCTCCAATCTGCCGTTTTCTCATTTATTTCGTAAAATAAAAAGCCTCATTTACTACTATTTGGTGTACCAATACATCTCTCACAAGCCTTTACCCATATCGTCACTTTTTTATGCATACTATGACGAAAAAACGATTTTGTTTTAACTTCGACCCTGTACCATTGAAAAAAAAAAAATTATGAAAACAAGATAATCAAACTGTATGTAAATGACGATTTGAAACTTATTACTGGACTAGAGGGTACCTTTATTTTTAATATTATGACTTTCCACTTAGTTATTAAACTTGTAGGAAGTGTAAGACGTGTATTAGCGGAAATGGAAAATGATTGTCTAAATAATCAACTGTTTACTGATAATCAGTTATCAAAGAAGATAGAACTTGTGCATCCGCTTTTCTTCCGAATAGCTTAGTTGGTTTTAAATCGAAGTGAAAAATATGACTAATTAATACTTTGGTTCTTAGAATGAATGATAGTATGTTTGTTTGTTCTTTGTTATGTTAACGGTTATTTGTATTTACAATACACCAAAAAATTTTAGCTATCGAATCCATCGAGGAATCAAATAATAAAAAGAGCGGCAAAGAACAAATAATGATATAATGTATAAGTCGTTAAAACAAAGGTATTATTCAATCACTCCTCACTTTGACTAAAACTAACTAAACCATCTAGAAATCAGATATTTTTGGTCTTACATGACAATTGATATACATCGAATCATTGATTTTTTCCCTGCATCTCTTTTGTATTCGCGACCCCTCCACCCCTAGGTAAGATAGGGAAAAATTGATGTTTTACTACCCAGAATTTGTGTCCAATAGGAATAATTAGATACTTCCCACCCAGATCTTGTATGAGGTGATTTTCAACTACATCCCCCTAATTTATGTAATAAATAGGCATAAATGCGGGTCATAATGCATGGGTAAATAAGAGTAAAAAATTTCATGCTTCTACGTATATGTTGTAAACCTTAGATGTAATATGAGGAATAGCTTTTGTATGGATTCAAGCGAAAACGATGCGATTTATTGTTTGAAAAATTTGAGTTGAAGAAGGAGAAAAGATAAATGGTAAGTATACAAATAAATAGTTGCTTAGATGCGTATGAAGAAGGTTAAAATATTTCAGGATAGTACAACTGATTCAACAAGACGCTTACATATTGGCAGAGCAGTACAAAGTGATGTACACGCCTTGAATGTGTGCGGTATCCGAATATAAAGACAAATTGTAAAAGACATTGTAAGATTTTCAATTTTGTTTGTTACGCTCAGGCATACACTAGTATATATGAGCATAAATCGCGTTTCCCTGGCACTAGTGTCCTTATAATTATATTAAACTGCTTTTTAACGGTTGGCTGAGACCAGTAGGTATATCCACTTTTGTCAGTCATATATGCCTCGTAAAAAATTAGTTTCTACTTTTGAGGTACATAAAGAAATGCTTGTTTTAAAAATTTTCTTGTATTTGTTATTTTTAAATATTTAAATATTTAGTAACAATATTGGTTAACAATCAATGTATTTTATATTTTAACGTAAATTCTTGGTCCCTACCGTTGAGAAAATGAAGTAGAGACAGACGAGTAAGGTAAGACAAGCCATCGACAGGCGTGAGGAAGAATCGAAGTAACTGAACTGATGTGTACTTTTCTAAAGCTAATAAAATATTTTTAGGTGATTTGGAATTTAAATAAAAATCAGTCACAAGATTTTATGTATGAGACAGGAACAGATGTATGCAATAGCTCAAAAAAATTATCTATTCAGAGACAACTGTATAGGAGTCGAGACAAAAATTCTGAGAAATCTCCGAGTAATTTGAAATTAATGACTTAAAAAATAATAGACTTAGGATATGATACATAGAAAAATGTGTATTTTAAAATCAAATCGGTATTTGGCTTTTGTTAAATATAACGACTAAGATACTAATGAAAAAAACTACTTAATATACTGTACTTCCTGAACTGTTCATCAGCTCATCTATTGCTCATCTACTGGGAAACAAACGTTAGTACTGAAATAATTTGCCAACTCCTGACTACTGAAGCCCAACGATGTACATTTAATTCCACGAAAACTACTGGTCAACTATTGAGGAACTACGAGGGATGTTCCTAGCTTTTACAGAACACAGTGTTACGGATAATGATAAAAAAAAATTCATTGAGGAGAGCTATGGAAGTGTAACAGAGATAAAACATTACTTTTAGATGAAAATTTTTTGTCAAAGAATATGTTGCCACTGGGTATGATAAAAAAACATCTTAAAAAGACTTCTACAATTGAAACTAGATGGGCCAACAGTTAAAAAGTCACAGAAACCAGTGCAATATTATGCAAGTGAGGCCATAAGGCAGAAAGAGTACGAAAGAATAGTAGCTAGATATCATAAAAAATCTTACAACAAAGACGAAAACGAAAGTAGGTAAGTATGGCTTTGAAAGTAATTACAAGAAGGACAGCCGTTCATAGGTGGAAAGACAATCTAGATACTTTGGAAAACGTAAAAATACGAGTTGAATATATTATGATGAAAAAGTATACGAAGGTATTGAGTCCAAAATAAAGATTACTGTAGGAGGTAAAGTGTTACGGTGAAGTACGGACAAACTGATAATTGTATGCCAGACGTTGGTCAATACTCCCACCAATGTCGAAATTATCGTATTGGACCAAATTTTCTAAAACTGCATTGGTCCAGGACTGTTAGCCGGGTCTGTCAATTAATAGTAACTGCCAAGCGTTGGCCCCATACGTCACCGATAGGCAACCAATACTTAGAGAAAAAACAACGATTCCAACCTCAAGAGATGCTACATCTCAAATTTGTTCTTGACTATCTCTAGTCTAAACACGCGCTCCGTGTGGGACATAATATGTCATATATTATTAAACATATTCCAGTGATTTAAACAAATAATTCGATTGAATTTATTGTAGTGAGTCTTGAATACGATTGTGCGTTGCAATCTTCGTCTTACAACGACAAGAAAGAAAAGTGAAAAAAATAACTTATGTTTGTTTACGTAAGACCGGAAAAACGCTTTCGTATTCAACACTTATTTACGAAAACATCACCACAAAATCAGTCAAGAAAATATGAAAAAATTAGAGAATATAGTGTTATCTCTGTGTGAATAGGTACTGTTTCCGAAGAAAAATTAAGCCATCATTAATAAATTAGTTATATCGGCTGGCAATACTTAACAATTTTATGGTAAACTGTTGGGTCACTGTTGGGCCGTGTTGTCGTTCTTTAATGGGATAGCGTATGATATAAAAATTAAAAAACTTTTTTAACAAACAGGTATAACTATGTACGAAAAACAAATACTTTGTTCAGAAAGAACTCATGGTTGCAGAGTCTGCCGCTACGAAATTCAGAAGTCGACGATGTACATTATAAATATTTAGTAGAAATGAGGCTACACTTTTTGACTCAAAACGACCAAAAGAACCCCAATGATAAACAATTTAATAAAAAAAATTTTACTTTCAAATGCAAACTTTTAAGTATATCATTGATAATTGTGTGTTTCTAAATTCTAAGTGAAATAGCCATTCAAAAATTCTAATATAAATTAATGATACAAGAACGTAAGGTTAATTCCTTAACGTTGAGATCATGTCCGTGGTTATAAGATTAAAGTTGTAATATACATAATTTTTGGGTTGCCCTATTACCTTTACTACTTGAAATCATGATAGTATTCTAGTATTATTGTAATTGAAAGGAAATGAAATTCTTACGTGACAGCTTAAATGGTGCAAAAATATATAAAGTCTTAATTTTAGTTTAAATATTTAACTAGATTATGCTTTTCGGAATAAATGCCAACTTACCATGAGTGTGTCTCATTGTGTCTAACTATACGCTATACTTATTTCCTATGAGCCAGAAATTTCATTGTCTCATTTACAAGGACACTGTGTTTATATTAAGAAACAATTACATCCATAACAAACATCAACTTTGTTAATTTACTCAGAACTTAGTTCATCATTACGCATAAATTACGCCTAAGCTAAAAATGCCGTTATTTAACTGATAGGATTCCTACCGAAACAAAGCACGATTATTATGCCTACTTTTTCACAACTGATGACAGATTGTTTTAGCCTTTAAGGATGTTATAAATAAATGTGTTTCGGAGCTTAAGTAAATAAGTTGTAGAGAGAAATGTATAGAAAATCTACGATAAAAGTATTACTTTAGTATAATTTTCACGCTAAGATTAATAATATATTACAGGTGAGGTAGATTTTTGTTGTTTTTTGTCTTTGTCTGTAAAGTTGTAGTTGCAAATTTTATAATAAAATACTGAAATGTTTTTCATGGGTGTTATTATGATAATTAAATAATAAATTGACGAAAATTAAGTTTAAAAAGGAATCGAAGAACAAAATGAGAACGATCTGATGATGATTTACCCTCGTGAACATTTCTAAACGCAAAAGCTGTAAATCTCACAAATGTGTACGCAGGTATAGTGTTCAGTAAATGTTTTGGGAAACAGTATTAAATACAAATTATCTGGTTTCCAGAGAAAACGAGACTGTTTCATACAAAATATAGTATACGTAGTAAATGAATTGTTTGTTCTAATGATAAATGTATGAGTCCTATCTTATATGTGCAGTAGCATCATGTTTTGAATGAATTTAATCCTCCGACTATAGTTTGAGATTTTTTATTTAAACATACGGTGAACGTAGTATTTAATTATAAGAGCAACAATGAATGAAGCATTGATGATAAAAAAAAGTCGAAGGAAAAGATAGAATAGTCCATTTTCTACTAATGACTCGACTTCTCATTAAAAGTATATTCTTTAGTATCATTATCGAACCTCCATTGAATTTATTATCTACGAGCACCACGTACTCTTGTACGTTTGACCGCAGGCATTCGTATTAATCAAACCAGCGTCAATAATTATCTCACAAATTTCCTCCAATTAAAAAGTAAAATTGACAAGCTTCCGATATCGGTGATAATTTTTTATTGTTTTCTTCCGACTAATTTTACAAGTTCTAATCATTAGTTGCATCCGTCGAATTAATTAATGCATCACGAAGTTATCTCAAAATTGAAAACTTGGAAAAATGCAGCACTACGGGTATATCATCGTCCTTTCCACGAAAGTTCAGACGAAATTTGTCGCTATAAGGACCATTTACCGGAACGTTTGCCCCACAAGCAATACAATGAGTTCGAGTGAGAACTGACGATCGGGGAGTTTGACTGAGTGCTTGCAGGCACGGAGGAGTACGTATGGGTTTGCAAGAAGTACGGCAAGAACTGCAAGGTTTACGACATAGTTCCGATTTATTTACCACTAACAATCAAATCGGTAAAGGAACCTTAATATTAATAATTTTACAAACAAATACGTATACGCGGTTGACATTTAATACTTGTTTCTCAGCAATAGCCAAGCATTTTGGAGAAAAAGTAACGATTTGCGCATTTTTCAAGATCTCATCTGCATGAAGGTACGATACGTAAGAGTAAATTTTAATTTAAGGACGCAGGTCGAGCAGCCAGTCAAGTATCAGCTTACTCGCTCGGCCGTAATGAGTAGATATTTCCTTTCGCGAAGGCACTTGAAAAAATGGCTTGGTCCATGTGTAAGATCGCGGTGCACTAGTGTCCAAGCCGTGCGGAAGCTCGCACTTATCTACTTGGAGGTGAGCTTTGAAATCACGTGTGCTCACATTATGCAATTATAGCCACAGTATTACCCTGGAAAACTCGGTCCTCGAGACATAGTCGTACTTGTCTTGAAGAAAGAAATCTGGCTGTGATTTTGATTCTCATCTTGGCATCGTAGAAAATATGGGGATGCTATGAAGCAAAAAAATAAATAATCACAGCAAAGTGCCAGAATACAGTACCTATGGATTTTTTTAAAAAGCTAGACGTGGTAGAGCTAATGGGCTAGAAAATATGATTTTTTAACATGAATAAGTCGAAAATGGGATTGAATCGTACCAATTGAAGTGACAGTAGAAATTTGAAAAACCTATAGAATCTCAGTGTTAGAGGGGTAAGGCTTCTGTAATGGAGCAGCATGACTTCAGAAATTCTTCAAATTTAGTGACATAGAAGAAACTTTTCGTAGAGTTTTCATGTATTGACTAACGTTGATTTGATTAGGAATAAGTAAAAAAGCTCTGTATTGTAAAGTTTCAAGACTTTTTATGATTCTTTAGTGCTGCGATTGAATGCCGTTTTTTTTAGACGATACTGTTCCCATAAAGCTTATTTCTGTACTAAGTAAATTTCTGGTGAGGCTATCTAGGTATGAACAATTTTACACGAGTCTAAAGTTTCGAGCGCTTGCCCAGAGCTTTTTAAAAAACTAAAAAAAAATTTTTAACGTCTGAAATGACGTTGGTCTAGTCTTTCCAGTTAAAAAGTAAAAGTTCTCTAGGCGAGCGTTCGAAACTTCAGACTTGTAATTTTACCACACGGACATTAATTTTATGTCCATGCATGATTTCATCGAAGACTTGCTAACTTTTTGTTCACATCAATTTTGTCTCCCTTACTTTTTTTGGTAATTTTATACCATTTTTCTCGCCTACTGATTCTATAACTTATTAATAATTTCATTCCACTACATCCTGTGTTATCATTTCAATTGTACAGCAAGGTTATGTTTATCTGCTTTTGCACTCACAAAATCCATATCCCCTCGTTAATAGTGGCCATACTGTCCCAGAGTAGATTTTCCTAGTCATTTATTCGTCATTGAAGTAACGGACGATAAAAAAGGGTGACGAAATTAAAGCAAAAGTTTCGAACGTTCGTGTGATAGTGTTTCGATCGAATTAAACATTGTTGTTAAATGTTTATTTTCCATTGAAAATATGCTTCAGTCAATCACTTACTAGCTTCGAATTAAATTAATATTTTTTAGGTTTTCCTTGTTGATTAATAGTATATATCAGACTACCGTTTGGCGCTTTGAGGTAAGTAATTGGAAGATAACACTTACGTCAATGTTCCGGATTTCCAGCTTCGATTTGTTCTCATTACATTTCGCACGTGCGTACTTCGAAGACCATGGAACTCTGCGTTGATGTACAACTAACGTAGTTTATTTCTCCATTCTAGTCGATTCAACTAATTTTCGCTATTTACCTTTGGGTTAATCTAGGGCTTACGAATAAAAGCCAATTAATCTTGATCTGTGTTGAGATGATATTACTAATTGTACCACCATGGTAACAAACTTTCAAAATGGGAGTCATTTTCCTGACAGCACCAAATGTTCAAAAAACGTTTGGAAAACGTTTTAGAACGTTTACGGTAGTCGGTCCAAAAATCGACTTACAACAAATTTTCTTCAAACTTTGGGGATCGCTTCGTTATATCGCTATACGTCATTCGTTAAATTTTGAAAATATTGCCCATGCCGTTTTTGAGATACAAAGCTTCAAAGTTGGACTCTTTACCATTGGAAGTATAGACTAAACCCGTAAAAAACAGACATTAAAATCAAATGTAAGAAAATCGCTCAACAGATTTTGTCAAAAAACGAATGTGCCACTACGGATACTTTTAGTTATAATGTATTAAAATTTTAGATTATTTAGCCGTGCCGTCTTTTAAATATTTGAATTTTTGTGTGTCTTGCAATGCTTTTAGTATATCTATGTAGTGTTGAAATTTTCCTAACCCTTTTGAACTTTCTCAGAATTTTAAAACATTTCTCGAGATCTATGTGATTTATACGTTTTTTATACTGTTTCGATGAGAAATTATGTAAATTATCAATAATTTATGTAGCAAATTACTCGATAAACGTTAATTTGAACAGGTATCCATGTGTAATTTACATTCGCACCAACTACCTGAAGGCTATTGTGATCGTTCATTGAAGCGAAAACTCTAAATTAAAAAGCATGCGTATTAATTCCTGAAAAAGCATGTGTGTTTAATTTAATAATAAATCGTTGTAAGTGTTCAATTTCAAACACAGCATTTGTAAACATCTCATTTGCATTAAAAATTTAACGGTGAAAGCATTATAAAATAAAGTAGGTATACATGTAACGTTTGTAGGTATGTTTTTTTTTTCGTTAGTATTTTTGGCCTTAGATCGAATTTCATATGGTGAATTTGGTTTGCTGTAATAAATTTGTATACCTTCCAGAAAATTTTGTTGCGCCAATGAAATCTACTGTTTGGATGGTATTGTACTCCAGAATTGAGAAATTGTTTCTTATTGTCCATTGACATAGTATAAGCATAAGACTTTACTGAGAAGTATAGCTATGGAAGTAACAGAGATGTATCTTAATAACTTATAGAGGTAACCAAAAAATCAATCGGAGAGCCTGGACTTGAATCACATAAAAAAATTTGAATTTTTACTAATTTTTATAAATGCTATCTTTGAGGTACTTTGTATCAATTTAATTATACAAACTAATAACCAGACCGTTTGAAATATTGTACTTAGTTTTTCACAACTAATAAGCTCACCGAAGATAAGTATTTTAATGAAATTTCGCTTTCCATAAACCAGAACTTTCATTACTGTATAAATAGAAAATGACATCGCTGAATCGCTCTACTCTTCGATAGAGAAGAGAATTTTATGTCAGTATTTGCTCGTGTAGAGCGATTCGTGCTAGTCTTCGTCGGGTCCTCGATATAGATTATATTGAACGTAGTGCCGTTTGCCTCATTAACGTGGAGTAATTACTTGTTCGTCCCCCAAAGTCTGACTATAGAGGCGTGGCTATCTCTCCTTCTCCATCCAATGAGCTTTCTTTTCTTCGCTTTCTTCCTTCTGTCTTGTCTTTTTTACGTCTAATGTAGGTGCAAGCAATGCCCACATGTGACGAGTGTTGTTTCATTCGACTTCTGGATAAAAGTTTTCCGAAGCACTACATACCATGTTACTAAATAACGAAATCCGTACAAAATAAAAAATGTCCTGCATCAAAAGTCCGATTGACCCAACATTTTTTTTACAATTTGAGTTTATTTCATATGTTGATGCACACAATACACATTCAAGAGAAAATATACACAAACCATAAGGATTTTATCCTTACCTATAGGTTAACGACAAACAGTAGATTTCTGAAACCGTTCGCTTTGCCGACCTAATGTTTTATGTTTTGTTAAGGAATTTTTCTTTAAAAAAAAACACGGTCCATACTAGAGTTTCTAATCACCCAAATAGATGATACAGTTCTAAATTATCATGGTTACAAATGGCTGATTCAATTTATTGAAAGCCAATTGATCTCCAAGAAATTGGTTCATAAAAAAATTATGTTTAGAAGATCTTTAATTTTTGTATTACAGATTTTGTCTAAAAATGTGATAAACAAAAATTAAGCACATGGTGGAAAACGATTTTTTGGCAATTTTTAAACGATTTTTGCCGATTAAATCGATAAGAAGGCATTGCAGAGAAAAACTTACTGTATAAAAGAGTTTCATTTTTATGAACTCTACAACTTTCGTAATTAAAATTTAGTTCTAGAATATGAATTTATTTCTGTAATAAGTAAATAACATTTTTATTTGCTGTTTTTTCATATATCTTGCTTTATAGAGCGTCTGCATTACGATTTAAAACAAAGTGCACAGTACAAAAAAGTTGTATTTTAACGAGATCTACAACGCTGTCTTCGAACGTGGACGTGTGAAATGTACGTGAAAGAAGTTATTGATAAAAACTAGGTTTTTTGTCTCAGAGCGCTGCAATGAAATTGCTGTAAAAGTTTTTCTTTTTGATAATGAAAGTTGTCTAAATGTAAACCATTATGTTAGACATCCAACTCGAAACTACAAAATTGAAGCCCATTTAGATCATAATAACTTTAGTTGATCCAAGAACTTGATAATGTACACACATTCACATCCATATATATATGTATGTATATTTTTTTATATTAAAGTGTACTAACCCGTGACTATATACATATACACACTATTTTACCAACTCAGATCATCCTCATATTAGGTTCAAAATTTGTTTTATGTTAAAAATAGACGATTTGTAACTGGTTACACTTTTTGCTCTGACAAAATTATAAGGAATTTTCATACGTTAGTCTTGACTAAAAATGAGTAATGAAAAATAATTGTTAAAAAATATGCTATCCGTTAGTAAACTTAGGTATCGTATTTTCATAAAATTTCAAAAAGTTAAAAAAAGATGACGACATACGAAAATTATTTAGTTAAAAAACTTTTTCATCATTACTTGCAAAAAAGGATTTTTCAAGGTTTTTTTCAGATTACATGTGACATCAGTTTACATGAGAAATACTAATTTTAAATGATTTAATTTTTTATTCATTTTTTTTTAAACATATGAAATGCATCATTTTTATTTTCAAATATTATAGAAATACAGTATTATGAAGTTAGAATACAAATAATCATTGTTATTTTCAATTATAATTTTCATTATTGAAAAAAAACGTTTTAGAAAGTATTCAATCTGATTTTATACAACAATTTGAATGAAAAACTAAGTAAGATGTACATATACCTAATACTAACATAGGCGCAAGAAATTCCTGAAGTTTGAAAAGTACTTTTCTTACTATTTTCAACCGGAAATTGCTCAATTGTTATTGTACTATTTTTAACTCATCAGGGCTCAAATTGTACCTTACAGTATGTACATTTTATCTCAATAAAGATAGTGTCATACTTTGATACATGATCTATATGTATACCTCAATTTTACTTTAGAATATTTTATATGCATACTATTTGTTGTATTATCAGTTATATAATTTTTTTCATTATATTATATAAATTTTTTTTTTTTATAAACTATTTACTCATACGAGCTCGAATTAACAAAGCTTTATAAACATTCCGTGACGTTATAAATGCTTCAAATATGCTCTCTTTATCTCTGTGTTGAGAAGATAGTGTGCTATAGTTTTAAAAAGTTGTTCTTCATCCTGTAACTACGTCTCAATTGCGTGCTATCTATCTGGCCTACATTTGTGACTAGCCTCGGAAGATAAGGAATTAGAGGATACCAAACGAAAAAATAGTGACGAGTGTAATGACATGAATTCTTCCCACAATCGCGCTCTTATTGACAGAAGATTTTATTTCAGATTACTCGTGTACTTGTTCTACAGTATCTGTATACAACAAAATTTAAGTCAATCTCATTTTGGGACTGAATTTTACGTTGTATGCCGGATTTTTTGGTTTACTTAATTTATATTATATGTTTATCGTCAGTATTATTCATAAACAGTAATTTATATAAAATTTTATAAAAAAGGGACCATAGTCGTATTTTTTGTCTGTAAGATTCAGTAAAAGTTTATTACGAATTTTGCTACTAGAACTATTATTTAATTGGTTAAGGTATAGTATTACCATTGTCATAATTGGCATTACTATGAATATTCAGTTTTTCTCTATAATTGTAAAGTTTATTCATTTTTTTTTGTGTGAGTAGTTTGAATTTTATTTTTTATTTTTGACATTCACCAACTAATTTGTAAAAAAGATCAGTAACATATGCATGTTGATACAATAATGGCTATTTGTACTAAGATTTTGTGTTGTTTTTTTCAATGTAATGGGTGTGCGAATTTCATCCATTCCAAAGTTTCAAGTTTTCATAGAAATACCTGGTCTAATCTACTCTAGTAAATTTCCTTTTTGCAGATGTGCTCTTGAACATTAACGACTTAAGGGGGCTCCTACGACTACTGCTGAGGTCAAAGACAAACAAAAAATAAAGTTTTGTTTTTCAATAAACAAATGTGTCTGAAAATCATTATGATATTTTTAATTACGTATGAAGTGGGAAAAATGATATTTATGTGTGTAGTTTAACTTTGTACGAAAAATTAATTATTGTTTTGACCAGTCTAGTGCATACGAGGGTATACCACCAGACCAGACCACCTGTGTTGGTGTAGTATAGCGATGTAATATATAGGTATATGGTATATGTATGTCGTGAACAAGTACGTCTGCTACCCACGTGACCTCCTGACCTCCCGAACACTATTTATTTATTTCCATCACAAATATCTCGCTAAAATGGTCCTTTATCCACAATTTTTGATACAGCATATTACAGAGAAAGACTTCATCTACAAAACGTATATATTCAGTCTGCTGGGACATTTAATTTAGGTTTATTATAAACGAAAACAAATTGTTTTTTACGCTGCCCCATAGGAACACGTGCTAATAGTTACAACTTTGAGCTCGGATTTCTCAAAATTTTGACCCATTCGAAATATAATTTAGACTACCATTAAATTCAGTAGACTTTTATTTACAAGAAATAATATATCTCTGTTTAGGGACTTTCGTGAAGAAGCCCCCTTAAATCCTTCATTTCGATGAATTTTTGTAATTCTTCAGTTATTCTGAATGAAACTTCTAATCAATTGAAAAATATCATTTCAATGTAGTAGAAAAACGATTACAAAGAAATTTAGTTTCTACTAAGCTTTTTTTAAAAGTAGATCAGAGTAAGCAGGTAACAAGATGACTCATATTTCTTTCTTGCATTATTTATCGCCACTAAATCATAGACAATTTTTCTTTTTAGTTCAGATATAGCTATAATTTTGCTTAATAATGTAAGTTTACAAATTTTGTGAGTGAAAGCAAATTATTTTTTAGTATAATGTATTTAATATTCAAAATCTCTTATGATGATATTGTTCGTAAATAATCGAGAAAAAAATATTAGCTTACACCTTGAAGTCCATTAAAACTGTCACAGTAGTAATAAAAGTAAACATTAATAAAATAAAACTTATATTAGGTACTGTATGACAGCATCTTTTATTACAGACTTTGACATAAATTTTTTCGATAGAATTGGTACGTAATTATTGTCTTGGAACAGAAAGTCAAAAGGTATGGTGACATTCTCCAAAGGTACACAAACGTAAAAACTTATACAAATAAATAGTTCTACTTGATATACTGATTTTTTTATATTTTTTGATTCAACTAACTACTTTTAAACCCTTTGATCAATAAAATTTAGATAAAAATTTCAATTTGTACAGTAAATTTGGTTGGTTATACTTGCATGTCTTAAAAAAAAAAGTATTTTTTTTTACCACTAAGAAATCCCATATTTCACCTCAACTGGACGTATCTCGTGTTGTCGTCAAACAACACCCAAGTGCTCAAACAAATGATGAAAAATGTACCTACCGTGCGTCGAATCATAAATGATACGTATCTCGAGCATGTGCTATCCATCGTGACAAAAAGATTACGCGCAGGTGAGAAATCAATTGAACAAGTCGTGGCATCCACGAATTTCCCCCAGCCGCTGTAGCACATGAAAGGTGTTTGAGATTTTTTTTCAACTCCACTGTACGTCGATGAATTTTGATACACATTCTACTTCCAGATTAGTTTCACACACGTTATTATCATAACTTTTTGAAATTCACGACTGATCGTTTTGTCGTCGATTAAATAGACACAGGCTTACTGCTTTCATTGAGAACTCAAATATTGAATCTGCGTTCGAGTGCCGGAAAATCTCTTGTTTAACATCATCAAATCATACCCACTCGCGGGGGTCGGTGGATCATTACTTCTTCGAGCTGTTGAATACACCAACGAAAGTCATATAAAAAATAGCTGCAAACGAAACGGAAACGAGATGAAAAAAAATAGGAAGACAACGATGAGTAATTGCCAGTCCAGTATTTCAGCCCCCAGGTAGCTGCCTCCTGCTCCTTTACACCTTATAATTGTACTCAAACATGGATGGGGCACGTGCGCTTTGACATTGTACGTGTGCGTGCGATGCAGGCAAACGATCGAGACAAGGTTGCCAAGACAAACGTCTCCTGGGCATCGTGGCTCGGAAAACCAGATGGCAGATCACTGAACGAAATCATACGCTTATGATCATTAAGTATGTGCAGGCGCGCGCTTCGTTTGATTATTCGTGCTGCGAATGCGTGTACACCTACGCTAATTACCTGCAAACAGAAGTATGAATGAGTATTGTTTCAGAGCAAGTCGAACGCTATCTGCTGTCAAGTGGAAGCTTTTTGTGATTTGTTTTTGTGTTTTTTTTCGTAAGACATAGTATGTACTGTTAATAAATCTGGATGGTAAATGGATTGGTTTCTTGTTTCGATAGAGGGACTATCTGCGTCGTCTTTGTTTCAGTATGCAAATTTTGCTGTTTTGTACGTTAAAACTTGGGTTGTTACGAGCAAAATTTGGGCCCCCCATCAATCACTACCAATAATCGAGTCTAGCTTTTTTGCGGCCAACATAGAGATTCAATAAGTATACACCCGAGTCCCCAATAGAAATGGTATCATCACGTCCAACTAACCAACGAACTGGGCCCACAAATGTCTGATGATAAAAACAAAATGTCCCGTGATTAGCATAACTGAAGGTAATAACAATTATTTTGATTTATAACCTTTAATACCATTATCCAACCATAATTTGCGTAACGTAATCGAGTCAATGCTGTAATGTGCAGAGTTGGCGCAAAAGTAAAAGAAAATACGAATCGAACCGAAGGAAAACCGTGAATGAAAGCTACAGCACAGCGATTGTATATGCCAGCACAGCACTATAGGTACAATATTTATTGTACCATTGACCATAACGGTAGCGTGTTGTGCAAACTCAACAGGCTTGAAAGTAAATATGACAAAAGCCATGACATCAGCTCGCGGATCTGCAACAGCGGCAAAGGGGAGCAGGTTGTGGGTTGTGCGATTAAAACTGATGGCTCAGTAACGCGAGTAAAAATCATCGTGATGAACCTTTACTTGTACCACTACAGGAGGAGAATTGATTCCGAAGCAGTACAGGGGGATGGCATGAAAATTCGGGCTTTTGCGATACGGTGGATATTTCTGTGGTGGATTAAGAGCGCATGGACTTATCTGCCGCCGTTTGCTTGTTAATGCCGAATATTCGAGCTTTGTGGGAGAAACAAATGTAGAAGATAAAGATATACTTGATAAACTTTCCGTCTCACTAAAAATAGAAAAGCTGAGAAGCCGACGAATTCACGAGAAATTATGTTAGGTAACTTTTTTTAATGATTGACGGAACAAGATCCCTCGATTGTTCCAGGTAATAGTCAGTTGTATGAAACGGTGTTGATTGATGAAAGCCTGGGGACGATAATTTGTGAGGATAGATTATTTGGTGGTTATTCCGGTGTGGTTGATAGCATTTATTTTATTTTTTATCGATTTGATTGTGTCGAAACTACGTTTCTGTTCAAAAATATCATTTCGTGAAAGTTCCGTGGTACGAAACTCAACCAATACGTACGTTCGAAAGCTATCGTTGATCGTTAGGCAAAGTGTTATCGACATAAAAGTCACATTTTTCGTGGAAATTTCAATGGTCTAATATCGTATTTTACCGGTTTTATTTCAAAATTGGTGTATGGCACTACAAAATTTGATTCGGTTCGTCCGGGTATTGTCAAAAATTATTTATTTTGGGGCTCTTTTGAGGATTTTACGTCCTCAAAAGAGCGCATCGATACATCCAGAAAACCATTATTTCTTATAGATATTTACTTCTTTCTTCTCGCAAATTCTTTAAATCAAAATCTCGAAGCGAACAGAGCATACCTTACATCTTTTGCTTCCATTTTACCGATTTTTATCAATATCTGAACCGTAGTTTGTTTGAAAATCAATTTTTACTGAGATCTCCCGTGAGCAACCATTTTAAACCTATTGAAATAAAGCCATTTGTGTACATTTTTTGACGTTGTGTAGACTCACCAAATTTTAACCGAGTTCTTTTCATAGTAATAGTTGAGGGTGAGCCAAATTTTATCAAAACCTTGAGCGTACTTGGAGTATCAAGAGTACTACCTTTAGCTTCTTCTGAGATCAAAAAACGATTAATCCTTTTATATAATAAATATTGCAAAGATGCATATAATGAATATTGTTCGAATCAATGTCTTCGGACTAAGGAGGTTCTTAGAGAGGTACAGGGCGGGAGAGAGTCTGGCAATGCTGTAAATTTTTTTGGCTCTAGCACGCTGTCCAATATTGACGTAGTAGTTATTTACTCTATTGAAATTATTATAATTAATAAATAGGAAATTCAAAGCTAGATCTAAATATATAATCTATTTGTTGAATTTAATTGAATGTACTTGTTAAAATCGTGTTACTAGAATGCGTACTGTAAAAAAAAAATAAATAACCTTTGAATTACAAATGCCGGTGGCAAAGACAAAATTCGTTTTAACGGAAAGTTTGCTAAAAAATTGAAAGTAAATACATACTGACGAGGCAAAATGTTGAGTGAAAAGAGAAAAAAAAAAGCTTAAAGTCTTGAAAATTGTACAGTTAGAATGAGAAAAGTTGACATTTCTGTTGATGGTAAAAGAGTTGTTGATATCAATTGTATTTCCAAGAAAATGTTTTGCAGTAAATTTAATCATAAACTACATTTGACTGATATTATATTGATGAATGTATTCAGGGATTAGGATTCATTTTTCATTTGAAATCTGGTTTTTAGTAAAACATTGTAAGTTACAAAAAAGTTGTTTTTACTATTCATTAAATTTTTAAGAGCGTGTCAAAACAGCGTCACCAAGTCGACTACTGCAACCTCACTTTTAGCTATTTTTTAATAGAAATTTGTTGTGGGACTCGCTCAAACTTTGAAAGAATGTTCTTTGAATACTATTCTAAAAAAAAGCAACTTAATTTATTTTTCTTGAGCTTGAAATTGATGTGATTTTTGAAGAGCTTCTTTGAAACTCTGATGTTTTAACAAGTATAACGTCAGCTGCTATATTTAAGTAGAATAATAAATACGATAAACTATGAGCAATTTGTTATTCAAAATGAATTTTTGTATTGTACGCCCTTTAATAAATCTATACTGTTTTTGTGCGATCATCTCTCATCATCAGCAAATTCAAAGGTTAACTGAGATTTTTCAGAATCGGGTTGACGATTTTGTCGTATATCTAACCATCTCGACCTTCGTGGTAGTTTCTAGATCCTTTTTATTGAACGTCTGCTATGTAAATTTAATTATACTTGAAAACTAAATACACAACGTTTATAGCGATGAATTTCTATCAATAATATGAAACGCTTCCATTCTACTATATACTATACCTTTAAAAAGTGTTTAGTTTTTAAATCTAATCAGACATGGTTACGCTATGCACTTGTACCTAGTGATTGGTTCTACTGACGCATTTTGAGGGAGAGTTTCAAAAATGCGATTAAATGGTAAAACTGCGTCAAGTCATCCAATCATCGCGAAACGTATCCTTGTCTCGAATACTTCGAAGTGCGTTCATTTTTGTGTTGCTTCCTTCCGTTCTTCCTCACTCACGAGTCCATATGGTATACTTGTAGGTATTTATAAAAAGTCACCCACCGCATACCATCACCCACGTAAATGAAAAACCGCTGATGCGTCCGAATAATGCAGATGTCGATGCTCGCATGGGCAAGTATTTCAAGTATGCTCAGTGAGACAGTTGCATATCGGAAACGATATGGACGTACTTTGGAATCGTATTTTCGTTATCATCGTATGACAATAAAAATTGTGAGGTTTTGTGGATAAACACTTTACGGGGTTACCCAGGTGTAAAAACGAAAGCACTTTACTCTCAATAAAAGTGCTATCAAGTTAAACACAAGTCTTTCGATTTTTGCCACTCAGTTTTTAAGTACTACAAAGCATTGAAAACTTTGAAAATTGAACGGTCATGCATTTCACGGATTTGCATGAAAAGAGAAGGCAATATGAAGCACCATAAACTATACCCTTGAAAGTAGAGGCGCGCTTTTTACATACCTGAGTACTCCTAGTTCAATGCTCATCTTTTTTTTCCTCCACGGTACTAAAGTTCCACTGCAGGATCAAGTAAGGAGAAATTGTAAAAAAATGCGTGACGTACCCGAGTCAAGTAGTAGACAGCCCGGGCGTGGTCGCAACTATAGGCATCGCTGGCAACACCTTGTGATAAAAATCACGTACACTTTGATAATTGGCACGCACAAAGCACATACACACACATTTATGTATATATGCATATTTCTATGGTACTAGTTATCACACGAGCATTTAAACTCCAAACATTTGGATGTACGTCCAGTTAATCACATCAATCAAAAGAATTGATACCCAAGTTATAGAGAAGGTAAAACACACATTTACTAATATTTTTACTTACACGTATCAATATTTGTGTCCAAATGACGGATAAGCAAGTCCCGGTGTCATCTAACCCACACGCGGACAAACTTTTCCAGAAATCACACATGTACGCGCACGAATGAAGCAAACAGTCTAATCGTGCTGGCGTGTTGGGTGACACAAGTAGATGAACAAAATGCAATTGACAAGACAAACCTTTTTTTTTAGGGTACTTACATGTAGTGTTTTTTAGTCACGACTGCTTTACAGAAGTGCCTTATATTTTTGCCGGAGCAAAAAGTGTAATGTATAAAAACCACTTATGGAGACGTATATATATATCGACTGCATTGCATAACTCTGACAAACTAAAGTCAGCTTTTTTTCATGTAACTGTTTGGATGCATATTTTAGGTCTATATACACAGTCAAGATAAAACGTATAGATCTATTTTTATAGAGGTCAAATAACCAGTTATTTTGCTACAACTTCAGTTTTAGATTTATAGCTTAAAAAGTAATGTAGTGGTGCTACTATCGATTAATTAAAAAAACCGTTTTTGTTCATACGAATATGGGGTTATAATTAATGCTCAGGTAAGAAATGTGGCAGTCGTGCCTTGGATGCGAAAATTTACTTTTTGCATAGCCACTTGTTCTTATTGTTATTTTCTAAAGAAAAAAATTACAATTTTGACTGAAACATTAGGTACCTACATACGATATAAATCAACAAAGAATCTATTTAAATGTCAAATTTTAGATGAACAGTTTTTACTGAATATTTAGTGGACATTCGAATGCTCATTGTCAAACAAGGCGTAATTGCTTTAAGCTTTGTTTATCATTCGTTGATTCGTTTTTAAAAATTAATCGTGTTTTCAAAAGAATTTGCGACTCGGGAGGCATAAAAAACGACAATATTGACATTCTCTCGTTTCACTTGAAATATTGCCTTCAATTTTCAAAAAGCACACGTCAATGAACAACTCATGTTTATAGCGCTGCAAGCTGTGCATTATAAAAAATTTGACAAAACAAAATGCCAAAACAACTTATATTCCAATCTATTCGAGTCAAACTATATATCCTCGAGTAACCTTTCGACATTGCACATTCAAAATGACATAAAATAAGAACTTTGTGCAGGTACTCTCAATCCATCAGTCGAAAACGCCGAGGCATTCAGATTCCAAAAACTGGCGTGAGATCCTTTGCCATCAACATCGAAACATACACGTCCAAAATTCCCGATACTTATTCTTTCACCGAGATCCCAGGGAAACATCATCCAATAACACGCAGCCAAAGCTCGGGGTTTCTTTCAAGCGAATAATCAATAGCAAATACATCCTCTGAGGTCGAGCATGGAGGCGTCCGATGACTCACGTGTGACACCAGCCGCACGTGCAGTTCACACGTCAGCACAAAAAATGGCACCTCGTGTAGAGGAGGGGGTTATTAACCCAACGGAAAAAAAGCACGGCTAGTCAAATCGCCCGGAAGACGGAAGCGCAGCGTGAGCAGGGTCGTTGACTCCGGGCGGATCATCGGCCAACCTGTACCACCGGGTCGTTACACCCCACACCTGCGACGGTAGCTGCCGATGTGCAGCGCAACCACGTCTCTTTCTCCTCTTCCGTTCGCCGCCAGTTTTCTCTTATCGCGTTATTTTCAGTGGTCTCCCGAGCGCTATCCGAGCAGAAAAGCCGGGAAAGACGCGCCTTTCGGAGAAGCGCTCCTATATGTGCACCTCAGACAACCGAGACAATGAACCCATGCTCTTTCCTTTCTTTGCTTCTCGGGCGTGTGACGTGTACTACACGCGCGTCCCGATAAGGCGATTCCCGTTAGATTAAGGTTGTATACCGATTAATTTGTTTGACAGAGCCGTGTTTTACGGCCCCGATAGAGTTGTCGTCTTCGAACGATTCGAGGTGATTCACGGTACTTTTTTTTCCATCCAACCACACCGAAACGCAGACCACTTTCAGTGCGAATCATTGTTGTTCCAGCGTTATACTTTTTGGAGCGATCGATCGAAGCGACCGGTGAACTTTTTTTTCGTTCGCCACGGAAAATTGTTTTCTACGTAAACTGGGGTCTCTGTTTCATAGAAGCTCGACAATAGCTCCGGGGGAATCCCAAAATCTTTGTTGCCGGAAAAAAAGACGAATCACGCTGTACCAGCCCAGATGTGGAGAAAGGAGTCACGGTATACGCATGAGTTCTCCGTCACCTTGTGCAGGCCGCACTTCTTTCGCCTCAATCGCAAAAGAGGTGTTTTCCATAACTCACCGCTGGTTGCGCAAAGCTTGCAGAGGCACTCCACCTCATGGAAGACACCTCGTGGGCCCGTTTCCTCCCAGTCAACACCTTCGACCTACGTTGCGGGCCCACGTACTAAAAACCACAGACAACCATTGAATGTTAATTATCATCGTTCGCGTATAGCGACTTGGGTACGAACATCATGTGTTATTAACCGAGCGATGGAATGGAGTAGGAGAAGCGCACGAATACGCAAATTACTCGTCGGGCGATAGGCGACACGCGTCGGTCGTGTCGAGGCGTGAGGAAACAATGATTTTTTTTTTCCTACAAGCGAATGGCTCATCAATCTCGCGTCGCTTGGCTTCCGAGAGGAATAAAATCTTCGAGTTATTGTTGGAACGATTGCAATATAACATGCTGCGCTGTACACGAGCGTGGTTGCTATTGCTTTTGGAAAAATGAGATTTTTATGTTTTGCTTTCTAATACATGTGGATAAGAATTTCTTATCTGGATAAGGTGAAACATCCGGTGCTTCGACACTTCTCGTACAATAAAATGTAATCGTTAACTACTTTTTTTTTCTTTGAATTAAAAATCAATCACTTAATCGTGACCCAATTTTTAAACAATATCCTGGTGAAAGAGCGTTAGACGGAAACTTGTAAGGTAAGGGAAAAAATTTTGTCCTTTCATGGTGTACGTCAATGTGAATTGGATGAAATCTTTCTATACTGGTAATAACACTTTATACTAACGACTACATGACAAAATCAAAGCAGTTCGGGACTTTTTTAGTTGACAGTTTCTGAGAAACGTATTTCCTTGCCATTTTTTTCATTTTCTGCTATTTAGTTGATCTTTCAACATACAGGCCTTTGATTTAAGTGAGACCTTATGTTGAGACAAAAGCAAAAGTAGATAATAGGAATGAGATACTTTGATAATATTAAACTACACACTTGAAATGATTTTGCAGTATTAAAGTCTGGGAAGCCGAATGAAAGTAAAATAATGAAGCATCGCGCGGCTGTAATGTGCGGGTGCTCAATTACTGAAACCAATTTTTTAGGAGGTTATTACGTACCTCATTACTTTTAACATAGAAGTTTTTGAATCAAACTATATATTTTACCTTAAGTATTATTTATAACATGAAAGCTTTAGAATAACTACCTTCTTTTCGAGAAATAAAATCTTCAAGTTGGTTGACCATACATGTAGGGTTATACGAGACTATAAACATCAAATTATTGGAAATTATTTTAAAATCTGAAGTTTCATTTTATTGAGTCTAAAATAAAATAAAAAACTAAAGTATCATTCTAGATGAAAATGAGAATGTTGTTGTACAATTACAGAGGATCTAATCATAACATTTAAAAATAAAGTAATTAAAAGCTGGAATCCAATTATGTCAAACAATATAAGTGTATCTAAGGAAATTACTGAGTAATTTAGTTTTGAAGAATCAATTCCGTTTTTTTTTTTTCTCCTTTTTTCTAACTATTTTTTAGTTTTCTACACGTGGATCTGAAATTTATTTTACGATTATTGAAGAATTATGAAACCCAAAAAATGTTTGAACTAAAAATACACAAAGATGCATCTATCTGTTGCAATTTTTTTGTATGTTGCGATCCAAAAAAGCTGGTAGATGCTTTCCATTTCGATCGATGAATTTTCAGCTCAGCTTTCCGTTGAACTTTGTTTGATCTATATTTAAGAGCAGTGAAATATATTTGCTTATGTCAATATGGACTATGAAAAATAATCTTTCAAATAGTCTCTTCTATTTTTTTATTGTCACCTAACGACGGAGACTCCGAAAGAAAGCTTCCAATCACCTGTATATCTTTGCATTTTGTGCTCCTAAATTATTAATAACTATAAGTATTTCATGTAAATGATAGAGTCACATGATCAAACTTCGAGCTAACTACATCATAAACAGATTGGTATCATTTCAAACGATCTCCCTTTCGCGCTTGATCGAGCGTACGATATGCTTATCACATTTCACAGGTGAGATTCGATGATTCATCGGAACACCAATGCAAAAGCTTTTTTTCTCGATTAATTGAAATCTAAACTATTAACACTAGCTACATGATGGCTCTGTCGGTAGAGTGTCTACCTACATATCTTGGTGGCCGGGGTTCAAATCCCACTCTGGACCAAAATTTTCAGTAATAAATCAGATTTTTTTCTGGATGGGATTAGAGCTTCAGTAACCCTTCCGTGTTCTTACCTACCGTTTCTCACCTAGTGTTAATTAAACAAACGTGTGGCTAAATCCAAGTTATAGTGTCAAAATAGCCATGTCTGAGTCCCTTAAGGGATGATGAGGAATTAAAAAAAAAAAAACTGCCAACACATTTGTACATATTTGTACATTTGTAAATAGGCACATATATTGTTTTTCAACCGATACTTTGCATTATGGCTGCATAGATATGATACTTCACTTTGTTCGATATAAATACTTTGATATTTTTTCGTCAACTTCAGAGGGTTTCCTCGAGCAAGTAAAAATTGAGATAAAAATACGTGGAAAACAAGATTATGCTCTTCATTAATGAAAAGAGCCGTATCAAAAACACTACGGAAAGAATGAAGGAGATTAAGTAAAAGTAATTAAGCTTAAGCGGAACGAAGCCCGCCACTATACAGTCATTGCAAAAGAAATAAAGCTAGCCAGTATACGCACATGTGCGTTGCATCTTTTATCAATGATTAGAAGCAAGGCCATTATCTCGTCGGTCGATCGCCCGTGATAGTACAGTCAATAAACTGGGATTTAGTGTCGATAGTGGAAAAGTTGCGGAACAGCACCGATTTTGATAAAACTTTTTGTAATGTGTTCGTAGGACCCTAAGGAACATTCAGCCAACTCGAACCATTACGAATCTGATGTCAGATTACACGAATTATGCTACCTAGCCCCCAAATCGGACCATTTTGGGCCGAAATTTCCATTTTTTCAACACAAAAATGGCAGAGGGGGTATTGGCAAAGGGATTATTGTATTTTCTGCGTAAATTTGTAATATTTTCGGGAATATAAATAGTAGTTATTTAAAGTTCGTGCTTTATAATAAAAATTAATTTATTTAATACAAAAATCAGTGTGTTTCAACAAAAATTGGTATATTTACATATTTTTATTCATAATCCGAATCATTCTCAAGAATTGGAGATCCAGGATTCATCTGCTCTTCGTTATCACTATCTTGTTGGTTTGCAGTTGATTGCTCTGCTTCATCGTCTTCAGGTGCAGCCAAAATTTCCAGTGTAAAGCAATTACCACAGTTGCTTCCTTGGCAATATTTGCAACTTGGCGTGCAGTGCAATCCTGCTTTTCTGCAGCCACACTTTCTGTCACACCCTTTATTACACCCACACAAAATCACATCAAGTATTTTTTGAGGTACAGGAGGTTTTGTCATCCTCACTGGAACAAGCGTGCCATCCAGCAATTTCCAACCCCATTTGGTTGCATCTAACGCGGAAAACTCGCCTTCTATGAAACCTATCCAAGAACTTACTTGATAATACACACGCTTCAAGTGCTCTCTGAAACCGTTTCAGCCATGCCAAAAATGGCACGATTCACTGCGTACGTACCATGATTCGTGTAATCTGACATCAGATTCGTAATCAGCAATCAAAAATACCCCCAAAGCACAGTTTTGATGATAAATACTCCTTTTGCCATTTTTGTGTTGAAAAAATGGAAATTTCAGCTTAAAATGGTCCGATTTGGGGCGTACGTAGCATAATTCGTGTAATCCGACATCAGATTCGTTATCGGCGATCAAAAATACCCCCAAGAGCACAGTTTTGATGATAAATACTCCGTTTGCCATTTTTGTGTTGAAAAAATTAAAATTTCGAGCTTAAAATGGTCCGATTTGGGGCGTACGTAGCATAATTCGTGTAATCCGACATCAGATTCGTTATCGGCGATCAAAAATACCCCCAAGAGCACAGTTTTGATGATAAATACTCCGTTTGCCATTTTTGTGTTGAAAAAATTAAAATTTCGAACAAAAATGGCCCGATTTGGGGCGTACGTAGCATAATTAGTGTAATCCGACATCAGATTCGTTATTGGCGATCAAAAATACCCCCTTGAGCACAGTTTCGATGATAAATACTCCGTTTGCCATTTTTGTGTTGAAAAAATGGAAATTTCAGCTTAAAATGGTCCGATTTGGGGGGTAGGTAGCATAATTCGTGTAATCTGACATCAGATTCGTAATCAGCGATCGAAAATACCCTGTAGATGAGAATTTGGGCCAAAATAAGCGTTTTCAAAAAATTGTTTAGTCACCTCCGTGGTTGGGGCATTTTTTTGGGGTGCATATGCCCCCCGCTGGATTCCTTTGCCCCACCCCCCCCCATGACGAGGTTGAGTTGGCTGAATGTTCCTTAGGGTCCTACGAACACATTATAAAAAGTTTTATCAAAATCGGTGCTGTTCCGCAACTTTTCCACGTATTCCATCTTATTGACTGTACTATGACTGGTTGTCGGAGTTATACTTACGTTCGCCCCCTCCCCCTTCGCATCGAAGATACCGCGTAATTGTGTATACGCACCTATATATACTTTTTTTTTCTATATTATAGTGCTCTACGTCCTGGCTCCTTTCATAAGGGCACTACTATGGGCACTTAGCACTTGGGAAAGGAACAAGGAAAGGGATGGGAGGCCCCCCATTACAGGGAGGGGGTAGGGGAAATTAGGCAAGTATGCTGCGAGGAGGAGGTCGCCTAAACCCTCTTCGAGGAGCATTGTGTGGTGAAAAAGCACATGTGAAAAATCACAGAGGTACTTGCCCGAAAAGTCGCACTCGCCGGGAATCGAACCACGGCCTCCCGAGTGCCGACCCACGATCTAGCCGACTGAGCCACCGCGCGCTCACCCTATATATACTTACTTTGGGTTGCTTGCACGGACGAGTAGCACGTGCATGGGCACATAATATCTACAGTATGAGCGAGCTGCTGCCGCTTGCGCGCACTTGACTCCGCCACTGTGCTGACTTAGGTACACGCAAGCGCCTGATTTACTTACTGACCCTAAGTACTGCTACTATACTATAGATATTCTATAGTGTGTTAGCTAGCTTTGGAAAATGCGGGACAATCTGTGTACCTTACATAAATGCAATGTGAAATTATTTTTTAGTTTTAAAGTAACATTATTTTAGAGGCCACGGTAGCACGGTGGTATAGGTTGTGGTTCTTATAGCTCGGGAGCTTGGTAGCACAGGCTTCAGAGTTCGAGACCTGGTCTCTACTCACTTGGCTTGCACCTCTGAGCATCTACTTTCTCATGTGCGTATTCCAACTGTGGTCCAATGGTTCGGAAGCCATGTCAAATAAGGTCCCCATTGCTGTGTAAGTGATTGATGTCACAATTAAATCTGAGGCGGTTTTTTACTATGCCAATGAATGTAAATGCATAGTAACACAGCATTGCAGATCCTATTGGGCACAGTTCATCAGAAATGGTTGTAAAAAAAAAAAAAATTTAGTTTTGCAATGTATTTTGTACTGATGTTAGGAGAAAGTCGATTTTACTTTGATTTTGGACAAAAAAAACTTTTTTAGGTCTCTGTCCCCTAGTCCAAATTTCACAGAATCATAAAAAAAGAATCATGATCGCATCGTTTTTTCACTACTTGAAAAACTTTTTTTTAGAATTATAAAAAATTTGAAACTTTACAATTATCTTGAGTGAACGCAAAAACAATTTAGTGAAAATTTTTTGTCCTCAGGACTCATTTCATCAGGCTTCTAGTAATCCAAGTTGAATGAGAATAGAAGTGACAGACACTGTGGACGCATGAATTTTCAAATTCAATGACCTTTAGAGTGCGAATTTTAGACTTACACTCTAAATGGACACAATGCACAAAGTTTCGAAAAATATGATTTGGAAAAAAACAGACACAACACCTATGCATCCTCTCGTGCTCATCGTTAACTCGTGCAAATTCAGCACACGTTACACATTTGCTACGCGCTAAGCTGCCTATTAAGTTTTCCGTTCGTTTCCTCCGTATTTTCGTAATCTCTGCTCGTATCACGTCTGCCATTATGCGCTAGCTTCGATTCTTATTGCTCTTATCGTCAATCTCGGCGTTTTCTAGACTCGGCGGGCTCTCACTTCCTTCACTTCGCCCATGCCTGCCACACACACACACACATCCGTACAAGCAAAGGTCAAAGCAGATAAGCGCGAGGCGCCAAAGTGCTCATCGGCCGCCAACGACTGCGGAATTTCTCTCTGATCGTGCGTCGTTTTATGCGTCATTTGCGCACGTTCGTCAAGCAAATTTCTTTCTTTCTAGACAAATCAATCGAAATGTCTGCGTCACTTGCATCAGAAAACTCGATGCGCATCATTTTGTTCCCATTTGACTACATTTTCATTGCCTACAGTTACAACATATATCTGTTACCAAAAGTTTATAGGTTTGAAAATCGGGGCAATGCCCGAGTTGCGTAACGCGCATTTTTTGCAGTCGTACGCCAAGATGTACTGAAAACGCCACGAGTAGGATAAATTCACAGTTTAGTGACGTTTTTGGGGATTCATGAGACGTTTGAAAAGTAAAAACTCATTCATTTGTTGTAATCGAAGAAAAAAGAGTACATCACCTGTTGTAGTTAGCCACGTGATGACATGTGAAATGTCTTTAATCGTATATGAAGAAAATGACCATGTGATTTTTTATCTCTATGATTTCGATGCTTGCAATAAAGAGATTTTATTTAACGCGGCTTCTGAACCATCGAGCTATGGAATATGCGAGGTGCGAGCTGATCGACTAAAGGTCGAGACTCAACTTACAGTCTGCCCGTAGTACCAATTCTCCAAGTTGAGTACAAGTTTTTCTAGTCTAAACCACTGAATTACCAGCAACACGTGTACGACTTAGTACTTATATATCAATTATGGTCCAGCAGTGGCTCAGTGGTCAGCGAGCTATATAGTTACACAGACAATAATTATGATATATTCTAGAGGTTGAGGGCTTCACTCCCGAAAATGATTTCCGGATTTTTTCTCTGAGCTGTTTTCCGCGAGAAAAGTACGCTAAGCACCTTTCGTTTTGGATCGAATTTCTTCCCGGAACTTTTTACTAAGCTTGGTTATGGGGTTTTTCTTGTTCTTCAGGTGAAACCAAGGCAAAACGGCAACGCAATAGTTGGCGAGGAGTTGAAATAGGAGTTGGTATGATACCGATGCTTTGCCAATGAGCACCATCGGCCTTGCCTTCAAGAATCTGATCCTTAAAATAATGGTACCTTGTTTGGGAATGCTACGCTAGGTGCAGAGACGATTTTCCATTGCTTTCGGTGTAGTTTCCTTCGGAAGAATGGCGTAAATACACTTTATTACTTTTTTGACTGCAAAGACCCCCGGAAAGATAGTCGCCATCAGGTCTGCACTAATGGCCTTTATTTGGAAGCCAAATTCGAGCTCATGCTACTTTCCAGAGAAAAAGCCTCCTTAAGTACATAATGAATTTTATTTTGGAATCTATGCACTTCCTCGTCGATTTTACAGAGTAAAAAAGACATCGAGTGCTCTGACACCTTCTTGCCAACGGAAATTCCGAATTTTATGTCACTTACGCCCTTTTTCGGGGTCAGATCAACATTTGTTCTTACTTGGGTAACATTTCATAAACCGTTACAAATAATTAAAAATTTTTCCATGATTTTTACAAGCACAGTTACATTGTCAATCACCCTGCGAATCTATTGATAGGAAAAACTCATTTTTTACCGAATTGTCACTTCATAACATTCTTCTTTGGGATGGCAGATATTTCTACAATAAATTTTTAAACTGTCTGTATTATGAAAACTGGATTCGTAATGATTCAAACTGTCTGTATTATGAAATAAAAATAATATTCATTAAAATAAATAGAAATAAAAAAAACTATATGGGTACTAAAGCATAGAGCCACATACTTTCAGCTGTAGAGTAAAATTTTTATGTACTCAGAATATGGGATATAAGGATGGAGATATAAAAGATAACAATTTTAAAAACGGTATTAAAAATATTAAGGAGAATAAATATAAATCAATAATCAAAACGATTACCGCATTCAGTGACGAAGATGTAGAAAACAAGAAAAAAAGACTACCAGCTATAAAATAATACACCTTGTACATACAAATTAAGATGAAGAAATAGCAAATAAAATAAAAGAACATGGAATGAAACAGTCAATGGTAGAGAGACAAAGATACGAAGAGAATGACAACACCTGAAAATTTGATGTATAAGTTAAAACACAAATACCCAATGAACATGGTATTTTAATACTGAATACAGTCAAGAAATTGTAACTTCATAAATAGAAAAACAATTATTCAACATGAAAATAATGGAAAATAATCACAACGACAATGTAACATAGATCAAAAGTAGAGACGTATAGACCAAATCATTAAAAAAATAATTTTATAGAAGAATGGCTTGAAAATATCAACAGACACATAGAGCAACTGGAATTACTGACAGAACACTGATATAGAAATAAAAATTAAAAACTAGTAATATAAAAAAACTAACTAAAGCATAACGAAAATAGACATGGAAAGATAATTACAAACGCAGAGACTTAGAAAAGGAAACTGGTAACTCAATATTACAAGGAAAAAAAAAAACAAATACACTGATGATAAAAAATGACAATTGTAGAAACAGTCATTTAAAAGAAAGATTAAAAAATAGAGAAGTAAAGAAACAGCGTTTGATCCAAAGATCAAAAGACACAAATCCCTAGGCGTAAAAACAAGAAGTTAACATAAAAAAATTTAATTTTTAACAGAGTTGGAAAAATAAAAAAATAAAAAATCAGGACTTAGACGTAAAGACGTTATATAAAATAACGTCAATAAAACTTTAAAAATTACCGAAAAAATCTGACAGATATGTGTATTTACAAATGTAAACGTACAAAAGCGTAATTATTGAGTCCCAAAGTTATAGAGTAATATATTTATTTATGAAGTTTTGAAGTGAATAATAATGGAAACGTATTAATTAAGTTAAAATAAAAACAACACTCATACGAAAAGACGAATAGATGCAAAGTAATAGATAGAACCATATGGATGGATGTACAAATATACATGAGTAAGGTACTTCGGGGTAACCACGATTTTTTTCATGAATCAAACATAATTTGTTTGAATTTTTCAGAGGCATGTGACAAATCATTTCTTGTAAAATAACTTATAAGTTTATGTGGAATTTTAAAAACCTCGCACATACTATTTAATATTTTAATCCTTTTGTCTCTTTGTACTTCTGATTATTAATGTTTCTGTCTTTTAGTTACAATCTCCTTTTATATTGTCTTCGAGTTTTAGTCTTTGCGTATATCCACGACCTATTCTTTAACTTATAAATAGCTGTAAGTTTCCATTCATCTCATAGCTATTTGTATTTTTTTCATTTTAAATACTATTATTTTCTTAACGTTTCTGTTTGTTTTTCTATCTCTGGCTATCTGTTTCAATCGTTTTATAACTACATTTTTCGTACATAAACCTCAAGTTGTACATACGTTCTTCACATCACCGTTTGTATTTCTCTATATTTGCATTTTTATCGTATGCCTTACTTTCCGTACCTAATATCTTAAATTATATCTCAAAATTTTGTAGGTGAATGAAGCTGTTAAATATCCAACTATGATGTTATATTTTTTATTTTTCCATACGCAGATAGCTCTAATTATCAGTGTCAACACTGCCAACACTGTATATCTCTATAGGTATAGTTTAGCAGACAGACAAACGATAAGCAGTGAGCTTATCGGCGACGATTCGGAATTTGCATTGTAAGTGAAAAAGCTGAGATACAAAATTGTACTCAAGAAAAGCACTTATTTTTTGAAAATTTTTTTTTTTCATTTGTGAATCACAAACGTTAGTACAAACTGTAATTTTGACTAGTTGTGAATTCATGTACATAAGATTTATCTCCTGGCAATTTCCTGGCAAGGATGAAAAAAAACCAATTGTTTGTAATGAATGTTAAGTAAATATAACATTGTTCTTAACATGCATCGTAGTTCACTATCAAAGTAAGTATAACTTGAATAATTGCTTAAAGAGATGAGGACGGTAATGTGAACACTTTGTGTTAAAAGCTGCAATGTTATATGTATTGGGTTAATAGTATTTAAAAAGAAAATACTAATTATTTGTAGAAGTCCATAGATAAACCATTTATTTAAATAAAATACTCTACGTATAGCGATGACCAAATGGTCAGATAGTACTTTTGACTAAGGTTTTGTTTTTGTCATTTGGCGACGTTTTCTCTAATACTTTCTCCGGCTCTTTTACTAGAATTATAATTCTAGCAATAAACTTTAATGAGCTTCTGCTGTTTTATGAAAGCTTTCAAAAAAGCATTAAATATAATACTAATGAGAGAAACTATGTCTAATTATCAGGAAGTTTATTTAGTATCTTATTTTGATATATAGGATCGTACACTACTGTACTATTACAACTACTTACCTTATGGCTAAAAAATGTTTAGTATTATCCAACTCCATCTCATGCATATTATGCAAAAGATAAGTTAGTGTCCACTATTTCAAAAAGCATCCATGATACGTCACTTACAAAAATTAAAACAAGTATTAATTCACTAATATACAATTGTCAACTAAATTCCTTCTCGTTTTCAATAGATTGTTATCTCAATTGTATTTAATTTTCTAGCATAGTTGTCACTGATTATAATATTGCGTACTAATTAATGATTATTTGATTTGATTTGATTTGATTAAATATTGTTATTGTGTATTGTTACATTGTTATATTCCCATGAAGCCATACGTGGTTGTACCCCCTGGCTTAAATAAAGACTTATACTATACTATACTAATAGTAGTTTTCATACCTGGTGGCACATATGTCGGGGTCGGGTCCGAGGGACTTCTTGTGTTTGCTCTGGTTGGATATGCAGTACAGGTGCGAATTTTAATTTTCAATCTGAGGGTGCAGTAAAAGTTGAAGAATAAAAAAAATACCCAAAGTAGGAAAAATGTATTTATTTATTAATATTGAACATCTACACTGTAAATCCAAGCGTGTTAAAGTACACGTTTAATGTGTGTAGTTACAATTTTTGTTTTTTTATTAAATGCATGGTGGTGGCGTGAATAAGAATGTTAAGAACAATTAAACCTGTATGATCCAACAAGTGGTTAAGTAGTCAGTTACATTGCACTAGACACATTTGAATGGGGAAAACCAATGTACAGCCATTTTATACCAATCATTGAAGCAAAAAAATTGTTTAGTTTAATAGAAAAGGTGAAATAGTTTAATAAGTGCTGATTTATTTTTTCTTAAAATGTTTATCAAGACTACTATAATGAATTTTGTGAAAATTGGAATTTACGATTACACGCTTTAAGCGTAAGCGTTTTGCTTTCCATTTCCAATCGAAAGCGACTTGGACATAATAAGCAGTCAAAGTCTCTATTGTTTAATAATTCATCATAAAAATTGTTACGAAAAAAAGAAGTCATCGTATAGTATCGAAAGTAGATGTTTTAACAAATCATTGCGACACAGCAAAGGATTGGAAAAGGAGGAGAAAAGCACCAAGATAGTAGAGGTTATCATTCGGTGGGATTGAAATAAAATTTTTTCACCGCGGATTAAAAGAAAAATTATTTAACAGCTCTTGTCGCAACTTTTTTTGCACTTCTAGTTACGCAACAGGGTATACGGTGCTCGGTGTTGCCGAAATCGCGTCCGTCAGCCAGAACGGGGAGACTTGGTGAAAACGTCCCGACGAGCCGATTTGCGCGTGTCTTTTTCAATTTTTTTTTTCCACTTGTACTTACAGACACGCTAATACTTCTTGGACAGTGGAAAAAAAAACTTAACAATACGATATGAACCAAATCGAATCAGCGATCGTGGCCAGACTCGCGAGTTGTACCGCAAATTTCACCATTTGCGTAAAAAAAAAGATTGTTGCAACATACTCCTAGATACAACTGAGTTCTACTTGCCGAAATCTAATAGAATTACAGTAGCTGAGTATACTCATCGAAAAGTTCATCTATGGAATAAAAGTTTAAAATTGTATGAAGAAGTGTCTTATAATAACTCGTAAATTGTTATTTAATATTTTTTTTTTCAAGTACATCCAAGTTGGAATAAAATAATACAGTTAAGTAAATTTTGTGGCATTGTACATCAGAGCCAGATATCACATTGCTGTTGTTTTCATAAAATATTGTTCACTTAGTTTTCTTTATCATTGATAACTGTTCTATTAATTGAACAAAACTTTGGTACACAAAGAAAAAACAATATTTTAAGTACCAAAAATAAGTGTATTTGCATAAAATACTGAAACAATATTAAACATATGCATGTCAAAAAGTGGGTATGAAACCCATGCACGATATTTAATTTCTTCATTCTAGGCAAGTTGATTTTTTATATTGACTTAGCTACTATGCTTGTTTCGATGGCATGAAATTTAGGTGTTGAAGGTGTTAAAATGAAGTGTCGAAAGATTTATTCACTACAGATCTATAAGTTTTGTATTTGATGCTTTGCTGTAAATAATAATAATGATAAAAATAACAATAAACGTGAAAATAATGTGAGAACGTGTATTTCAAACATTTTTTTTTTCGTTACATATATGTTTTCTCACTGTTTTATGTTTTCCTGTAGTAAGAAAAAACAAGTTTCTTGCTACTTTTGTACTTCTTTTGCAGTATAGACCATGTGCATCCTGAAGTAAAAAGAGCAATGAAAAAGAAATTGTAGTTTGTCCAATTTCACAAGTTCTGCTCAAACTACTTCGTAAGTGTAAAACAAAAATTTAAAAAGTTACAGCGAATAATCAGGTCTTTTGATGTTTGAGCGTTACAGTATCAGTTTCTCAAAACTATTCATGTAAAAAAAAAGTTCAATTGGATAACAGCTACTTGAGTTTATACGAAAACCTGACTTTCTACGCACACAAAGCATACTTAATCTAAAGAGCAACGCGGACTTTATTCTTATTTCTTTGAAGACCAGTACTACGGCACTTCAAACGATACGCTACAAAAAGTGGCTCATTTAATCTACCAAAAAAAAAAGCACCAGCTTCATGACTTTCCGGCAGAAACTTCAACAGGGATTTCGAAAGGAAAGCATCGAGAGGACGGAGACGCGCGCGCCGGTAAGGACACGGCAGCTCGCGGAGTACGGAACAGCGTGGATCGGGTAAACAACAAATAAAGGTGTAGGTACGGCGGCGGAGAGCCACGCGCGCGTAACGCAGGCCGAAAAAAAGAGAAACGCTCGGCGCAATGGGTGCGCGGGAGGTCGCGGGGAAACCGTTTAAGGAAACGGCCGCTCCTCGCTCGACCGGGAGATCCTCTCTCGCGAGACGACCGGAGGAGAGGGAGGAGGTGACGGAAGAGGTCGTAAAAGCTCACGCGCTTCGCCGACGCGCACCTCAGGCTTCAAATGAAAGCGAAATCCATGCACCATAAAAAAAAAAAAAAAAATTGACACCATCAGCCACTATGTCTAACATTGAGTCTGGTCAAATGATCGTGTAGACAAAGTCACTTTTTCCATTCCAATATTGGAAAATTATCTCATATGAGCTGTTGTTTCTAGCAAAAACATTTGTTTGCGAAGTCATTTTGGAATTTTTCTGCAACCAAAGCCAAAATGAATAATATCTTCTGCATTATCCTCACAAGATTCAACCGGCCTCTCGATGAAAGTGGCACCGTCGATCAATAATTACGAAAAGAGCTAATGAAGTAGAACGGCGACAAAAACTTGAGGCTGGATTGTGAAAGGACGAAAAAAAGATGAGCCGGTGCGATTTTACGTGAGCCGCAGCAAAATGCGCGGAGCGAGAAAGGCCAAAGTGTCGGTCGGCCAAGGAGAGACAGTAGTTTAGGGAAGAAGCACCGCCAGAGATAAGGCGAAGCGCTGCGCGGCGAGAGAGATGGTGCTGGGGCATCGTCACGAGAGCAAAGTCGCGGCGAGGAGGAGGTCTTACGCAACCGGTTGATTCTCGGGCTTGTAGCGGCATTCGGCATAGCGCGTGCACCCATACCAGAACACACGGTGTATACACCAACTTACGCGAGAACTACACATATTTTAGCGTACGAGGAGAGAAAGGACTCTGCTGATAATTGACGACTCGGACGGATGGGACAGAGCCATGCAAAGTGTTTTCGATACTTTTTTTTCAAAACACATCGGTAAAATATTACCTTAGGTAAATTCGATCTTTCACTTTCCACTGCTCTTCGCTTCAGGCTACATACTCTGTTGGACTTGTATTTCACATCGTGTGAATGAAAATCAGTAAATAGTCTTAGCGGCTCATCACTATTTATTTTCACTGTAAATGCTCCGTTCAAAGATTGGTGTGCAGCGACACAAATTATATTTGAGTATACGCCCTAATCGATATCTTGAGCAAAGTCTGACTTTTTCACCTTTAATTTCGGATAAACGTTATCGAAATAAGCATAACCGGAATGTCGAGCATTTACATTTCAAAAACAATTGTTCTCGCAAACAGAAAAATTTTACATCAAAACTCATTCGTTTTTACTTTCAAAACTTTGTCCATGCACCGTCACCCATCACGATAGCCTACCCGTGTACAATTACGTTCTTTGACATCGACAAAATAGTCCAATCGCCTAATCGCTACGAAGTAAAACCCACGTGGGGGTTGGAAACAACACATGAAATTGCTCGCCAATCCCAAATAAATAGCATCCATCCCTGTAAAGTACCCGTTGTAAAGTCTGACGTGAGTCACAAACAAGCGAGCAAGGAAGGCATAGAGTAACCGGCGATTAATCGGTTACGTGTCGGTATATTATGCGCCTCGTATCTCGTTGCCACTCTCTCTCTCTCTCTCTTATTTCTCGTCTGCCGGTGCCGGTCAGAGGCCTATACTTACCCACACTTCAAAGCAACCACACACATGTACATGTATGCAGCCAGCAGAAGTGTGCCAAGGTGCACTTCTCTCGAGAAAGCCGGACCGAGCGGCTGCTGAGCCAAGCCGAGCGATCGTGCCGACCTGCGCCTAATACATGCAGGTATAATATCATGTAATACTTGAAAAGGGGGGGGGAGGGGTGTACCTATCATGTGTCGATTAGTGAGCGCGTGTTATGCGGGAATGGTATAGCTGCTTCGGTGTATTAGCATAACTGCGTTCTGCGCTGCCGGCGGGCATATACGCTTATGGGGTTTTTTTGGCAACGCTATTTTTATCTTGAATCTCTTTAAATGTTAGAAACTTGTCTTCGTCGTCTTGTTTGATTATTGGCGCAAGTGTTGTTCGGTCTTGTTAATTATTGTCAAATTGGTCTTGTCACTACAAATCCTTGTGTTGCGTGTTTTTTTCAATTTATTGTTTTACGTTTTATTGTAAATACTTTTGAGGTACGTAGAAACTATATTGCTTATTGTTAAAAAATATATAACCCTCACAAGTTTTTGGTTTAAAATATGAACATAATGATTTGAACAAGTACCTAATTACTTTTGATTATTTATACACTCGAGCTGGCTTAAAATCCATGAAATAAACCTTTGATATCATTTCAATATCAAAGATATAGTTCCTGAAGTATTACAGAAAGTTCAATTGAGGTTCAAACAATCATATAGTAGTAAGTACATGCACACATTTTCAGTATTTGGTTATTCCTTGATTGTCAGCCAGTTAGCATTTTGGATTTTTATTCAAAAATTGGGGCCAAAAAAGGGATATTTTTTGTGGATCTCTTCGTATACATGTTTTTCTTCAATTTGGAACCGCAAATTTTTGACAAAAATCAGGGTTTAGGTCACCTGCATCTCTTTAGCTGTCCACAGTTCGTCTTACCACTTTTGTCTGTAGCTACTTAATTCTTTGAGACGATGAAACTTTGTCGATTAGATCGAAGGAATTTATCCTCACAGCCCCAGTACAAAGTCTAAAAAAATCGTCCACGGCACGGCGTTTGGGTACGACCCTTTACTTACTATGTTGAACACTCTTAAGGATCATAAACTTTTCAACAAAAAAAAGTATTGTATAAAATTAAAAAAATTACGTATGTTGTATTATTATCAATTGATTGTAAAAACATAATGAAAACATAATATTCAAAATCGATTGAGTTCACGAAAAAAACGTATTGAGAAAAAAATATAGAAAGGGTTTGTGCTGAAAATTAGTAGCAATTTTTTTCCCTAGATACAAATAAAGTTCTTCATTTTCCACTGTGTTGGTCACTCTCGTATATTTTGTTATCAAAGCAAACAACGCCTTAGCTGTGCGCTCACAAATCCTCTGCTTCCCTCTCTCTCTCTCTCTCTCTCTCTCTCTCTCTCTCTCTCTCTCTCTCTCTCTCTCTCTCTCTCTCTCTCTCTCTCTCTCTCTCTCTCTCTCTCTCTCTCTCTCTCTCTCTCTCTCTCTCTCTCTCTCTCTCTCTCTCTNATATATAGCTATCGCTTCGATTAGTCATCGATGAATAGATATAAATTAAGCTTTGCTCGGTTTTCGCTAAGCTATTGTCATATTCGGACCTACCATTTGCCGAGGCTCCGAGAATTGGTACCCACATTATACCTCAGATCAGCAATATTGATTCATGAAGTCTAGACACAGTATTTTGTTTGGTACTACACACGGGGTTTCTCAGGATCTCTGAGTCCCGCGATTGTACCATCAGCCATAAAAGTTTTGAACGATTTTCCTTTTGCAACCTTCAGTGCTCGACAACAAAAACGGAAATGATAGAAAATATTTAAGAGCACTTAAAAGTACTTTAAATCACCAATAAACAGGCGTTTGAACACTGAATGCTGTCGAAGAAACAAAATGTGAAATCGGTGTTTTGCAACGCAAAAAATTTTTCTACACACCGGTTTTCATAATTTACATCCATTTTATACCTATTTTCCTCACACTTATATGCGAAAAAACTTGATAACTCATACCTTGCTCAAATAGCATTCGTTCCCATCAACTCCGGCCACTTGTGCGAGTCAATCACCACTCGTACGGGAAATCGTCTTTTTCACACTTGTTACGAAAACAACTATTGTAATACTTGAAGCAAAAGAAGGAAAAAAGCATAAAGATATGATTTCTTTTCGAGGAAGCATTTATACATACAAATATTTTGTACGTGAGATTCATGTATATCATATTCAGTTAGGTATAATGTACCACACCTACATAAATTCTACTGATCCCCTTTTCATTCCTCAAAGATTAACGACATTATATTTATCAAGAGTTCTTGTTTAAGGAGAAAAATTATACACCTTAAACAATAAAATTATAGAGGGTTTCAAGATTTTTCCAACACAATGAATTTTTTTATACATCGAAAGTAAGTAAAGGACACAAAAAATACCATAGAAAGATTCTCAAAACCATAAAGACGTTAATAAGAAAGACGCATGTTTGGCGCACACAGAGAAATTATACATACTTAAAATTAGATGAAGTGATAAGGTCAAGTACTTGATTGTAGAAACCGATTTGAAAATATAGTGATGCAACATAAGTGACTCAAAGTAACAAAGTCACAAACGCCGAGGCAAATATATACATATGGTGAAGAAAAAAATATGAAAATGCATTGAGGAAATTTCCTTCTGAAGTGCAAAAAGAGATGACTAATTTTATTTCAATAAAAAAAAAAAAGTAAATAAATAAAAAAATAAAAAAAATTACTGTACATAAAATCAGAGTCAAATTAGTATGGTAATCAATACATGAATATACAAACATTAAGTTAGAGATGTAAATACTTGAATGAAAACTTTTGAGAAAAATTGTAACTGATTCTGATTTTATCCACTAACTTACAGTACGTATAAAGGGTAAAAAAATTTTTTCACTCACCCAAAACAATTACAAAGTACCAACGAAAATTTCAGTTGAAAAAAATATTTGATGAAGTTTAAAAATTTGAATGTTGATTAAATTCTTATATTTTTTTTTTTATATTTCAAATATACATGGGTAAAGTTTTACACTTTAACATTCCGTAGAAGAAATATTTTTAAAAATTGTGTGAATGGCTGTCATACTCCATCACAAATTTTAGTCTTTTTTTTGTGACAGATACTTAATCGTCAGAAATGCAAGATAATACTTACAACTAATAAGACAGAAACGCAGATGTAATAAAAAAACAGTAGAATTATCAGTTAAATGATGTAATAAAACATACTTATTAGATCAGTAAAGCAAAACCAAAAATGAAAGAATAGTTACATGCAGGAAGACGAATTCATAGAAAAATAAATGATTACACTATAGACTTATTTTTTATAGTTTATTAATAAATATACTTTCATTTTGAAACAATTATTTGTTTATTAATTTTTTTATTTCTGTTATTAAATTTTAACGCGTTCTTAATTATAGGTCTTTTTTATGTTTTGAGTGCCTCTAACAGTGTATGTAATTAAATCTTAACATTTGCATTTTTATTTCGCCATTTTTTATGTATACTTTGCCCCATTTCTCCGTATATCTACCAATGTGTCTAAATTCTTTTTTTTTTGCCTTTCTACCCATCTCACGTTCACTACGATAAAAATGCTTCACTAACCAACTTTTATCTGTGTATCTGTTGCAAAATTATTTATTTGTATCTGCTACTTTTATCTTCCTTATTTTGCTTTCATGTCTTTGCTCCAACACAACTTCTTTAATTGTAAGTATTTACTTACGAATATATCTCTTTTTTACTTTAATATTCTTATTTTATTTATCGGTAACCTGGCACTAAAGTCATTTTAAAACACTGTTCTTATTCGGTCTCTAGCATTGTGATCTAATCTATGAATTTCCACATGAAATAAAATTTATTTTTGTAATATTCTTATATTTTCCGTACTTCTCCTAAACTTTTCTTTACTGTAACTTTCTTGAATCTATGTTGGAATCTTCATGTATATAGTACGATTTTGTACGTGAGGAAATCTATAAAAAATATCCCATTGTTCAGTGAGGGTGACACCCTTTTTCCGCGATTTACATGTTAAAATTATATCCACGCATATGATATGTATAAATGTAATAATATTAAAACGTGGGGGACCAAAACGGAATATTATTTGTGGATTTCCTAACATACGTACACGTATAGAGCCTGAAATCTTGTTTATCTTCTGGATCCTTGTAATAACACTTTTATCTATGATTCTCCTATCATAGCCTGTATAAAAATTATAGTATGTCAAATGAATATTGTTCAAGACCGAAGTATTTATTTAATCGTATCACAGGTAGGGTTTCAGAAAAGTCGAAAAAACTTGTGTGGAGGTAGCCGAGTCAAAAAGTCTAATAAAATTAAACAAAAAAAAAGCACAAAGGACGCACGAATTTATTTTATTTTGTGGGGGGGCGTTTGAAGTGTTGGAAGAGATTTTTTAAGCTCATCGTAAATTTCTCTATTTTTCCACCACTTGGCATGGAATACAACTTAATTAACCAACTCAATTCACCTAATAACTTAATTTACTTAACCGGATTGACGTCATCAAGCATATACTCATTTACTCAATAAAAGCAACAAATGCAATAGTAATAAATCGAATAGTATAATAAACAATATCTCTGTTCCAACGTGAGTTTTATTATCTGTTTTTTCTGCATGCATTTTGAGAAAGAAAATTGATATGAAAAAATGAAGAAAAATAAAAATTTATAGTGGTTAAGAAAAAAAGAAAATGTAAAGGTTGGTGTGTCAAATTATATAAGCATAAACTAAAGTTTTTACCAATAAAAAATTAAACTGAACATTATAGTCTGGTATTCGCTTGGTGCATATAATTAGAAACACAGGGCAACATGCATAGGAAAGTTCGGAAAAATGGAGCAATATACACCATCTATAGTATTAAAAATTGGAAAAAATATTATCAAATGTGTAAGCTGACGTATTAACTGTTATAGTATCATCTAAAATTTTTTTCTGATGTTTTTAATGATAAAAACGACCGTTTTAATACAAAGACTTTTCGATGTACTATACTTAGAAGATAAGTATAAATTCCCACATAAAAGAGCTGTAAATTATTTTTTTTTTTTTATTAGTGTGTTATTAGATTGAACTCATGAGGTAAGTTTTATGTGACATATTGTTATGAGATATTAGATGACATCTCAAACAACACCTCCAAAAACATATCTTTACATTCATTAGAATAGCATACAAAAACTTTATGTGTAAGTAACCTTGTATACGGTATGTCAGTAAACAATAAACAAGTGCACACAGTATTATAAAATGAGTACTGGAAAACTCTTATAAACATATTAATCTCAATCGAAAAAATCTTGATTATAATTATTGTATTCATGGGGTTGAAGAAGGTAGACAAAAGAGTCAAAATTTATGAACTGAAGGAAACACCCTCAAATTCACTTTAGAAGCATATGATTGTTTCAATCTAGGCGCGTAAAGTAAGAAAGATATGACAATATAAGGTAATAAACTTCACAAATTTTTATATGATTTTAGTAAAATTACAAATTATAGTTACTTTATGTTTTAATATTATTAATAGTTACATGTTATTTCTTATCAAGCCTTCATTTAGTATGATATAAGATCATACAGATTTAGGGTTAACATTTCAAACATTAATTAGGTAAAATTATGGTAATGATTTAAAAATATACTTAATTAGAAAACAAATTCAATAGTTAAAGAATGTTCATTTCAATTCTTGATATATTCTGTATAAGGGATTCGGAAATGGAACGCACAGGTGGTGTGTTCAACACCACTGGAATACAGGTACACATAGAAATTTGTTTCTGCAATACTTAATACAATCATATTTGCCATCTCTATATGAAAACCAAAATGCAACTTGGTGACTACTGATTATATTAAAAGAACATTCTTATGTGCCATTCATACTCTCAGTTTTAAAATTTATTATGAGCACAAGTCTTATGTACATTAGAAAACAGAAATTTTCACACCAAATGCTGAGATTTTTGCTCTTATTTTAGGGTTTGTCTCCCAAAGCTGCATGTACAAACATTTTATTAATTCCATTTATAAATTATACAAAAGTAAGATAACTTTTCTTTATTTACATGCTCATTAGAAGCTTTGTAAAATTTTTAAGAATTTTACTTTAATTTTTTTTTTTTTTTTTTTTTATGCTACAAAAAATTATGATCTTCTTCTCATAAGACCAATTTAAATATATAGGGCCTGAAGTTGCTACCTTTGGCGTTTGAAGTCACTATTTTTTACCAATACACATAAATAATTTGTACTTGTGAACAGCAACCAATGTTTGCCTCTGGCACAACGAGATGACAACGACGGGATTGACGCTCTCGTGCAGCTCCCGGTATGAGTCTCGCACGCGCTTGTACTTATCAGTGACACTTGTGCTTCACTATTTTTTAAATGTTAATCAAGAACATAAGCTTTGCACTCGACCATTTTCTCGGTCAGCGCCGCGTATTCCAAGAATTTTCCGGATTTATATTTTATCTCCATTGATTATTTGATTTTTCACTCTCTTACACAGCAAAATATCGTTAGTTAGGCCCATCGTTAGTTTGCATACGGTACGAGTGTCAACATTAATTTCGAACGATGACGCGGATGTTTCAACTTTTTCAAAACACAGTATGCAAGATTGTACCATATTGTTGTAGTTGGAAGCGTATTTCCAAATGGTAATACTATTAATTTTTTTTTTTTTTTTTTTCTTCTAAACTTGACGCATCAACGCCGACTATGATCAAATGTTTTTCATTTTCTAGAGAGAAGCCAATCTGAATTCTCCCCCCGTACCAAGGAGCGGGTCCGTCAGAGTCGACCCGTGAGCGGCAAGCGAGACACACGATGGCAAAGCTCGGGTGGCCTGCTAACCTTAACCCGAATGAGAGCCATCGCGCTTAACTAGCTCGCGTGGTAACGGCACAAAGTAAGCAGCGCTCTATTTTCGCGGGCCTCGAAAGCATAATATGTCCTCCTCCTCCTCCACCCTTATCACTTTCTTTGCTCTTCGTATGCTCGTACGCGCCGTCGTTCTGGCGCTCTTCCACTCGCGCGCGTCTTCCTCCCGTTGGGCTTTGCGCGCGCGACACTTGCCAACACGCACCGCTCGACGACAGATGGGACTTCCTTCTGCTGCCACGCGAAATCAGCACCTATGGCACAAGGTTTGGACAATCGTAACCGCGCCGATCATTTGTCTGGAAACCTTCATGATCAGTGAAATAATGAGCCATGTTGCATCGAGAGAATTGTATTTTGGTGAAGGGAAAGTGAAAAATCGGGTACAAGCCACATGCGGACGTAAAGGAAGAAAAAAATCGTTCCGAGACTCCGTATGAACCGAATAGTATTTTGCTATTGAATGGTACTTCCGTGGAAGTCTCGGAATAAGTCTCAGAAGCCGACGTAGGTACATATATGCGTTATGCAGCACTGAGCAAACACCTACACCCGTACATTGTATTGTACGAGGTGTAAGTACAGCTTGGCTGTCCGACGATGATCGCAAACTTCTCGATCGCCTCTGTCAATTCGAGGTATGAAGCCGTCGTCGCGTCTCGGGGCTTTTCTTGTGTTATTCGCGATGGGCTATACGATGCCGATGGTACCGAGGACGATGGCCAGCTAATGCCACCGCGCGGCTTTGATTGTTTTAGAGTTCAATCTCTGTCATGGGCAACATCGCCGAGTGATGCTTTGAAGGTTTCAGCTCCGATCCAATGGCACATGAGTACTATATTGGTCAAGAAAAAAGGGACGAGGGTACACTTTGTACGCGCGTGTGCGGACCTTCGATTCAATGCTCGCTCAACGAACGGATGACCATTCAAAGCAACAAAGATTATATTCATACGAGGATAGTGTAGTTTCGTGTCTACAAATAAGCGTCCGTTGGAAATTTTCGGTAGAATGATAATTGTTATATCATCCCGATGGAGACGTCATGTTAATAAACTGCACACTTTGGGCCCAATTCACGCTTAGATTTCAGTTTTGCGAACTACTCTCGAATGATGATTTTTCTCTCGTATACTCTCGGTGTGTTGGAACACATTCGTTTGCATTGGCCCTCATTGTGTGCAGGCGTGATAGCAACGGCACTCGGCAATCAAAGTGACGTAACAATCACTCGCTCGAGTAACTTCAAATAAGTAACATAACATGACCGTTCTGTTATGCTCAAGTTACATTTCCTTGATGAATCCGTCTCTCAACTCTATTTGTCCTACTCGCTGAGAGAGCTCGAAAGTTTTACGCTTACTTGACAACGTCTTACGCAATTGATTGTTTTTTGCTGTTACCATCGTTTTGTTTTCTATTTTTTGGTTCAAAGCGTTTATACTTTAATTGAAAAGTTATTTGGGTGTATTGAATGATTTCTTCTACTCAAATGACCCTTATTTAGGCAATCCACGTTCTACCAACAATTGGATGTACCCCATTTCGATATTCAAATGCTCATTAGTGTGTATACCAGTTGTTGGAGAATTTTTCTCATCATAAAAAAGTTGACCTTTTTGTAGATGATTTTTCAACAACTGAAGGCAGATTTTTGACACGATTTGAAACTATTTGCCATCAAACTTACCGCCTTTAAACTGAGATAGTCCTTAAAGTCCTTAGAAGATGATTAGATATTATCTCAAGACTCATTTAACTCAAACCAGTGTTAGTTGTATGAAAATGTAACTCCCATTAGACATACTTTAGGAAAAGTTTGTAATTAAAATCTAATTGTAAGTTTATTCCTGTTATGACCAAACTGAAATAATTCAAAAACTTCTTCGATTTCATATTTGTAAGTTCCAAGACATTTTCAACCTTCGTGTGAAATCGGATTGGTATAAAACACTATTTCGCCTCAAGTGCTAAGTTTTTTTGTATTCACTTGAACTGTTTATGATTGACGCCATCAAAAACTTTGGTGTATTACATTATTTATATCAATCAACTATGTTTTGAATTGAATTTATGTTTTAGCATGATGGTTAAAAAGCTGTAAGTCATGGCTATTACTACGACTAATTTCATGCATAGAAATGTAGAATAATAGATTTTTTATACCAACTGATACGCAAAACAGTTGATTTTCCTACCATTGTGACAATTACCGTTCGCACGAGGTGCGTAATCTATTTTCCTTGCGGGGGCATTTTTTTCAACTTTAAACATCTATCCAGAGCAAACAATAGGTCTGAGGATGCTACGAGGTGGAGATGCCATACCAGTACTGTAAATTGCTATTAGAAGAACTTCAATATTCAAATCTTTTAACCCCGAGTTTTTCTTTAATCATAAATTCTCGAATACCCACGCGCGGAGTAGCCTCTACGTGCACATTAATGTACAAAAACGCTAATGTACATGGTACGAGAAGTTAAACTTTACCTACATGCTATTACTTTTACTTATAAACTTTATACGTCGTCATTACATACAATGGGAATTTAAGATAACTGGACTACAATTTTAAGCCAAAAGTACACTGCTGTATCAGAAAAGAACCGAATAAAACTGTAAAGTCCTTTAGCCAATAAATTGAATGTATTCCTATCTTTCCTGATCCCATTAACACTTAGAATAAGTATTTCACTTTTATAAAATCATGTAGGTTAAACTACCTAAAAATACTTGTCAAATAAAAGATTTAAAATCATTTTCACTCTCTATGTCCATCTACTATTTTCCTCTGGCAAACAATAAATAAGTACGAGTATAAATTAACAATTTACTTTTTAATTATTAGCATTATAACAATCCATTATAATAAGCAAATGAGATGAATACGATATTTACACTTTGAATTTATTAAAATTAATAATTAATGGGTAATAAAAATACAACATGTGTAGAACATTAATTTGATCGTATACCACATGATTTGATGTATCGACTATAACCTAGGATCTTACCAAATCAACTTTAGCTGGTAAAAAATGACAAACAAAAGTCTTTGGCGCATTAAGTATAGCATGCCTAGTAAAAAAAGTTGCACTCTAGAGGACCCTGAGATAAGAAAATAGCAAACGTAGGTAACCGTTTGAGGTGATGTCACTCCATGTAAAAAAGGATGCGTAATTCATACAGAAGACTGTTGAAAAACGTCTAATCATAGTATATGACTATGATAACATTCGTAATCACTAGAGCTTATCAACACCGAGCATCGTGATATCTCAGACAACAGCTCATTATATTGTAGTTATTCACTGTCAGGATCGTCATATTGTCATATAACGCGTGCGTGAGCGCCGCTCTCATGTTTTAAGTGTTGCTTTCCAGTAAGTATACGAGCTAATGTCATACGTGATAGCTCCAGGCAAGACATTTTTTAAATTTTCTTCTTCTTAAACGTGACGTGACTGTCTAAATGACGTCCGTACACATTAGAATACATCCGGAAGTTTTGATTTCTTTATGAGTCGTGATAATCACAAAACTATTAAAATAGTAATATTCGAATATAAAATATGGATCTTCATACAAAAATACTAATAAAAGTCATAATACACCGAGTTTAATTTTAGGTGGGATGGCATATGCGTATTATGAATGTCGTATTATTTCACAACTTACTTGGATCATTACATTTTTTTTTGTGATAGATTTTATGCAATATTTTATGAGTCAACCCTAAATAATTTTTTTAGAGTTTCAGTTTAAGAGTGAGATATAAAGACATGGTAAAAAATTAATACTTTTAACAAGTTTTATTTAATGTATCTTAGCCCAAAGTTAATAATTCCCTTGCTACACGCAATAGGCCAAAATAGTCTTTCACTTTTGATAAACACATGTCAACCTAGTTTTATAACAATTTTTCCTGCATCTACAAATCGGAAGAATTGTGGTGTAACTTAAAAATATTAACAACCTAGTGTGTTTGTTCCTAAAGAAGCTAAGTTTGTGCTTTAGGTTTTTTATTATTGTATCTTTATTTAAGAAATTACATGATATCCTTGGTAAGTATTTTTTAGTCACAACAAATATATATGACAGACACAGAATAGAAAAAAATATGTTGACTTTCCAGTTTGAGATTAAAGTATAAAAAAAGTGGTGGCTGAGGCGGTTGGTATCGTACATCGGTTGGGGCACTTGGGGCGCCATAAGGGCCCTTTGTGAAATAAACGCCTGTCAAATGTTAATTATTTATTAAATACACTGTGTACAACAAAAACTATGCACAAAATGAGGAAGTTGCTTTTCGTTGGATTTTCTCTCAATCGAAGTATGGTTAATCCTATGTTTTTAAGAACTCAATGAACTTTTTTATAATAAAGATAAATAATTATAATTTTTAATTTCTGAGGTTTATCATTATATAATATCTGAATTTCAGAGGTTTTTATCATTCCAATAAAAACGACACAATTCACCACAAACTGGAAAAAAAATCATGCTATTGTAGCAACTTGATAATAAGATGAGAATAATGTTACTTTACATGTTATCTTCGACCCTTCGTTAATCTCGAGTGCTTAATCATTTTGCTTCAAATATATTTTTGGTATAAATAGGCTGCAATATGTCTAGTTCAAATTATCAGTAACTTGTAAGTATATTTCTTAAAGTATTATTTTTATATTTAATAATGCGTTCCAAGGAGCCAATTCTTATATTTAAGTGCATCTATATTAATGTAAATTTTTTTAACAGTCACAAAAATAAAAATATAAAAAAGTTATCTTAGAAAAATTCCAAATAGGTTGCATTTAAACAAGAAAAGCGGAATATTTATGGTATGTATAACTAATAATCCGGTTCGATCAGATTTTGAGGTATTGGACTTGTAGTCCATAGAAACTAATAGGTGAACTTCGATTTCGTTCCAGTTGCATGAAAGGATATAATGACGTGAAAAAAATGTAAAGAATTAATACATGACAGTCAATAGGCGAGTAAGTAAATGGAGAAACAAATGAATAGGGTAAAATTCAAAACACATTCTGTATTTTCCAAACAAATTTAAAATTCAGTGACAAAAATAGTGATGAAAAAAGTCGAATTAAGATTGCTATAAATTGAACAGTACCAAGACAGTAAAACGCAAATAGCTTGTGTTGAATAATTAATGTCGCATTCGAGCAATCGGTAATGGGCACGTAATTATTGTCAACCCAAGCTGATAACGAGCGCATGTACTTGGAATATACACTTGGAACGCAAAAAGAGTCGTCACCCTCTGGGTTTCCGAAGAAACTGTCGAGTTAGCAGCTGTCGAAAAGAATAATAGCGCGCATTCCGGATAAGAGTGAGAAAGAGAGAGAGAGAGAGAGAGAGAATGAGAGCGGCAGCATTAGTGGCAAAAGTCTTGTGGGCGCGGGTATGCCGGATATAGATGCTGGTATTGAGGGCATCTTCCTAATAATAGTCGGCCCGAGTAAAATTTTTAGCCCTTGGACGATGCAGCGGCGCGTCTCGATGAGCGGCTCGTCGTGTTGGATGCTATACACACTCACGCGCGTCAGTCGAGTTTCGAGCATCGTGACTCCCACCAAGCCGCTTCAATTCATGTGCATTTTTACACATTTTTATACATCTTTGTATGCAAGGGTGTCCCTTATTTTTCAAACTCTACAATGTTTCCCCTCCCCCCTCCTTGCTGATTTTATGGACTTGAAAATAAAAATCATTGTCACTCAAAGAGCATTAAAACTTGGAAAAAAAAAAAAAAAACAATTTTATGCTACCAATATGTTAGCAAATTGGTAGAGATACATCTTTGCCACCGGTTCTGTGTTGGGTGACGGTCAAGCAACTTTCCCCAGCGCTGGTCCTGCGATTGTTTAGGTGTTTTCCACTCAGCCTAAAATAGAGTAGGAGGTAGTTTCAGCACCCTCAAGCCGACAAATGTGACTAATCTGTCAAAAAAGAATCCATTCGTTACACTGGGCCCCTAAAGGGAGCGTTAAGCCATAATCTCACACTGGATTTACCAAGTTTTTCCGGTACCATATAGGCATAACTGTATCGGGCCAATGTGATGAAAATTCTTATAATTCCAACACATGCGAGTATATGAATCAATCGTATTTAATTTTTTAGGGAGTGTCTTGCAATTTGAAATACCTATCAAGATGCTTTTTTTTAGTTGATAGTGTCACGTTCGAAATTGTTAAGACTTCACAGAATACAGTGGCAACCTATATTGATACATGTACAGTGTGGACAGTCATATGTAATTCAGCTTACTATAAAAAAAATCTGAAAAACTTAAAGTAACTAAATTTTCATTCAAGAAACAAAATACTGCAGCCACTTGATCGATGAAAGTAGCGATGATGTATACCCACGTAAACTGCTTACATAAAATTTAGTACAAAGTTTGGTTTCTTTTTCACTAGGGTATTGTTACGTCCTTAACTATAAATGTATCACAATATGATCGGCAATTGTAACCAGCACATAATTGGGTACCGCAGTTGGGACAACTTTTTTTACGAAAATCGTAATGCATGTCATCGCGTGATGTTGACAAAAGTTATGTATGTTTAAAACTTTCCATTCAGCTCAAGCGAAAGATGATAATTGACAACGGTAATTGGGAGTACAGACAATTTCAATTGTACCGGTGCTCACGGGTATTTTTTGCGTCATCGTATCCGTGCCTTTTTGTCACGACAATATTAAATAATGGCCCGTTATAGTATCCAGTATACGTAAGCGTTTTTTCAGATTTTTCTGCGTGTTACTTTATCAAAAGGCTCGGCTAAGATGTACAGTGTAGTGCGTGTATACACACACCCACACGTACATGTACATCTTGTACATGTTACTTCGTTCTACGTCAGAGTGATAAGAAAAAACTTCGATGATAATAAGACGAAAAACACCTACTTCCGTGAAAATAAGATTTTCACTCTGATTATATGCTTTTAGTGCGTAGGTGTCATCTAACGAACAAACTTGTCCACCAATAGTCTTTCTTCATGCGTCTAAGAATGGAAATAGACATTTTCTTTGTTGACTTATCTTTTGAAAATAATTTGTATATGACGTTTGAAAAGTTGTATAGCGTATAAAAAAATCTGATTATTTCAGTTAGCTTTGATGATAAATGATTAATACATGGTAGTCAAATTTATTCTCAAATGTCGAAGAGAAATGCGTAAAATCTAATTTACCATCAAATACTCAGCGAGTCATTTCAGCACAATTCGAGAAAATGTTAATGAGAAATGTTGGGTATTGTGGCGACTAGTCCTTAAATGTACATGTTTTGGTGTACGTATAAATACGTGAAAATATAAAAGCGCATGTATGTGGAGACAGGCGATAAACTCAATGATTGGCAAACGACCAATATTATGCCAATGTACACCATATACACCCTCAAGTATACACAAATAAATACCTAATTTAGGATTCATCGCTACGGTATATTATACTCCCGACTAAGTTTCACACCACATATTCCCCATCATCTAAGCAATCCACGATATCTGTGAGTACTTCTACATCATAAAATCAATCATTTATAATTTTTATCGACTTGACAAAATAAATTTTTCTTGGCTCTATTGCCGCTCACTTGGATCTACTATCAAGGTCTCTCCGTACACAATAATTACATGGTGGAATTCAGAGACATGTTGACTTTGAATGTTAACTAGTCTTTTAAATAAGAACTCACATTGATTCACTTCGTCACGAGCGAATCGAAACAAAAATCTAACAGCAAAAAGTTAATGTTAGGTGGGTAATGGAAAGTCCTTTGCAAGCACTATCAATTTTTCAGTTATATGTTAAATACCTGCCAGTAGACGTAAATATCAACACAAAGAATTGCGTACGCAATAATATTAAACTAATTTAAAGAAACAAAATTTGTAAACACCCACTACTTTGCCATTATTATTTTTAAAAATATGGGCTTGATAGTTGCAAAAGGCCCGGTAATATGTTCATCCATGCCTCTGTCGCTCGTTCTTGAACTAAAAAAAATTTTTTCACCACCTTTCTGTCACTATCTTCATAAAAACAAAATCACTGTGAATTGTGTCGTTCCCTATAGGTCATTAAACATTTCCGTAAAAAAAGACTATGACTACTAGAATTAAAAGTAATAGTGAAAAATAAAAATCGTGTTGTAAAATAAATTTAAAAATACTTTAGCTTACTAATTTTGTTGAATTCATTAAATTGCTTGCCATAACAGCTAAAAATGTAATAAATTTGTTGATAAGTTGACTGATTTGCATTAAAAAGTCAACCTTGAGTTCCCGGAGGTTTACAAACAACGATGCAATAATTATTAAAATAGTGTGAATGATGCAGAGCTTAGAAGCATTATTACATAAACTTTTAAAAACTTCTTAAAAAAACGCATTTAAATGTACCAAAATCAAGTTTTTCGCTAAATTTCACTCAGTCTTACTTAATGAATGACATGAAGTCGCTCTTACGAGAAAGCAAAATATTTGTAGTTTTTGCAAATTTTAGATTAATGTGAATTACAAAGGTGAACTGAGAAAGAGTCTCAAAACTTTTTTGATATTCACTCGATTTTCATTTTTCCAAAGCTTGAAGTACTTTTTAATATCTTTTACACAGAAGTGTCAAAAAAATTTCTGAAAATATTTAACTTGTAAAATAAAGTTAATAAGTTTTCTCGATTCTTTAAAGGGTTCATGTAAGCAACAGTCCCCAGACATTTTCAGATATTTTTTTGTCGACTCTACGTAAAATCGTCTAATCGTCTAAGAAGAAGCTAAAGCCTTAGAAAATGTAAATCAAATGTAAAATGAAAAAATTTTAATACTTTTACTGAGCATGATTTTATAGGTACCAGTATTTAAACATATAATGGATCAAAAAAAATTTTTTGTTTAATTTCAACACCTGAAATATCCCCTTGTGTATAGAATAAACTTATTTTTTACTAAATCTCAACAATTTACTTTGGTAATTATTAGAATCTCAGTGCTGATTCAATGTAGCTCCGTTGAAGAGCTGAGAGAGAAAGGAAAGTAAAAGATAGGAAGTAACAAATTCACGTGTTCTGAACGAGTGTCGCTTTTGCGCAATTGCATGTGATACAATTACAATAAATGGCTAAAAGCAACAAAATTTTCCCGTGCCCCCTGTTCAGAGTTACTGGTGCTTTCCTTAAACGTAGAAGGAGAAGAGACGAATGTGAAAAGTGTAAATTGGTCGATTCAAACAATTAAGATGCGAAAGTCTCTCTCGCGCATCCGCAGTTTGGGCCAAGGGGGAGTCTCGACTATTCATAGCTGTACTAGAACTAGATTCGGGCGCAGCGACTTTGATATAAAATCTCCGCTTGCCAGCGCACTAACACACCCACACACGGTATGCACATGTATAAACGTCCACCTTACTCGATCAAGCTCATGTGGGACAAATTTTCTCTTTTGTTTTGATTCACCTACCGATTTCCTTTTTAAATATGTTCGGGAAATGGAAGGAATTGCTTCAATTCGGAAAAGTTCCAACTTGAGTGGCACCAACGTTTTTGACCCCAAGGTCATTAAAAAAGTGTACTTTTTAGAAAACATTTGGCACATACGTTTTTTTATCACTCGATAACATAATTACATTGATACCAAGGGGTCAAAAAAAGCGTGATAGGAATTTCGCTTGAATTAGTAGTTGAACACTTTTTAACAAACCTGTGAGCTGTATCATTGAAATATTTGCGGTCTCATGGATATGATATTGGGAACGCGTATCCCCGTCTCTTTTTTCTCAATTAACCCGAATAAATCGTGAAAAATTTCAAACGCGATAAATGTTACTCCCCGAAATATGTGGGTGACATTGGGTGGGCATGAACACGAGTTAGATTTATTAGGCCACGATGATTATTTTTCATTGCTGCTTTTACTTTTATAGATTTATTAATTTATTCAATTTTTGAGCCATGTCAGAGCTTTGAGGTTGTCGGTGTCCAAATCCGTGCGATAAGCCATGATTACGTAAGTAAGTAAAATAGAATAAATCAATGTGTGAAAAAATTAATTTACATTTGTAATATTATTAATGAGAGTCGGTTTTCCTCTTCGATCAAACATTTTTATAGAACTCCCCGTGATGATGAAGAAGATCGAGTTCACTCAAAAATTTTCTGTTTCGATTGAGCATTCAAGGCCTTGCTTTAACTCGAGCTAAGCGTGCTTGATGTACTTTGAACTCACGTTATCGCGTGAAACTTTTTTTCCCGACTTCTTTGCCATCATGAATAATTCATCTAAAAAGTTCGCGAAACAAAAGATAAGAACAAAAAGAGCAACTAAAATCAAAGAATTTATCAAGTGCAAGACTGATTGATGAGTTTTATGAGGCCAAGATATAGAGTCAACGTTTTTTCGATAATTTTATCCAACTTTTACTATGCTACCGCGACAGTTTGAACACTTAAAAGTTTTTACTTATTTCAGTTGATGTAAAAATGACTATCTCGAAAAATTTACATCCAATTGAGCTCAAAGACTTAACATTCAGTGTCAAAAAAAGTTGAGGATCTCAAAAAATACTTTTATTCGATATTTTTATTTATTTTTTCAGAACCATTTTCACACTAAAAAAAATTTAAGAAAACTTGGTAAAATATAAAAATAACTCATTGTTTTTTTGCTATATCCTCAAATTTATATTTAAGGTGGTTCATGTGAAAATCAAAAACTGGGCTATCAAAGTAAAACTTGGAGAGGTTGTTTATGAATTTATTATATACCTCTGTGCAAAATTTCAGATAGGCTTATGGCATAAAATCACGAGAACGAGACGTTTGAAAATCGACGTTGAGCGCTTGTATAACACGTGTTTTTATGAACGTACACAATTTTGTCACCGTAAGTCATGCAATAACTTTTTGTAAAACTGGGATAGAATGACCAAAAACTAGAGTAATAAACTAAAAGTCATCCCATTTGTGATGGTTCGTTGAAAACTTTACGTTATAGGACAAAATCGAAAGATATTGATTGAAACGCAATCATGCATTGCCATTTACTATGTTAAAAGCATAGGTGAGAGTCGACTGCTAATTTTTTGAGGTTAATTGCAATAACACAAAATAGTTTTTAGAAATTTTTACTTTGGATATTGTGATCTATAATGTGGCATGGGTGCCTCATTTCATTCAATGAAGAATATTTAATAATAAATTTATAAATATTGATAGATTCAACAAAAATTATCTATTTAGTAGCACATTTCACTTGGGAGTTGTGCATGATCCACCTTAAGGTGGGTGTATAATTGAAAAAAAATTAGATCTCATTGAAATACAACTTTTTTGTAGTGTACACTTTCATTCAAATAACAATCTTAATTGTCTAGAAAGCAATAAAGATTTTAAAATAATTTTAAGAATAGGTTTTTGACGATTATAATATAAAATTGACATTAAGTCACAAAGTTTGGACTGAAGTTTTAAATCTAAAAAAAATTGAAACTTTCTATATTTTAATATACATATTCGAAACTTGTTTGATGTTTTGAAAATTGAAGAAAATATTTCAATACATTAAGAAATCAGTTCTTTTATTACAACTTATGTTTTAGATAAAATTGTAGATCTTGTTGTTTCACGTTTCAGGATACATTAGTTATGCCTAAAATATAATTATGGTGGTCTAAATAATGATAGTTTTTTAAAATAGCTAAAAACTGATGTACTAGTGCTAATATAGATTAATCAAAAAAAATTTTTCACTCATACAAATATGTGGTTTACTTTTCACTCAAGTAAGAAATGTTGTAGTCGAGACTTGGATAAAAATTTTATTTTTTGTATTAATTTAACCGCATGTGAAACAGTTCCTTATGTAGGTACTGCATTTAATCTTTTAAGCTATGAACTATGCATTATCTTTTAACTCATAGTAAATTTTGTAATAAAATTTTACACAGGTCCGTTACTTGCATATTTTGGCAATTAGTTTATCGAAAAATTTAATGTCTACAATAAAAAGAAATGCTAACCACTTAGTTCTTCGAAGAAAACTATCCTGTACATTTATTAATGATAACTGCTGCAGTTCAAGAACCAAATTTTTTTTTATACACGTGATTACAAACTTATCAAAACTGCTCGTTGTGTAAAAGTTTAAAATCAATTCCAAGAGTATTTATTTATCGGTTAAGAACTAATATTTTGTAAGACTTACTTTTTTACTATATGCCTATAACAATGTTTAACATATTTAGTCAAGTATTTTACGTTATTAGTAAAAAAGTCAGTATTATTTTTCTAATTAAAATATAGTACTAGTTATAGAATTTCAAAAAAAAGTATATTCCGTTTCCTGTTTTCCTGTCTTTCCTGTTTTTATTAATTTGTTTTAAAAAACGTTAAAGACCAATCAAATACATGTAAGATTACTTTGTAAAGTTTCAAAATGTATTTCCGACATAAAGTGTATTATTTAAACTTCAAAAAATTTTTTAACTTATTTTTAATGATACCTTTGTCTTTAATTAAAACACACAACAAAAACGAGCTTGGAAACTCTCGTAATAATTTTTAATAATGTAGGATTTCTTACAGGTAGCATTAAGGCAGGAATCATAATCTTTTAATTCATTTATAAGATGTATCTTTCTAAATTTCTGCAAAAGCTTATCACTGTTTAGAAAATACTTCTGATAGATAGTAAAACAACAAATTAACCTATCAAAATAATTCAGAAAAAATTATAGTTACTTCGGTACTTTATATAATTAGATCATTTTAGAAATTAATTTAATTTTTTTTATTCGAAAATTGCTTTAACCTGCTTTGGATACTCGAAAAACTGTTTGAAGATCTTTTAAAAATAGAAAATTATAATTATATTTCCAAACCGTTGTAATCATTGGAGAAAATAATCCTTTTACTCTTGGATTCATAAAATCTATTAATGGGATTCTATTATATTACTGATTGACAAACAATTATTTTGTTAACAGAACAAGAACAATAAATAATATTTTAATTGTTCCACATAAAAAAGAACCGGCTGAGTTTATATTAGACTAAACTTTTACTTGTAAGACATGGCTGTTCAATCTATTACTACAGTTAAAAGTGCGATTCCAATATCCATCATCATTAATGATACTATTGTAAAAGTTCAATAACTTGTTGAATGTTTTTGTTATTACATGATGAATATTAAGTAACTATAGTGTCACCGCAAGTGGTAGACTATATTTAATTTATAGTGCTAGTCTGTTCGACAAGTCGATGGATGTCCCCTGTGATTCCTGTCGTCGCAGCCTTCTTAACATGACAATTTGACATCACAGCATTGTTTTACTTATGAAAAAAATGAAAACTTTCTTTTTGCCATCGAGTTCTGGATCCAAGTAATCCCGCTGTCATCACAAACCACTAGTTTTTAAGTGCTAAGTTTAAAAGAAGTTTTTCTTTAACCAATTACTTACACAGTATTCTCGTGCAATGTAAACAGTATCTTGTAAGTTACCGTTCTTGTGAGAGAAATAGATATTAACAAAATACCCATCTAGTCTAAATTTTTTTTGAAGGCCATGGGATTTTAAAATTTTTATTTGTATTGCACAAAAACACTGTCTGATTGTTTTTTAACAGCTATTTCTTTATTTTAGAGTAAGTAAATTATATTATAGGTCCACCGAAAATAATGAAGAGGTTTGAGCTTTGAATCTACAACTTGTCTTTGTAGATGTCATTTTACTTTTTTTTAAAAAAAGAGGCAAAGTTTAAGGTAGTTAAAAATTGTGAAAACATGTAAGTGAGTTGTAACATACCTTATTGTATACGTAATTGTATTATTACAAGTTACTTTGATTCACATAAATGTTTTTATTAAAATTATTGTGTAACAGCTGACACAGTGAGGTCGTGTACGTATAATATTTATGTAACTTTCCATTTGAATGTAAGATTTTATACTTGTCAGTATTTTTCTAAATTAAAAACAGTAAAAATATTAGTTTTTCTCACAGAACTGGTCTCAAAGCTAGTTTCATGACTGGTCTTCAAATTAATATCAAAACTAACTTAACATTTGAGTCATTATCATATCCCTGCCCTAAGAGTCCTGTAAACTATCAAAAAGATCAAATTCGGGTTTTTGCTCCAGCTACAATCGGTGTGAATTAAATACTTTACAGACAAGTTGGCAACGAGTTTTAGAGTGTTCATTTAAGGTAGTAGTTCAGTTAGGTATATCGTGTGGCATACTGCACTTTAGAGTATGCATAAGTTATGCAGCCTTTACTGTACAGCTGTCATTGCCCCTCTCACGCAACTACACGATAGTTTTTAACTTTGGAAAGCTGAAGTACAAAAATTGTATGGCTAGGCTTCTTGAGACTTGATATTTAGTTTATTTATAATATCAATTATAATGTATCGTTTTTTAAAAAGAATTGATCGTTTCGTTTAGGAGTTATGAATGATTTCGTTCAGAATCCTACCCCAAACCAGGCGCTTTCCTATCAACAGCTTCACTGGTCGAAAGGCAACATTGTCATCTTTGAAATATGCATCGACTCAAGTTTCCAGAAGATATATTGTATCCTCTCATTTGCTGATAAGTCAGTAACTATTATAAAAAAGAAATGTCAATACATTCGTTGTAAGATCTAACAAAATTCCGACAGCATTTTTTAATGGTAAGATTTAACATAATTACTTGCCAATGATTACCATCCATCTGATGATAAGTGAAATTCTCTCGTTGGAAATGCACTGATTAATATACGTATTTGAAAATATTCCCTTCTTAGTAACTTATAGTTTGTCTACATTTTCATAATATATCTGCGTCCAATATATTACATTGTCCATAGTTTTGTTATCACTTCAACTTTTCAATCAATCATTAGCTTTATCTCAATACTCTAGTTTTATATTTATTTGTGCTCAAAGATTTATACTTAACCAAGCCTTCTTTCAAGTATAGGTCATCCATTCATATATAGAACATATCCTGTCCAATGTTAGAACACCCACGTACTTAGCCGAAATATTTATGGTTGGAGTTATTGGATGTTGCACACAAGTGATCGTTGATGTCGTTCACGCAATCGGGACGGTAAAGTGCAGGAATCGAGACCAAAAAACTTTCGTGCACAGATACAATTATGGGCGAGGTAAACCAAAAGTGTGACATTTGGCAATGATGTAATCCCTACACACAAGTGCATATTGTTATGTAACCCACCACACCATACAAAAGATTTTCATTCTAAAGTTCCAAACTACAAAAAAGTGCCCATATGACACCCTTCGGAAGCGGTGCAACCCTTGATTGTGGCACGTATGGAGGCAGAAATGGCCCTACTCATACATTCGAAAAGAGGCCCCAAAGCCTGAGAGAGACAAAGAAGCCCAGCACTTTCATGCGTGTTAAGAAAACTGAAAAGAAACGTGGCGTAGAAAAAAAAAGAAAAGAAGAGGCTCCCACCACACCGTCCTCTTTGCTGACCCTTTCTCACCACCTCCACCGCAGCAGCAGGAAGCAAGTGCGTCGGAATCACACAAGTACGAGTTCGTCCTCTTCTCAAGAGGCACGCGCCGCGACCTACTTTCCGACGCGATCCATCTGGTTATGCTGTTTGACGAGAAAATTCGGAGGGAGGGAGACCACGAGCCCACGAAATCAACGTCAACGCGAGGGGCTCCTCTCATCTGTCCCTTCGTACATGGGCGTCCTCTACTCGTCGACAAAGCCGGAACTGAGCACCTTTTTGTTTTGTGGGACGAGAACGTGGATTCCTACGACGTCATGTTTTCTCGGCAATGGGGCGGGGCTGTTTCAAGAGAGCGGTCCTCTTTGCTGGCGTCTAAAAGATAAAGTGAGAGTAACCAAAGGAGTCATTACGTTTTGAGGAACTTTCGTTTTTTTTTTTTTTTTTTATCATCGCTCGTTTTCAATACGACTGTAGTGTCATAGTTACACAAAGAATCTGGAGGTCCTAACGTAAAAGTACGATACCAATTGATTTTTTTTAAAAAGAATTTTATTGCCTTTTATCAATATTATTGTGAGTTGAAACTGGTATAGGATTATCGATCTGGAATATTAGAAGCGCGTCTATGAGAATAAGAGCGAATGATTTTTACAGTAATAGTAAAACAAACGTATGAGGTATATCTGTAAAAAAATAAATACTTTGCTTAATCTAAATACCTGTTGTGTGAAAATGATTAAAAATTAAAAAAAAAAGTTTTTTGGAAACAAATACTAAATCGTAAAAAAATGAAAGTTTTGTTTTTTATAATTACTTACAATCTTGGTAAAGATGCCATCAACCACAGGTATGACGGCTAATCAAAAAAATCAAAATGTTTTTTTTTCCAATTACTTTATGAGTCATTATTATTTATAAAATATTTGTTTCCTACCTTAGGCGTTCTTTTTAACCTTTGGGTGTTTACTGAAAAAAAATACAGTTCTCACCAGGTGCGCATCCCTCGGGCCTGGTGCTTGCCCTGAAGACATGCGCCCCTAAGTAGTCCAGGCATGAAAAATACGATTGACACACAAGTAAGGCATCTACTGTTTGAAAAATGTGGACTGAAAGCTGCAGCTAACACTTACAACTAAAGTTAGTGACTATTTATAATAAAATTATTATAGAGTTTTTTATGAAAAATATACTTGTGGTTAATGGCCCAATTAAAAATAATTACGTAGTTTCGTTACGTATTTTAGTACGTATCAAAAATACGTCGTATCAATACGTACTAGAAATACGTGTTGGTTTGAAACCTTTTATCACCTAATTTTATCACGTATTGTGCAGTCATGAAGTATTTCTATGTTGAAAAAGTTTTAAAATATGATTACGACGTGTATTAACATTATCGTACCAAAACAAGGGGGTTCAAGTATTTTTTCTTGAATTTGAAGAAAGTGGAATCTTCTTTTTGGTTTTTTTTTTTTTCAAGTTTTCTCAATACTACTGAAATCAGTTGAAATTTTTTAAATTAGAGAAATTCTTATAATTTTTAAATACATTTAAAACTTTTATTAAACTACTATGGGTCATGAAAGAATTTTCGGAATACATATTTTAGTCACAATTGTTGAAAATGTAGTGAAATTGTATAAAAAATTTGAGCACCACATCAACTCTTACTAGGTAAACTGAAAGGTGAGAAACGATTTTTCACTAAATCGCCTGTAAGTGACTAGACTTGTAGCAGTAATTCAAAGTGTTGAGTCTCAACTACGAAAGTTCGTCACCGTAGAAGCTCTCCTTTGCCTTAATTGACTTGGTTCATAAACTTTACACAATATAAACTTCATTTCTCTCGTGAACTAATAAACGACTTTTCCATAAAAACGGATATTTTTTAATAGTTATCTCGGCGTAAAAATGAGGATTGAAAGTCAGTTTAGAGTACCAGAGATAAAATTTTGAAGAAAAATCAAATGATCAATTTAGAGGTGAATAGAAATGTAAATTGTATAATTATTTTTACTTAAAAAAAATGGTAAAATAATTTTAATAAAAAAACATTTGTAGATACTGGATCTGCTAAGAATAAGTAGTCTCAAGATAACCAGATTTCTTGCAATAGCCTAGAAATATATGAATATATGAATGACCGTATTTTGAACAAGAAATTCATAGGATACATTTTTTACTTAGTTTGACATGCAATACAGATACTTTTTTTCACTAAAACTTTAGGAATTTGTCAATATTTAATACAATTTTTTAGGGTTTAATACCTCTTAAAATAACGTACTTGTCCATTTGAAAATGTTTAAAAGCTTCACTCGTTACTACATCATCTCATCTCGTCCATGAATGGCATAAAATTAGCTGAGTGCATTTTTAAATTCTTATAGTAGTTTTATAACAAAATAATTTTTTTTTTTTTTAGTAAGTATTGTAAGTAGTTTACTAATGTTCATCGTTAAGTTACGTGGACGTTAATGGTTTCTAATAATTAAAAAATCGTATAAAAAGGGAAAATAATATCGCCAGCTAGACAAGACGCATATGAGTTACACATTTGAGGTGTTGTATACTTTTTGGGGGAACTATTCTGTATCAATAAGTTTGATTTGATGTTAGAGCTACTAAACTGCGAGAGAAAAGTATAATAATAATGACTGTTAAAATGGTAATATGGTGTCATTCCGCCGTCTAGGGACTTTTTACTTTGGCCAACCTAATTTTTATCATATTCTGGACAGAAATTTGTATAGCACGAACAGTAAAAATCACTATTCTTACAATAAAAGTTACTGTTCTGAACTCCATCTTATCTGTTAAATTTTGAGGATTTAAGAACCCCCGCACAGCAATGGAACTGTTCCTCGTTCGTCCCGATGTTAAAATAAAATACACCCTTACGCGCATCAGATGCCTCGAGCTCATCAGCAAAGCTGGACAAATAAGGGTAGACTGTTTGATTTGCGTCGTACAAAAAGTAATCCATCACGAGATTTATAAGTATTTACGCAACTACCTCCTTACGTACACGCTCTAAGCTCCGGTCGTGGATACTACACGGAAAATAAATTTAAGAGCCATTGTCCGAGAGCTGCAATTTGTCTAGCTGTTTATTTAAAGCATTAAGGCACGAGCGTGCATATAAGTATACGTGCAGGCTTACATCCATGGACGTGTAAGTGTACAGGTACCGCGTACGCTCGGTGTTGCGTCTCGTCCGAAAAAAGGTGCAGCTTTTTGCCGGCTGCTGTTACGTAAGTCGCTGCTGTGTGGTACATATACTATAGGTACCTACTGCGCGTACGAAGAACCGAGTACTATAGAAGCGTATATACGTGACCGTTTGCGCATATATATATACTTACGTGCACTCACTTGCAAGCGAGGAGCAAGAGATGCTCGAGCAGCCACTTGAACGCAGGCAGGCAGGTCATGTCTGACCAGCGTGCCACTTTCACTACTTTGTATTTGGGTCATCGCATCGAAGCGCGCCGCGGCGGTGTAAAGTATATACCCACACGGGGGTTCCTCTCATCCTTTCTTACGCGTTTCTCTCTCTCTCTCTTTTTTCGCCTTACCTTTGTTGGCTCTCGCGTTTTATTTACCATCGCTCCGATGGACTGCGCTGCTCCTTCTCCTCTTCTGTGTATATAATATATGAACCAACGCTCGCGCTTGTGACTTTCGTGGGCTTTTTCTTCCCCTCTCCCTTTCCGTTCGTTTCTTTTCCTCCGATGCGTATAGCATACATATACACATTGCAGATAACCAAAGATGGCATGTGCCGATTGATCACAGCCCTTTGTCCGGCTCGGTTGAATAAAAGCCGCTTCCGTCGGCGCTTTCGTTTTTTATTCATCGGCTCGCGAGTGAGAGTTTTTCGAACCTTCCTGATCGGACTCGCCTACTCCTCTCCTTCCTCCTCTCTGTACTATATACTTTTTTTTTCTCTTTCCTGACCCACTTTGGTGAGTCACGTTTCTGTTCCTTTTTTTTCATGAGGAATCTTCAAAACCTGTCATCTGTAATTTAAATAGCTTGTATTTCCGGATACTTTTATTGTCAAACTTGCGACTCTAATAAAATCATTACATAAGACCGCCGAGTTGTTCTCGCTGAAAAATAAACAAAACAAAACAAAAATCTAGAAGTTGTACGAACTTTGCTGAACACGTTGTCAAAAAAAACGTATCGAGGTCTACGTTCAATCACTTACAAGCATTCTCAAACGTCAATATAGAGTCAACGGGATCCGTGAATAAACACTGGCTGTTTTGTTATTGGAGGAGGTTCCGAGATTGTCTGGGAGCTCCCACAGGGCGTTGGGTTACAACAAGTTGTGCAAATCGTGGCCGAATAACATCTGAGACTCAGTTGTATTAATCGCAGTTATTCTCAAAATATAAAAAAAATTTCGTTAAAACACAAAAAAATTATATTAAACATTTTAACACAGCTAGTTTTATTCGTTAGTTTCAGTTGAAAAACTTGACGGCTCGTTCGTTACAAGGTAAAAAGTACGAGAAGTCTCAAATCATCTTGAAAAACGGGTGTTTTCAGCTTTTAAATACGTAAACTATTTTTGTACAGCATCGAAGTTTAAGGTCTTGAGAAGGGCTGTGGAAAATTTTACATCATAGTTTTTAGTCTAGTGAACTCTGGGAAAGATTTCGTAAAGAAGTCTTACGTGGCGTGAAAAATAGCTGCTGTACTACAGACATCGTTCGCTTTTCGTCCATGTATTTGGCACAGAAGCGTTTTGCGTTGATGTTTTTTTAAATGCTTAATAAAAGGCATTCTTTTATGAGTTATACTATCGATTCAAATTGTTTTGTACCGCTGCATAAATAACTAGCTCCTCCAAATTTTGTATCACAAGAATTGAATACCCTCTCTATGCAGCCACGACTATCATGACACGTCTTTGCCATGCACCTCTTTTATATAGTCTTAAGTTAGTACTGTCGATACCGCACTAATCAACTGAGAACTTAATCTTAATGACAATGTGTTTGTGTATCTATGTTTGTTGTGGGCACAGATACAATAACCGTGCTGAACCTCTTAATTTTATTCATTTTATCTCTAATCAAAGATCTCACAGGCACCTCATGAATATTCTGAAGTGACCAAAATGTCATTTACGTTTTTAGCATCTTCTTTGTAGACTTTTATAAATGTCTTGCTGGTCAGTGTTTAGAAGTACGAAATAAATCGCCGTCTTCCATAAGATTATGTGTTAAACTGATGAGTAGTAAAATGCCCATGAATTTCTTCCTACACCCCCTGGTCCACAAAAATTTAAGTAGATCATTTTTGGGGTACTTATAATTTCATGTATTTAATTTTATCGAAATCTTGAAGGTCATTTTAATATACGACAGTATTACCTTTAATAATTTCGTATTCCACATTCCGTACCCCATGTAAGACTGTGTATCTTAAATACGTATATGTATATATTTTAAATATTCAATCAAAAGTATTGAAATAACTTGTGTACCTTTCTTACGTGGTCAACTAAAATTTATTTTTTTTAAGAGTAAATAAACGTCTAAAAAATCTTCTAAGCCTCCTCACTCTTTCGCCCTCGTCAGTTTTTGCATCCGACTCTGAGGTACTCAAACTATTTACCTTCATAGAGGAGAAAGAATGTTTTATGCAGGTCATCTAATTAAATGGAGTACACACGTAAAAAGTAGAATCGAGTGAAAAATGCAAGCAAATTGTTACAAATTTATAACATTGTATATAATAAAGTGTGTAGCATAGGAAAAGGAATTTTTATAACATTAAGAAGTTATTTACTTGAACGAAATCATAATTAAGTAATGGTAAAAAATGTAAGTGGAGCAGTGCCGGGTAAATGAGGTTCAAAATGCAAAATTGTGCACAGTATGTGAGCATAAATGCTGTAAAAAATAAAGATTTTCAGGCAAAGATAATTAGACAAACAAGTCTCTTGGAAAATAAACTTATTAGAGTATATTTACATGAAAAATGTATATACTTCTAGTTACATAATATTTTATATTTGTTGACCTACATCTATATTTTCTACGTAAAAACTTTTTCAAATTGTTGATAAAAAAAAATTTTCAACAGAAAGTAATAAGCGAGAAAACTAAAAATCAAAAAATATGCGTTAAAAATCGATGGCCACTACGCTTTCAAAGATGTAAGAGGAGAGTCACTCGCGTTACCGAACAAAACATCAAATTTTTTATAAAGAAACGTATGAAAAACAATGTGAGTGTGTGTGTGTGTGTGAGTATAGAAGAACTTATAAGTATAATCAATCATATCTTGGGATTTCCTCTACTGATTTTTATGAAGCATGGTTAATTTCTTATATTTACATCAATACCAAACAAAATTAAGATTTTTTTTATTTGTTTTTTTTTTCGATATTCTCACTTTTTAACAGCTTAAAAAATCTAAATGATCACATTTTTCTGCTAAACAACATATTTGATTTAAACTAAAACAGTGTTTATATAGGCGTAAATAAATGTATTTTAAATTATATGTATATTATACAATATGTGAAGATGTTATAAGCTGGTTTTGTTTAAATTTTAATAAAAAACTTAGTTTTTGTTGGATTTTTATACTTGTTTTTAGATATTTTATGTTAAAAAATCTGTAAGATTACAAAACTTCTTACAAAATGTATTTTGCATACGTACATAACTACATAAGTTTATACTTTTTTAAATTTATCTATAATTACATTAGGTGTGCCCATATGCATGTAATAAGTTTGGGTGGATATTTTTTAAGAAAAGTGAAAATTTAGAATCAAAAACAATTTAGAACTCTTCATTATTCGAACTAAAGAATTATGTGTATTTCAATTTTCGAAGTTTAAACTTTTGGTCATTTGTGACAAATTATTCTTTGAATAAAATGATTATTTTCATAAAAAGTTGTTAACTGAAGATATTCAAATTATATTTGATTTGGAGTTTCAGATTTCCTGACACAAAAGACTCAGTAGGTAAATTTAAAAGATTTCTCTAAAAAAAGGTAGAAAAAAACCAAACAATTTAGCTGAATTGAATTCAAAAATTTCAGAATTTCGTTTTCTTCATACTGCAGATTTTTCAAGATTTTGATACAGCATGAAGGTATATCTATACATGACTCATTTTATACTTATTTTATTTCGGGTAAGTACCTCTGTGATTTTTTACATGTGCTTTTTCACCACACAATGCTCCTCGAGGAGGGTTTAAGTCCTTGTCCCATTCCCAAGTGCTAAGTGCCCATAGTAGTGCCCTTATCAAAAGGAGCCGGACGTAAAGCACTATAATGGAAAAAAAAAAAAAAATAATTATTTTATTTAGAGTCTAGTTTTTGACGTATGAATCGTAAGCAAACAGGTTAATGGAAGTTACACCTACTTCTTTTTATCGCGAAGACGTGCAACCTTTATAAACCACAGTTGACCCTAAAAATAGATTAAATTTGTATGTTTTTTTTTTTCATTATTTATCAAATAAATTAGTGATAACACGGTTTCTTTTAAAGTTTAAAGTGCTGATATTTCATTCTATAGTGTATAAAAAGTATGTGCATGTAATTTAATTAGTTTTCTCTAGAAAGCAACTAAAAAGTTACGATTTCAAGTAAAAACTATTTTGAATCGAAGATAGCTGTATACGCACGCACACAAACAACTGAGTAGCTAGTGTATAGCTATTCCAATATAGAAATTCAACGTTGCTTACGACCTTGGGGCTACTTTCGCTTCAACTCCGTCCGAAAGAGCTTCAATAGTTGCTGGCCTATATGAGCGTATTGCAGCTACACGTAAGCTGTTGCGCATTGATCTTTTGGATGTCCACAGTCAACGTATTTGAAATACGTTACTGTTGTCTGCGTTTATTTGCATGTAACTTTTTTCATGAGTTTATGTGTACTCATTCATTTAAAATATCAACTTTTTGTCCTATTGAACCGCAAACAACGATGCTTTCAGGATGTGTACCATTTATCAAGTAATAATTTTTTAGGAGTAATTAATTCATGGTAATTTTACCATTTTATCTACATTTTTAGCATTTTCACAAAATCACAAAAGTTTTTTTATATGTACGTTTGAATCTGCATTAAACAAAAAAGTGTATTACATAGTATTTACTAGAAAGTTTATTTCTTAAAATGTAAATAAAACAAAAATTTTGTACTCAAGGACGTTTTACATGATTCATTAAAGTATGTGCTCAATTTTGATATTCATTTAATAGTAGTATTCAAATTAATAAAAAAAAATCCAGTTTTAGATAAATGTGGATCAACAACTATAATTAATTACCAAACTGTCACATGTTATTAAAAGCAGTTCCTGAAGAAGTACATTATTGATAAAAAAATTTACAAAAATCATTAAAAAAGTTAATAACCGATGTATTTTTCCACCTGTAAAGTCAAAAAAAGTTATTTTAGTGGTAGGACTCCATCGAATCATCATATATCTCGACGTATTTTCTTCAAAGCGAAGAGTGTAAATATCCATAATTTTACCATGTAGTCGGTGAAAATAAATTTGTATTTTCAAATAAATGTGCTACATTATGTGTATAAAATCGACTCTTGTATGATTTTAAGCTGATGTAATTCACATCTGATGAGACACAAACATCGATTATGTATTAGTTTTTGCACAAAAATTTTAGAGTTCAAATTCTGAAAGGATCGTTAGATGGACAATAATTTCTAGTTATGTTGCTACTGACCTAAGAAGAAAACAAAACCCGTTTTTGCTGTATCTTTGTAAGTAAGTATTTTACACAAATGTGCTAAAGTTTCACATCCTACAACATAACAACTTTTGTGTATACAACTTTTTTCTCGAGAAAGTCAAACAAGCGTACAGATCTAAATCGAAAAACTCAGCGTAGCAGGGAATCAGTTACTTCTTGGAATTCAATTTAAAATTACTGCACATTCCAAAGAGGGATCGGCAATGAGGCTTAAAGTACTTTGTAATCCAGGTAACGTCAGGAACCAAACCACAATTTAAATTTTGAATCCGCTAAGATATAATCAACAGGTGCAATAATTGAATGAAACTGAGCTATAGAGTCAGTACCGTAACATACACTGTAGGCCTGAATACTATGAACTTCGTACTCTAAGGTGAAATAAGAACTTGGGAAATACATTAATTTCAACAAGCATTGCGTTTAAAAGAGACGAAAATGGTTTTAAAAAAAATTTTTACCCATTTGCAGGGAAAATTTTACCTCTAGTTCCATTACGGAGTTTTAGTTCTGAAAGAGTTAGATCTAACGTAGGCTTTTTGGTAGTGTTCCAATAGAAATAAAACTTACTAAGACTTTTATAATTTTGTGGGGCCCTGCACTTCTTTGTTTGACATTTAAAAACGTACTTTGGAACTTGAAAGTTCTAGTTTTCACAGTAAGATTGTCTATTTGAATGAAATATACTTCATCCTGCTAACTGAAAACATAATCTGTTGATAAAAAACTTCAAATCCCAATCAATCGTCATTTAGCATAACCCTATACTATTTTTCTGATGATAAATGTAGCGTGCTATATTATCTACAAAAACGTTTACTCTTTTACACACACACACACACATATATATATATACCCACACAGCGTGATGTACATATTACGCGTAGACACATTGTCCCTGTTGCTCCAGNCTTTATATATATATATATAACAACTCGTTATATATAAAAACTCTGCAAACTCGATGACGGTAAAGTTTTTCTCTTCCATATAAACTTATACTGATTGCAAAGCATAATGCTGTTGGGTGAAAACGAAGTTAGATCCCATCACCATATTGAATGTCTAGTTTTTGGGATATTTAGGATAGACGTTTACCTACGTACTTGCGCTTCATCGTATCTTTCAACCAAATAATCTTGAAATGAAAAAAAAGTAAAAAATAACAACAAAGTAAACGTATGCACTCTGCTGACTCGAATTATCCCGTAATGTACAATTAAAAAAAAAAAAGGAAGAAAGCAATTACCATCGAAGCTCGACTTATTAAACCATCTCATGCGTTCATGCGTCTGCCAAAGTGCTAACAAGCGCCGAGAAAGCAAGAGTGTGAGAAAGGCATATATAGTCCGTGCGATATGTTTTGGAAAAAAAAGGAAAGAACCTAGTCACCAAAAAGTCGGTAGTAGCAAGCGCGGTATACAGTATGCATATACACTGCATGTAAATTGTTGTAAGTTTTGCGCAAATGAAAAAAAAAAAAAAAAAAAAATGAAAACAGCGATCGTCGCGATCAAGATTCAGAATACGCGAGTATAAACATAATATATTGAATGCAGGTAGGTATAGATAGGTACATTACAACCATGCAGCCGTACCACGCGGGGCGGGGGGGATACAAGGCACAGCGAAGGAAGCGGCGAACCGGTTCGCGGAGAGTCTCTTAGCGCCTTCTCGGTAGCAGCGAATCGGCAAAAGAGAGAGGAACATGCATACGTGTATATATTATATGTGCGAATAGTTGGTATACGAAGTACACTCAGGTACAACCACTACGCGTCGTCGACGACGACGTAGGTATATATAGTGGACGTTGTTGTTATTGCCGCGGGTAAACGGCGTAGATTGTGGTTCTCCCATTTACCCAGTTCCTGGGGTATGCACATCCAGCTTGGCTGCCCATTCGTACATCCATATAATATACACGTACAGATATAAATGTATTTATATATATGTATATATAT
>NW_019379603.1:469471-500531 GCF_000648655.2 Copidosoma floridanum | reverse complement strand
CTTTCAAAGATTTCAGAATATATATATATGTGTATACGTGTGTACATCATAATATATGTATTATATACCTAGACGCTCGCTACCCGCGAGCCCGAGCGGGTTGTTATGTAACCCAAGTGAAAGTGGCACGCCGCGCCGGCACCGGGCTTGAGCGCACCGCCACGTACATTAGTTGCACACGTATATATTTATATATACATGTACCTACGGGCCGCCGAGCTCCAGCCAGCCGCTGCGGTTGAATCCTCGACAATTTTAATGCCCCCCCCCCCCGTCCTCCGACGCCTTTTCACGTAGACTGTTTTACGTTTGTTCCTTTCGAACGGCCCCTTGCCCCTTCCCTCGCTATGCCTAGGTATATGCCTGCTCCATCTCCTTGCGCTGGTTGTTTTTTTTTATTTTTTTTTTTTTTTCGTGACCGCGTTTTCGTGAAACTGAAGCCCGAGGAGCTCGCGTTCGGGGATTTCGACACGGAGCGAGGATGATCTAGTTCTCGATAACGGAATAACGGATGAACTGTACGTGGATATATATATACCCGTTCCTGCCATAGAAGTAGAGGTATAAGTATATGATACGCGTGCATTTTTTTGGGGCGCCGAACCAATTAGAGCGACGAGAGTATTGGTATTGTCGGGGTCGTTACATTTTAACGTTAATTTTCAATTCGTTTGTCCCGTTTCTGATGTGCGGTATACCGTCATCGCCAAACGTAACTATGAGAATTTTTATTTCCAGGTGTAGTATGGTCTATTGAAAAAAAAAAAAAATGCATAGATTATAGAGGCAAGAAACAATGAACACCCCTTCTCTAGTAGAGATTACGACAAATACTTTATTTTTTGGGATCATTTAACAAACACAGATTCCTCGTAACTTCATTGGCTATTATGATTGATTCCCATCACTCGATAAACTCAATAAGCATCAACAGTTACACATTTGTTGTTAGTTTGGGCTTTGTTTACGTTAAATGTTGGACACGAGCTGACATGCCCATATGCCCATCCGCATGTAAACATTTATACGTATATCATAGGCTAGCATACGGTCACTATATTTTAGTTCAGCGGGAAAGAAAGTTTTTTTTTTCTCTTTCGTTCAAGGCTGTACAGAAATCGCAACTTTTAACGATGTTTTGCTCAGGACGCGCGTAACTTTTCAAGCTGTATCTTTGCGCTCCGTGTTTAGAAAATCCAAGCGTCTCGACATTGATCGTACGATTGAGCACTCACAAAGGTCCTATGGTCCGGACATCTCATTGAATCTCGCATTCGCGGCGGTTAATGAAAAAATTTGGAAACACCATCGGAACCTTACGCCCACAGCTTGAATGAGCCTCCAAAAGGTGGTGAAACGAACGAATCCCGACGTGGTCTGGCTTTATCAGATGTCGGGGCGGTGGATAATGAACCGTTGTTAAGAAGGAGGGTAAGTTGGAAGCCGCGAGTCGCACTGTAGTGCTCCCGAGAGGGAAAGGAATTTGGCTGTTTTCCCGTAAGAACAGGAAAAAAAAGGGAATAGGTGGACCGGAACGATCAGCCATGCGGCACAGACTCCGCTCTCGATCGTTTCTTATTCTCCCCTCAACCTGCTACGGATACCTGTATGGCACCTCCGCGTCATCCTCCGCTTTGAGAAAACGGTCCACGCACGCTAGATCAGTGTTCCATTTGTTTGGACACGTAACGCCCCCCAGCGCGTGTTAGGAATGCAAAAAATTAGCTACCCTCGAGAAACGAGGGACAAAACTCTGGGCTATTGAAACACGGCAGATAAAAATCTGGAAAACGGCCCATTCAAAGCAACGGCGCAAAAAATCGGTCAGGCCCAAAGACTCGACCGAGGGAGGGGAGGAGCAGAGTCACGAGGCATATACCCTAGCTCCCCAGTCGAAGAACACGACAGTGCAGGCGAAAACGGTGGGTATAGTGTACGTATAGTGTACACGTGCAGGAGGAGCTCGGATTTCGAGTGGTTATATAACGGCTTAATTACTCTGGCCCATTTTCACCGGGCATTGTCTCGGCGAGTGCGCTCTCGCTTTCGAGCAGCCCCCGCCGTCTCTCGCGGCTCGGCTGCGCGCTAATCGCGATCCTCTCACGAGCGAAATTATTGCGCAACGCGATTATAGCCGGCTCCTGGGGGGCTCCTCCCAATCTTGTCAGCCCCTCTCCTCCCTGCCAACCGCCGGTTTTGCGTCTTCATTTATACCGTACTAGCACGGCGAATCCAAGTATGTTGAAGTACACAATTGAAGCGTGTGTAAGTAGTTGGAATTCTTGTTTTTCATGACATGCATTACCGTGTTGTTGATGAACATTTTGAAAACAACCGGTGCGATGCTTGGTCAAATATTTCGTCGAACCTATTGAACCGAACAATTTCTTCTTCTTCAACGATTGACTCAAGAGGGCTGTACTTGGAGAGTAAAGGCACTTGTAAGCGTGTTCAATCCGCAACAGTCAAGATTGTTTACTCCATACAGCTTTTCTACATTGGTTTTTTTTCCGTTTAATAGAACTTGTGCACCACAGATTTGGTTTTTCTTCAAATTCTGAGGGGTTGCGCACACTTGAAGTCATTAAAATAGTCTTCATGAGTCATTCTAAGTCTTTCAAAGATTTCAGAGTGCGCAGCCCCTCACCAAATTCTTATCAAGCAACTGCGATGTATTTTAATAAAAAACAGAAATTCCAACTACGTGCTTTAATTGTGTACTTCAAGGCACTTGGATCGACAGCGAGGCTGTGAGATTCTCTGTGCGAGGTTTACCAGCTAACATGTCTATTTTTGGGAAATGCGTTATCTGCTATACATTTTTCCGACGCTGAGGGTAGGATTCGCTCGTAAAAGTTTACCATTCATAGCCTTCGTCGCCACCTGTACCTAAACTCTTTTACCATCAAACGAAAGCCTGCACTTTCCACAAGGAGCACCAAAGTCTCGTAAAAACAAAGGGTATCAGATTTTGGTATGTTTAATGACCGGGAATTAGTCACGCTCAAGCTCGCGAACAAAGGGATAAAGACTCTTACGACTTCCGCTCGGGTGTACATTGGATCCTCGCGCAGGTATCGCCGAATCGCTCGGACGGACGGCCACGGTGCGACTCTCACTTTTAAAGGACTCGCGGCTCCGCGTTTCTCGGTGACAACTAGAAAGTCGAGCGACGATAACCAGACGAGAGGTTTTTCGAATTCGAGCAATGTATATACTCCTATGCTCCTCTGCGCTCTCTGATCGGAAAAAACAACGCGATTATCTACCGCGGCTCAAACGGGTCCTCTGGATTGTCTTGGGTTTTTCTAGTGGCACGCTCGCCGAAAATTTCGCTGGCTTACGTAAGACACGCGATCCTAGGACCATTTTTTTGGACTATTGTCCTACCGTGCGGATCGGTCGCTCAGTTTCAATTTTTTTTGTTGACAAGTTGAAGCGGATAAAAGACACCAAGCGTATGAAAGTTACCTTTTGATTCGTAGACGGAGAGATGATTATATCATTGGACCGATGCGCTGTCGGGAATTTCGGAAGCATCGTGCCTGAAAGAAAAGAAAGTGAAACCTGGCAGGCGGGGGGAGGGCGGAGGCTTGGCGATTAATATTCACGAGAAGAGGATATGGAGTCCGGCAAGCATAGTCATAATATCCTTTTTCAGGAATGTTGGCTCGCTGAGCAGTCGGCCGACTGCGAGCGTGGGTGCCTCGAACCGATTCACGGGAAGCCGGAGAAATGGTTCTTCCAAATTTTAACGTTTGTCGTGTGATTTGAATTACCCAAGGATTCTCGTACATCTTTGTCACGCGTTGCTTTCAGGCATTTACATACGTTGTTTTGTGTTTGGTATTGACGTTCGTGGCGCGTCGTTTGAGAGATGCTTTATGTACGGACTGATATTTATCTCCATTACTATCACGAATCCTATCCAGATTTTTCGATGCAAAGCGTTGCCTAATTAGGGATTCGAAGTCAATCAACGAAGGGTTTTTGATTGACGTGTGGCATCTCATGGACTTTAAATTGCAAGGCAAGCTCCTTCTCTTACCGATCATTTAATGAAATGTGCTCGAGAGCTCAGTTTGAGCGTCAATTATCGAGTTCACCGAACTAAAGTCCGTTTACTTTCGTATTTTTACGTATAACTATTCTTTGAAATACATGCAAGAGTTACTCCAATATGAAAACGAGATTTTGTAAGCATTTTTAAAGCAATTAAATTTCGCTCGATCGTTAAAGATGTTTTTAAGGATATGTAACTCATAGCAACCTCGATTGGTTTCATACATTATTATCGTTGTTGTACATTGCACAAAACCTTACTTGTAGAATATTTATTGATAGGCTAATAAAATGCTCTGAAAAAACTTACTAATTTGTTTGAAGACATCCAGTTTTCTATTTTTAAAGTTAGACTACAAATTCGATTGACATTGCATCAGCGTACAAGGTCTCGCGAAGAGCAACGCCAAGTTTTAAACCATAATTCTGAGTACATGTATAGAATAAGTTGAGCATACATAGAATGATTATAATCATACCCATTGACTCCGACCCGAAGTAGGTTCAACTAGAACTAAAGGTGTGACAGTCGTGCTTGTGGTAGTTTGTTGGTTGTCTTGCATCCATCGTGTCAAAATTTCGCGTGACACCCTGGTTCTCTGAGCTCACTCGTACCCTGCATGTAAATCAACGGTCCATCTTAAATTTGTGAACGATTGGGAGGATTGTGGTCGAAATTGTACCTTAAGAATTTCAGCCCTACAGGAGAGGCATTTTGTTTTTATGTGACACATGATTTTCTTGTATTTGTTGTTGTGTCATCCCTTTCGATGGAGTAAAAAAAAAAAAAGAAGAATTTTGATGTTAAATTTTATTTTCATCGCCGATCTCCAATGTTCTTTACTCTCCAGATTACTTGGAGATATTCCTTTGTACAAGAGAATGGAATGATTAACCACACATCTACAAGTGGGAGAAAAAGCCTTAAACATCGAAAGAAAAGTCTTTCTCATTTCAGAAAAACATTTATTTAACCTGCAAGTGAACGAATACTCACTCTCTTGGACCTTGGAAGAAAAATTTTCTCAAGGAATTCGAAAATATAACAAATGATGGGTATAGCAGAAGAATTAGTGTACTCATACAGCAAACGGTTCACTGAGGAAAAAGTTACTTCCACGTGTTTTTTTTTTGATACATAAATAAGCTAAAACGAAGTGAGCTATGCAAAGCATCGGGCGAGTGAATAAAATCTCCGTCTGTAAGTATATCCAAACAGTCCATTCACGTATACATGTACTGAGACGTTTTTACTTTCACTTCTCGAGTAGGTGATGCTCCATTACTTTGTCCTCATTTTATGAGCAAGCCTTCGAAGAGATATACATATGTACCTCCATATGTTTTTGTTGAAAATAATGGACGATTCTTTCTATGAATTAAAGATGGACATGACGCATGTTTTACCTGAACATTATTTAATAATTTTTTTTATGCAGAGGGAGCAGTTAAAATGTATCTAATGAACTTTGAGCTCTAGTATACCAGCAGTATGAAAAATAATGATTTCTTTTCACCAGATACACGAACAGAATACTGAAGATTGAAATTCTTCTTTTTAATTAAAAACTTCAATATTATCATCATACATCCTTGAGCTTCCATTCCTTCAAGTTGAAACCCACACAAATCTGAAATAAAAGTTCCGAGCAACGATTGCTTAAACTTTCATTTTCATTCGATTGGAACCCAATAAGCTCACAAAAAAGGTAAAAGCAGTTGTTTTTGATCACCAAGTTGTTGATGGATACTTGTTGGTCACGTACTTTTGGAGCTATTATGCTGACGGCACAAAGAATAGCTTCCGTTAAACTGAAAAATGTATCCGCCATACACGTGCTGGAGTCAAGACACACAGCCAGGGCGAGCTCCAACCGATTCGTAAAAAAGTAGAAAGTAAAAACTCCCGCCCAAAATAAACGCCAGCGAAAGTGCGTGGCTATCAAATTTCTCCAAAAAAACCTCTCCACCGCGGCCAGCCGTGTCTTTCCCACTTCTAACGCCGCGTTTGATGTACGCGCATGTACACTCGCCGAATTCCTACGGTTTCTAAAATCCCAATTAAAATTCAGTGGACGCGCGCTCTCTCGAACCGGGGCCTCGAGGGAGGGGGGCACATTAGAGAGAGAGAGAGAGTCCGTGGAACCGGCCGCGCGCTCGGACGCCCGATTTTTCTCTCTTCCGCGGGACCCGCGCGCGCTCCGAAAACCGAGCCGGATCTTTTTTTTCACCGGGTGAAACTCGAGAGCGCGCGACCGAGCTAGAGCAGCCGCGAAAAGGAAAAAACGGGCCCACTCGAAAATTCGACCCCCCCCCCTCTATCTCTCCGCGTGGCTGGAAAGTGTATTTTGGAAAGTCTTCTTCCGGGCCCTCGTGTGCGCACGTCCACGCGCGGGAATGGAAGCGCCCACACGCGTCGGGCGTTATATCACGAGACGAGCGTTGAAGACGCGTTCCTTAAACTCCCGGACCTTGGGCTCTCGCTTTTCCCCTTCTAACGATCGGCGCGCGAGTCGATCGGTATCCCCGGGATGGACCGCGGCCGATCTGATGCACCGTCGGGAATCGAAAGTTTTGGCTCTGGCCTTTTTTTTTGGGACAAAGGAACCGAGGATCCGATGAATGCCGGGTACCCATTGGTTGCGCGCATCCATAGCTTTGACGCGCCGGAGAGGCTAAATTTTCGGCTGATTGAGTTGCGGGTATACTTACGTGCATTGAGTCGTGGAGCAGGCGTTATAGATCTTAATGCCAGGAGAGGTGAATGGAAAATTTTAAGGGAAAAGGATGATGGTCGCGGGCAGCTTCAAAAGCAGCTCTCATTAGGCCACCAAAGAACAACGAGGGAGTCGAATGGCTGGCGGCGTTTTCTCTTTTCCATTATGAAGGAGGAATAAAAAAGAAACTGGGTCTCGGGGAGCTAATGCGATAAGCATCTCTCGGGCGAGCGATGTAAGTATACGAGGCTTGTGCGCGCGCCAACGTCGTGGTGGCAGCGGGTGCCTCTGAAAACGAAAGTTCAAAGTTGCGAAATTCGCTCACTCGCGGGGTGCCATGCTGCGTCTATTCCTCGCTGCCGGGGAACATGTGGGAAAACGGAGCAGCCGCGAAATTATAATAAGCGTTTCGCCAAATGAGGCTTGTGGTATGGCATCCATGTCGATCACAAGAAGAGAGAGGGAGAAGGTGCAGCATCTCGGGGAAGAAATCTTTCCATCATTTGGATTCCAGATTCAGTTAGATCTGGTCGGGCGATTGGCGGCGGAGCAACGCTCGCTCTTGCATTTTTGGGGTGTACGTCAGATTTAGATTGAATCATGCAAAAATCTATCTTCGTTACTAAATTATTAGTCGTCATTTTTACCTTGCATCGCGTAACTGATGAACGTAAAATAGAAGTAATAAATATTAGTTGTTTCTGTTTTGTTCGTTTTTGTTCTATAATTTCAATAATTTTCGTTTAAAGCAAATTGCTGAGTACTCTTTTATCTTCACCACTAACAGGATTGGTCTTGTATTTTCTTTTTTTCGAAAAGATGTCTTCAACGACCAAAAGTACGTATATTGATGAAGTCGTTGTAAGATAAAACAATATTATTTCCACAAAAATGCAATGGAACTACTAAGAATCCTTTATTTTTACATAACATTCCGTTTCCAGTGAAGACGGTGAGCGATACCTGGTGACTGTTATTGTTACTTCAGGGAAGAAATCGAGTTTATCGTGATAGGCACGTGGGCAGTAATTACTCATTGGAAATGGAAAACATATCATGGTAATTTTCATCTCAAAAGTGCCATTAACTCCGAGGGTCCTGCGAAATATACTATTATTTTTATGACAACCTTACGATTTTACATATTCTTATTACGTGAGATTCTGTGGCTATGATACCGTATGTGATATTCTGTAAGATTAAATATATAAATAATTTACTAATTTTTCCTGTTGTTGCTACCTTTTTTCTCGTAGTTTGGTATAATTGACACAAACTGCTAGTTTTTCAGTCAGTTATTAATAATTTTTTACTGAGTTTTCGCTCATTAATCAGTAAAACGGAGATTTTCAATGATTTTTCTAGTATTTATTTGCTGATTCGCAATGAACTGAGTTTCTTTATTTTATTTAATTATTATCTATCAGCAAATGATAAAAAAAAAACTGGTTCAGTTTCAGAAAGCAAGTAAACTTGTGGGTCGTACGTGCATATACAGCTTTACGTGCTGTAAAAATAGATTCTAAGTTATATGTAATTGTAGCTTCACAATTTATTGATACCACTAGAAGCCAAATAAATTTGACTTGGTAGGGCTTTTTCCATACAAATAACAATGTTATTGTGTAATAACAAAGTTTTGGATCAGCAAAGCCCTTCTATATAAACCGAAATCAGTGAAAACCTACTAATTGAACAGTACAAATATTTGTATTTAGTCGCTGATCAATTAGACAAATTTAAGGTGATATACAAACCTATACATATTACTCGCGTTGTATCTTAAACTATTCTCATGGACAATCCACTAACTTGTTAATACAACACTCTTTATCATAAATAAATGACTTGAGTATTGCACCTTACCATAACTAGAATTACCGGAAAACCAGTGTCCAAATTTATATTCATATAATTTTAAATTTGAAAGAGTGGGCTTACTTTATTCACATGCTATTCAAGGTTTGAACATTTTTATAAAGTAAAACTCTCATTAATGTCTTTTGAATTTATCATCGAGTTAAACACAAAATGAACAAAGTTTTGCAGGGAAGCAGCAATGTTAGCTTCTATGAGGGAATGACTTTATTTACATTCATAATCTTTCAGGATATTTTATTTATACTCATCAAAAACAACTTCAAGTGGTAATCCTAGTAGAATTACATTATACGTAAGAATACCAATAATATTTCATGTTTGTTTGTATGATAAACTTTATTGTATTTTCTTAGAAGAAATTTTAACTGTTTGTATGGTGCATAAAAATACATAAAAATAGTGTGGATAAATATTTTCTTATTTCTAATGGTTCATAAAGTCACTAGGGTACAAAGTCCAAACATGAGCGCCAGAAGGGTGCGGTTGTTGTATAATATTGGTGCCCGGTCGCGTACAGTGTTTTTTTTACCGATGGCGCGAAGTGCTATTTTGTACCTGTGGGCAAACTTTGCGCCCAGTAGGGTAAATCACTTTCTGTCCGTGAGCCTAAAGTGATTTACAAGGACGCAAAGCAGCATTTGCTCTTTGTGCCCATGGTAAGAAAAAAAAATTTTTTTTTCGTGTGAAAATAATAATTTTAATAAGCCTTACCTTGATTTTCAACCTTATATAAACATATATATATATAAAAAAGTAGTGTACCTATAAATACTTACATCAAGCAGTACATTTATATGTATATACACAAGCAGCTCCCGTCTTCGCTCAGCTTCGCCCGAGATTCACTAAGTGGAGTAGTGAGTTGACATTTAATATAAAATATATTCAATTTATCAATACTTACGAATTTTGCATTTATTCTTGACATTTTTCGAATCAACAAAATTCTCATTAAAAAAACTTTTGTTTGGAATCCATGCATTTGTCGTCAAATAATAAGGTGTAAAAATGTGAAAAAAATATAATTATGTTGAAAAGTAACGTGCGTTCCTTACATCATAAAATAGTTGTTGGCCCTAAAACTGGGCGTTGATTTTCACTTCCTCACTTTATAATATATGCAAAGGGTTATTCGTTATAGTTATATGGATGTAGAACTGATGAAAAAATGTATAATTTTAAATTTTTAGCTTCCAAAACCGCAGTTGAAGCCAATAACATACATTCAGTTGTTTTGTTAAGGCTGTCAATGAGACTCCCCATAACACCCTACGACTGCCAAACAGCTCTCTATAAAATTAAGAAAAATTGTTTGATTCCTTTGTCATTTTAACCCAATGAAATACATCACTTCTCCCCATAATGTGTCACACGTTTTTGAGAGGTCCCTCAATTCCCCACAGCCCCCTCACATTTTATTTATTATTTTTCATATACTTTATTATATTTCTGTTAAATATATCTTGTGAGAAAAAATGTAATGTCTTGTAAGTCAAGTGGGTTGATTTCATACTTTGAATGGTTCAGAGCATTCGAATAATAATATGTAGTTACTCTAGTTTTCTTTGAAATAAAACAATTCCATTTTTTTTACCAATGCAAAGTCTATGAATGTAAAATTTTTGTTGTAAACGTTATTTATCAATAAGCGTAGAATTTGTTATTGTGAATATGTAATTATATTTTATTATGTGACCGTACATCAATATCAGGAATTTTTCATTGAAATGTGATGATAAGAATCATGGTAGTCGTGATAGTCGTGGCCAGTAGCCCCATGTAACTACGATGTATTGTAGAACTTACATAGTTCAAGGAAAATATAACCTAATAAAAATAACCGAAAAAACTATAATGTTTTCCTTTATTTTTCTAGGTATGAGCAGTGCAAGGAATATCGACAGTAGCATCAAAACCACCATGTTCAATAAAAATATATTGCTCAGATAAATATGTATGCAAGTCTATTTCTGTATGCTTGCATATTATGTGTAAGTGTTAGTCTTAAAAGTATTGGCTAGGTAAATTTAATGCCTAATATTGGTAGATGTTTTTACATCCCTAATATTATTTAAATCTAATTTTACGTTGGAAAAAATCTATTATATTATATTACATTAAATGTTTTACAAGAACATGTTGCCATTCTGTTGTTTTTAATATAACTTTTGAACAAAATGACAAGTGTAAAATTTTTTAAAACTAGTAATGTAATTTGTACAAGAAAGGTTTTACCAGTTTTAATTGTTAATTATTTGTAATTATTTTTGGGAACGATTGTTTTGGTAAAATTGTATCGGTTAAGGGTGCAAAACAACCGCTACAAGTACTTTGATACTATTGGCGCAGCACAATATAGTATTTTAGCAGTTTTTGGTTGAGATATTTTTTGTAAACCGAAGCATACATCTATGACCCTATTGGTGCAGTAATGACGTCAGTACGACTGTCAGGGTCAAAACTTTCGAGAATTTTACAGTAAAACACGTCAGCATCGATACCACTATATGATGTATATAGTATCAGCTAGCTGTTGGGCTGCCCCTTTCTCCGATCTTTTTACTCGCACTGTAATTTTCAAAGCCACGAATGCTAAGACAACATACACGAAAGCCTCGGTATATATAATAATACCTATATACGGCTAACGACAGTAACAGTGGCGCATTTGCTGCAGATGCAGAAAGTGGAGTACCTAGGTACAGTCCGTGCACAGAGCAGTAGAGCGCCAAGTCCATCGCTTTTTCTCTGTCTACCCGTAACGTAATGGTTTTAAACGCAGGCGTAACCCGTCACGCTGCACTGCGCCAGTTGGATAACTTCTTTCCCTCCGCCCTCGTCCCTCTTCCTCTGCGGGGCAAAAGGAAAAGTGGCTAACCTACAAACCCCCGCTGCCACAAAACCCATCGCCTTGCCGCTATGCCCCAACCAACTATAGCAGCTAGCTAGTCCGACAACATCGCGCAGCTGCATGGCCTGCTTTTCCTTTCCTTTTTCCTCTCCTGGCCTCTTCTACTGGAACAACGAGATCGGCGCCACCGCCTTTCGAGATTTTGTTGTCGTGTCTCTTGCAACCGCATCACCTTTATTCCATGCTCTCTGTGCTGTAGATCTTGCCGTACTATCATCGACCGTTGAGATTTTCTTACCTCTCAAATTGGTGGTTGTCTATAGTCCACATAGCTTCGCCAAATGATTAAAATGTCACTCGGGTGGTTCGTTCGAGATGATCAAGTGTGCGAATCCCAAAACTGTGGAGGGTTCTTGCTGGTGTGAGAAGACCTGTGGGCACGGGTTTTCAGAATTTCGAGAAATTTATTTGCTCCTTTAAAAAACTATTGACGATTCACCCAGTTTATTTGTCTTGTCACCAGCGGTACGTTTGATGGTAACGGCTCATCGTGAATTAGTTTCTCGTAACGTTACGTGTTATGCGTGTAGTCTTTATCCCTCTGATACTTCCACCCGTTTAAACACCTAAATGTTATTTTTGTTAAAGGCTTTTCGGCTTTCAAGAGCGTATTAATTCGTCAAGTCTGATTGAACTGCCTGTCAAGATCTAAAGATGAAAAAATTTAAAGATACTCTAATGTAAAGGAGGGTTACCAAAAAAGCTCAAAGAAAGGTTTTCATGAAGTTTGTAAATGAAGTAAATTTAGCACCTAGTGACATATCTACAACGATGAATGACTTCAAGTTCCCTAGGTTGAATAGCAGTGATAACTTAGGGGTGAGCGTAGGTCGTAACCTCAGACAAGATTGCTGCATTGACTTTTTTGTTGTCTGTAATTAAACTCATATACAATATCATACTTTCTCTAATATCTGGGGCAATCTTCATACACTATTTCAATATAGTTCAGTTGAAGGGAAGAAATACATCAAAGATTATCAAATGTGAATATTTTTGAATGATCTCATAATATACCTATAAAAACTATGTATATTTATTTAATTTTGCAAAGCTCGCTTGATAAGGTCATTATAAATTTGTTACTAAAAAAAAAAAAAAAAAAAAAAAAAAAAAAACAGTAGTAGCTCATATTTTAGAAAATCTTCTATGATAACCCAATCTGAAGGAGGAAAAGAGGTTTAAAATATTTCACTGAAACTGTTGACCAAAAGGGTTGTTATTTTTTATTAGTAATATTTACAACATAATTGTTATGAATACACTCTAATGTTTTGTGGCAACTTTCAGACAATTATTTTTTACTTAAAAAGAACGATTTTTTCCATGAAATATCTTTTAACAATTCAATCCTAACAAACATACGTATAAAGTTCCAAATTTCAGTCCAAAGTCAGAAAAGAGCGTTAAACAGCAATGATGTATTGAAACGGTAAAACATAAGGTTTGACAAAACGGCTGAACGGTGGCTGATAACAGCTGCATCGCTACTTCTTTATCTGGGTGTAAGTAGGCATGTACTTATCTTCCTTTCTCTCTTATTCTATTACAAAATGATCTCGACTAGACAGTCAGAGTTGGCAAAACTAGGTTTCGTCGGTCTTCGAGTCACGACGTGTCGCTTGAGAGCTCATGACTTGCGAAACCGGTTTCCACCGATTTGTCTCGGGGGAAAAATGTTGCCGATGACGTGAGAAGAAGGAAGCTCGCAACCAGAAGGTACTGTTGATGCTACGGCCGCTTTTATTACGCAATGGTTCGCCCATCTCCCTGCTGATCTAAAAAAAGTCAACAAAGTTTGCTCGTTTAATAAACTGTTGTCAAAAGTAAATGTACTTCTTACTACTTCCGAAATGTTCACATGTATTTGGTCAAAGTAGATGTGTATTTATAATAATTTATATTAAGTAACGCATTAAGTGAGCTGTGAGTATCCAAGCTTTTTGTATCCATTTCTTAGCCATGTACAAAGTTCTATGTACTCAGCTTGATAAGAATTGTACAGTGGTGGCATTGAAGAAGCTCATCAACTTTTGCAAAAACGGCTTGTTAACAAGTTTTGGCAACTTTGGAAAAAACAAGTCCTAATAGATAAATATCTCCAATTTGATCGTGCATTGCCGAGAATAATAGTTAATAAAGTTTGAGAATTTGGTTCAGGCCTTGTGATAGGCACCAATTTCATGATCCAAAGTAGCACTTTTTCTTGGCGAAGAAATGGTTTTCAAAAATGAAAAACTAATGGTTAGTAGTCGAAATTACGTTTTTTGTTCATTGAAAATATATACCTTGGTGATGGATTTCGAATGATATTAAAAACAGAAAAGCATATTCATAGGTTATGTTTTCCTTCATCAGTACAGCTGTAAGCACTGAGTTTGAAAAAAGTTTCGGGTCTACTCCAAAAATGAATTACCAAGTTATTTAAGGTTGGTGGCATCACCACCGCAAAATGCAACGTTCCAGGCATGAAAATTGCACCACTTAATAACTGATTCGATACATATCTAAAATTGGGGCTTAAGATTTTTGGTACATCTGTTTCGAATCAACTATTTATTGGTGCAGTTTACACACCTGGAACATAACCATGTTCGTTCCATTTGGCGGCGGTAATGCTTCCAACCTCAGATAACTTGGAAATTTATTTTTGGAAGAGACTCTATATGAATGGAGTCCTAGAAAGAAGATTTTTCGATTTGCCCGCGTTTCTGCTTTAGACCGATACGGCCGATCGGTAATTTTCTTATGTGGGGCCTAAGTAAACTTTTCGAATTTGAAACACTTCCTGAAGCAGAGGCCATATTGTTATAACAATTACAATAAGGAAGCGAGGGCATTATCTTATGAGACTTGATTTACTATTTTCAATTCAAATTTTCTACTAGTAAAAATATGGCTTGTTCGGATGGTTTTTCTCATGTCAACGCTTTCCGACTGTCGGAAACGACGAAATTATTTTTGGTTTACTATTTTATTCACATTGAGTAGAAAAGTATGTATTAAAAGTATGTCAGTCAGTTAAGCTGACCTACGATGTCTTGTTATTTGTCGTTTTTTATCTTTTGTTGCACTAGACAGATCAAGTGAGCTTTGAGCACTCATTGAATATTTTATAATGATGTGCATTTCGACAAGTAGTTTTTTAATTCATGATATCTTAATTAGTGAAAGTGGTATTGACTGTCTGATCATTAAATTTTGTTGAATTTGAATTAAAGTGACTATTTTACTTAAAAATTTTAATACAATTAATAGTCAGATTTTGACAAAATCGCGGTTAATAGTGAATTGTTATGTATGTATGAGAAACACTTAAATCAATTTGATTTTTGGGAGAAAATTATCAGTTATTTATTCTAGGATCATCAATCTTATGGGCAATTCTAACCTAAGATTCTAACCTAAAGTATCAGTAGTGGTTTTGAGTTAATATAGAAAAATTGGTACATCACTCATCCCTTCACTTTTTTGAAAAAATTCAGACAAGCACTCGTAAGTTGACTCTATTAAGTTCAAACCGTGAGTCTTTACAAATTTAACATTTCACACCTTGTTTTACTATTGTAATAATTGTACTTCGAAACTACATTATAGTGAATAAAAAAAACCTTTAAAAATATTTATTTATTGTTGCTGTGCTTATTTTAGACTATAAATTTTGTACTTGATTACGATGTATCGATGCATAATATTCTATTGATTACTTTATTAAAAACTTATTTATCTTAAAAGGGAGAATAATTTCAAGTGAAGCCTTTTATTCGTTATGTGATTGGTTCAAGCTAAGCTAAAACTATAGGGTTATGATTTAAATGAAATTCGTAGATTATAAAAGTGAACGGCTTGCAAACCGTAACTGCAATTATTCTTTGTTTTTTTAAAGTGTAATTAATAAATTTCATTAAATTATCCTTGGATTAGACAAAAGTAAAATGTATGCCATAAATAACGGTAATAACGCTACAAAGTCTAAAAGCACTTTTCAAGATGTGCATCATTAGGAATTATTATGTAGTGCACGAAGCGCATTGCTCTATAAACACTTCTAAAAGCACTAAAAGGGCAGCAGAATTAGAGAAGGGAAGGCTATTTTGTTGCATAATTACGCATATGATACAGTTAATTTTATTCGTTTACGAGTAAGGAACATTGTCCTAAGTTTTATCTCATATTGGACGTGAGAAAAGATATTAAATTAACTTTATAATGTAAAAAAATCACAGAAGATCAAGATAACTAAGCTTGCTCTTAATGGTTTATTAATTGAAGACCAGTTGTATTAAATTTTATCAATAACTCCTTTAAATATTAGTTAACTATTAGTGTCGAAAATTTCTCAATTTTTATTTATGTTTCATGACAAAAAATTCCTACGTACTTGAAAACTTGAAGGAAAATGTCTTTCACAATCCTTAGTATATCATGAAATTTTTATTATAAAAATATTCATTTCCATACGAGGAATCATAATTGTTCATAAAAATTATTGTAGATGTTGGGTGAAGTTTGACCCGGTTCCCATTGACAAAAATGATTTTTTGTTGCTAATTTTTTTATCCAGACCTATATTTAACGATGATACTGTGTTAATAGTAATTTTTGTATTGCAAGTCCTCAAAATAGCATCGAAAAATGTGCACTGGGATATGTTTTTTTTTTAATACTTTAAATTTACGTAGGAAAACATTTTCTGTACCTTCATTATTTATCATTTGTTTCTCACGTTTTTTTTTTTAAACCTGGGGTAACATGAGAATCATACAGCAACTAGCATGCTAAAATTACAAAATTAGATATTTAATTGTTATAAATAAATTCTCATTAAAATTTTTCAAATCCGTTAAACGGATTATTTTTGATGAATTTAAAAAATTAGATGTCACAAGTATGGTCTGAAGTGTTGAAACCTGTGCTCTGGCTGTCGCATAGAGAGACCTACAAAAACAAAAGTGGCAATATATTTTCAGGATTTAATAAATATTATACTTTTATAAGGGATACATTTATTTTCTAAGTAATGCATCACAAATAATGATAATTAAAACAGCGAAGAACAAGAAAAATTGGAATAATTAAAACAATTACTTGTTCATAACATTTAAATGTCTAAATAATCTTGTAATTCGACCATACCAGTTGTTAGATTTTTGCGCTATCCAAGAGAAAAAAGTAACACTCGAATGATAAATAACGGCGATTTAAAGTAGCTCGTTCGGGTTTTCAATTACTGCTTGGCTTGGGAGAATATTAATTTAGCGCATCGTACTTCTTGATTTTGGGCGTACGTAAGATGTCCATCCCAAATCCCGGAGTAATTATTTTGTGTATGTGTGACTCGAATAGATAAATGCGTTAGTACTGCTATCCCTCTCGCAAAATACTTCGGCATTTGGGATGTACATTTTTCGTCCAGAATCAAGAAGTAGGTACAGATGTGCCACATCGAGATTCTCCTCAAGATTTTTGATGTAATGCACTAGGTACTTCAAGATTCATGATGTGTACATGACGCTACAGCTATTTTTTACGATATATTGAAGAAAACCATACCTTCAAAAGGTGCATATTTTTTGACGCTATTTCGAGGGTCTTAAGAATTTTTAAAACCCTTACGGATAAGGTTATACTTTTTGCCTTGGTGAAAAACGTATCAATCGTGCCTTGGATGTAAGAATTTACCTTCATTTTATAAATTTAGCCACTTGGAAAGTTGTACGAAGTTACTTATCATTTTTTTGACTAAATTTGTACATAGTCATTAGTTTTACGAATGTCATTTACTTATCTTCAAAACTGTCCAACTATATGACGATAAAGCGCTTGGACTTCCTCTATTGTGTTTTCAGTAAGCATTCAGCCGTGTCACAGTAATTTCTACGTTTCATTTTTTAGTTTGAGTTTTACATTAACTGCACCTATTTTAGAAGTACAGTGGAACGACAAGTATGTTTTTTCAACAAAGATTTTTTCACAGACTTATCACAGTTTGAAGTCGAAGGTATAATTTTTCAAGTGTTATTAAATTTACCTGCATGCGTGAGCGTAGAATATTTGAAGCTTTAGATGCCTGTTTTTCGGATGAAAGGTAAGTGCAGCGTAGACTGTCATATTTCGTTACTTTGCTGTAGAAAAAGCTATACCCTGAAAACAATGGTGACATTTACACAACAAAAACAATTGATTAAAATAACGATTTTATTATTTTTTTCGTCTTAACTTTGCTCGGTATATCCTCGTGGATAAGTTGACATGGAGTCAATTAAAAAACTAATTATTTAACCGATCAAATACTCTAGCACGTGGTACTATAAGTGTTGAAACAAAGTGATGACACGCTTTTGAAATTTTAGTGAAGTTTCTTTCGATTCCGCGTAATAGTACTATAGGTATGTGAGTGACCTGAGCCACTGGTAGGGGTATACTGTACACGTGTATGAAGTAGTGAAAAAACTCTGAGTCGCAAATGAATGATTACATTTTATATGGTAAGTACATGAAAAACTCTGCCCAATATGAAATGACTACCAAAAATGTTAGATTTTATAACAGTACTTACTTTTATTTTTTCAATTCATACACTAAAAGAAAATTTCCTAGATTCAAAAAAATATTTATCCCTTAGAATAGTATTAAACTTTCTTATTTTGAGAAAATATTAATTTTTGCCTTTATTCGTTTGCTTTGTGCTTAGCGCTTATGCTTGTGAGCTATAGCTTACATGCGTTGAAAGCATACACACACGTCATGAGCCAATCACATAGGTTCAAAAAAGGGGGGGCACTTCCATCGCCGCTAAGCGTTAGCTCCATGATTTTTCCCTCCGTGTGTTACAATAAATGTTTCCCTGATTTTAAGAATTTTTTTTTGTACACCAAATTTTAACAACACACTTGCATTAAAAACCTATCAATCTATCATGTCGAAACAATTATAACGTATTTCATATAAAATAAAACGAAGCAGCCCAAATCTTCTTAACGTAAATATTTACCTCATCGGTTCAAAAAAGTATTATATGTTGAGCAGAATGTATACTTATTCGTGTACTGCTCCGTACATACTGTGTACTGTATAAATACTCTTGAGCATGTCAAGGAAGATGTTGTTAAAGGATTACTAGATGTTTTAAATATTTCGGGCCTGATTATCATATTAAACATTTTTTTTAATTCATTTCATTTATTTCACTAATTGGAAAGAACGTAGTAAAAAATTTCGATTTACATTGTATCGTTAAGGTAAATTGCCAAAAATATAAGAAAAATCTTTTTCTCTTCTTTTGTATGGACAACAAATGATAAAGAGGAAGCTCATTAAATTTTGAAGTGATACATTACATCATTGTAAAAAGTTTACCCCACGATTTTACTTAAAATCATAACACCATTGTGAAGTTACTTAGTTGACAAATCAACTTTAACACTCCTTACCTCAGTTATAGTTTTTGTTCATGTAAAAAATAAAGAAAAGCTTGTCTAATATTAGCAGACTCACTGATTTTTTGGTTCTCCTCCTTATTGTATAAATATGTACACAATCGGATTATTTTGAGTACATGTCATGGAAATTCAATAAGTTTCAATAAGTTCCTTACAACTTGAATAGATAACATTGGGTACGGATGCTAAGTTGAAATTTTTAGTTATCGGTCGTTAGTCATGGAAAAATTCAAAAAGACTTTACTTTAATACATTGTTTGTTAATTCTCATTTATTATTTCTGCGTATGTCTCTTTTTAGGCACGATCAATGTATGGGAATACCTTATAATTTCGTCGGGGTGAAAAACTCAAATAATTGTAATCTAAATAGGCTCAAATTTTGTTGGTACCTTTGGGTTCAACATCAAAGTTAATGGTTTACATGAGGACAGTTTTTCTTGGACAGAAAATTTTTGCCACTATTTTTACTGCGGTGCTGCACCAAGCAAAAACCAGTTTTTTCACAATAACTTCTTTCACGTACATTTTAGACGTTTGCGTTTCAAGACAAAGTTGTGGATCTTTATAAAATACTATGTGTTCAGCTGGTCCAACTTTTGAATGAAAGAAGCTCTTACTGTAGTACACTTTTGGACACAATTATAAAATACGTTTTAATTTACTATTCTCTTTAGTTTATACCACGACCGTTCCTAACTGAGTGATTCATTGTAAAATGTACCTGTGTTTTTGCATACATAAATATAAATATCAACATAAATACATATATAAACATAAATATAATTATAAGTATAAATATATATGAGAAAATCCACTTAAAATATCCCGTTTTTGTCCCCCATTTTAATAAAGAAAACTTTTTTGGGGCACACCTTCAAGATAGGGCTCATTTTACTCATAATGTCATTCACTGTGAACACGGATTTCAGTGAGGGTCACACCCCTTTCCTGCAATTTACATGCTAATATTATATGTATGTATGTGATAGCTATAGATATAATTTTAACATGTAAACCACGAAAAAAGGGTGTCACCCTCACATAACCTCGTAGTCAAAACTTGTTCTTGATAGTACATGGCACTACGGGTAAAATTAGCCCTATCTCGAAGGTGTGCCTCAAAAAAGTTTTCTTTATTAAAATGGGGGACAAAAACGGGATATTTTTTGTGGGTTTTCTCATATACGTGTATATGCATACGACTGAAGGTGGTAGAGTAATCTGCAGTTTTTTAACTTGTCTCCATTCCAGGTTACCGAGACGCAATAAGCAAATACTGATACAAGACTTGCAGTGAGGACACTATCAGGGATATCAGGGATATGTCAAGTTTGACTGTCATCATGCCACTTACAAGAGGTAGAAGATTTCATGTTTTTGTGTAAGTACACGTTGGGTTGGGGTAGTGTGGCTGTCAATCTTAAACAGTGTCACGCATATCGAAGCATGAAATCAGACTCCAAGTAATGGTCACATAAAGTGATACAAGCCTGATCAGTTCCTGGCCATTCATCGTGACCTAGCCCTGATACAAAGTAAATATATCCCTAGTATATTTTAGCTAGGTTAAAATCTTCAACTTTAGAATGACATAAAATTAAAGTACTTTTGGAGACTACATCATAGAAAATTATAAATACATGTGATATTTTTCCGAGTGTAATAATAGCCATTTTATTTTAGTAGCAACAATATGGTCTACTACAACATTTTCATAATTATGGTACTACTGAGAGGTGAGTTGTAAAAATTTTAATAAATGTCACAAAATATTAAAATTCACTTAGGACAGATTTTTAATACTATGAAGAAGCTCCGATAGTCGTGAGTGACAAAGTAATTTCAATTATTTATTATTCTTTCAGGTATTGGTGGGTGCTCGTCAAAAGCAAAAATTAACAGAGATCTTAAATTGACAAAAGGCGAAAATTTTCCTTATCATGTGTTTATTACCGGAAGCTCTGGTCGTATGTGCAATGGGGTTCTAATTTCTAAAACTTTTGTTTTGACGACTGCTAGTTGTTTAAAAGACAAGAAAAATATTAACTACTTCATTTTTGCTGACAAGACCCCTTATAATGGATTAGTGGAGAGCTTCCAAAAAATTCCAGTAAAAAACGTTACCGTTCATAATGATTACAGGTAAGGGTTTTAATTTTTTGTGTAGTATATACTAATTAGAAATCACTCAAAAGTTTTACTAAATCAACCAATTGATTACCGTAGAAATGAAGAACCATTTCCAAAACACGATATTGCTCTGCTACAACTAAACAGTTCGGTCAGAGTATCGGAATGGGCCTACCCAGTTGAATTACCAAGCTCTCAAAAAACATCCCGTGAATTGTATGGAAGTTTTATTTTGGCAGGGTGGAATGAAAATATTCAAATAGATAGTCTTTCAACTTATGATTTCCTTGCGATGGAACACGACCAATGCAGTAAACATTTGAACAATTACATTTTACCTCAAGATCAATTTTGCACACTTACCAGCAAGTACAGTATATACGATGTGAGTATTATGAAAACCGCTAAGTGACAGATGTTCTTGCACAGAACACATTTTATATATGCATAAATTTTGCCATCTATATGCTTAGTATCCTGGGAGTCCACTTATTGAGCGCATCACTGGAAAAAAGGACGTGCTTCAAGGCATTACGATCTCTCCGTTTAAAACCGATCGAAAATATCAGGCATTTGTGTTTACCAGAGTGTCAGACTATCTCGACTGGATCAAAGATACCATTCATCTACAGACGATGCAATCGAAGGGCAACAAGTTTAAACTTAAATACATTACTATAATTGGGGTTGTGTTTATTGTCAGTATTATTATAATTCTGCTGACAATATGTATCTATCGGAAAACATGTGCAAAGAAAAAAGTACTTGACGTAAGTGTTGAGACGATAGTACCATTGTAAAAGTAAGAAAATATTATTAATGTTAAAAGCTCTCTAAGCTTAAAAAAGACGAGCCATTTAAATTTCCATCCACAACAGAATGTTATAACTTTTTGAAGATTACAAATTTTTTTTCTGTTGTTTATCACTTGTGTCTCTCGAATATGCGTTGAAGAAATTGGATGCTTTCATGTTAGTCCAAGAGATAACCGTGAATGTACGTAACTCTTGGTATGCTGACTGAAACTTTCACGTTTAATAGTATTTATAATTGTGGTGGCGACACAAAGTGTCAACTGTCTTGACAAAAGTTGACAGAAAGTAGACAAAGTGTTGCATTTGCAGTGTATAAATTGTATTTTTCTAAATTGTGTGTTTCTGAAAAAATTATATTGCTCAGAAAAAAAAAAAAAAAAAGAAATGGCACGCCTATATTGACTATATCTATTGTTCGAAAGAGAGAATTTATAATCTGCACATGATAAGTAGCCTAATAACGATAGTACAATATAAAACCTATCGAGGTAAAATTTTACGAGATAAAGTATAACATACGTTCAATAGTGAATATTACAAATGTATGGATTTATTTATAAAAAATTCTGGAAAAAGTGCAATTACTTATACAGATTTTGAGTACAGGAAACTATTAATATTTTTTTTACAACTCTTTGTTTTTCTCCAAAGTACTCCACAAAATTACAAAAATGTTTTCAACATGCCATCAAAGACTCGCTGTCAGATATAATTATGTTGTTTATCTATAGCTTACTTTTTTAGTTGAACTTTTTAATTATTAAACTTAACGGTAGTTTTTGTCGGATGAATGCCATCGTCTCCGGGCTGCCGGGGCTATTTTGCGGCTCGAGGGACGTAGGGTAGCTGCGGAGCGATAGTGTTTATCTGGCGAATCCTATTTTTCCCACTGACGATGGAAACTATTATTTGTTGTGGAGGAGGTGACTAAATTCTTGTAGAGAAAGAAATAATAAATCATGACACTGTATCTCTAACTCCCGTTCAACTTCATTTTTAACTTCTGTTATTAAAAAAAAATTGTAAATCAACGGTTCGATTCGTGCATGTGAAAAAAAAAAAAAAAAAAAAAAAACAGAAAAACCGTCACAATTGACTTTTGATAAAGGATTAGCTTTCTGATTCGTGAATTCTTATCAAAGTTGACAAAATCTAAAATAGTTACAAAAATTGTCTGTAACTTTCGATCCAAATGTTAATTTTGAACTCTTTGTTTTATACGATATAGTCAATTGAGAGTACAATAAAAACCTGAAACTTATTTTTGAGTTTAACTGTATACTACAATAATTATTTCAACTGCACGCAGTTTTAAGGAAAAGGAGACAAGGATTTTCCGGTAGTGGTCACTCAAACTGATTTGCTTCTATAAGGTATAACATGGTATACCATGGTGGTACCGAATAAGGCCAGCTCCACGCGTAAGTAAGTGAACATATTTCTTCGTAAACTTGCTCTTCTATCACACGATGAGTCAGCGTATACAAGACGTGAAGGGTGGGAGACTTTTTCGATTACAACAAATGAACGCGACGACGAGGTAAAATTATCGGATAATTCGAGTGTACTCCACGTAGCAAGTCATTTAGGGAATTCCACGTGCGAAGTTGAAAGTGATGTACCTGAAAAGAGCGGAACGATGTCGTGCAGTGCTATCGTGTATGCGTATATATGTATACGCCACGCTTCACATGATATCCATACGGCATGTAAGTGTGGACGCAAAAGTGAACTTTCTTCTTTTCCAACCGACAGCATCAGCCGCACGTAACTCGTCCAGCCCATCGTGCCAGCAGTGTATATTCGCTTCATGCAGCAATTTGAAACAACGCCACCTGCAGGGGAAAAGTTGTCGATGCTAACTAACAAGAATACGCAGAATCTTATGGATAATGATCTTTTACAAGCGTTTATTTCAACAGTAATGTATATTTAACAACTCAAAAATAATTTTTTTGGGTGTTGAATGTACAAAGATTTTTTTCTTCTTTCATAGTTGTATTTTGTCAACAAGTATTGCGATGCTTCTCGGAGATAAATTTATTTCGTAAAGTAATTTTTAATCACTACATTAAAAAGTAATATTTTTTATGCTCACTCATATACTATATTCATTTCATACAAGAAATTTACTTTTTTTCATAAAATTAGAAAAAAGTAGTATGCTACTAGTAATATGCTACTTGGGACTGAGAAAACTTATTTTAGTGGTTAAATATTTATTATTGTTGAAATAAACACTTGTAATTTATTATTGTCTATCTGATACTGTGTATTCTTGTTAGTTAGCATCGACATCTTTTTCCCTGCAGGTGGCGTTGTTTCAAATTGCTGCACGAAGTGAATAAGTATAGGTACATAATGTTGGTTGCTCGCCTTTCTCCTTCCATCTCGTTCACACAACCAACGCAGCCAAATACTTACTCTCGGTGATTCTGGTTACGGACGTGTAAACGTATATGTATGTATATATATTTTTTTTTACTCGTGTGCATACGAGTCGAGGCGCCCGCACGCCATTGTAAGCATGAATCCGTGATAAGTGTGTCAGTGGGCCTCGGCGAGTTATGTCAATTGCGCTGCCAGGAGAGAGTGAGAGGGAAAAGATTCACTTTCGTCGAGCGTAACTCTCGCGCGTACCACCGTGTACCTATGTATTGGCCAGGTGCAAGTGATGGGAGGGGATAGATGAGTCGACGCCAGCGTGCGTAGTGGCGAAAATAGGAAACCTGGGGTACCAAATTACTGTCATTTTTGCTTAATTAAGGAAAGAAAACAGTATTTCGTCAAATTTACAGATGTTATCATCACATATGAATAAATAGTATCAATATTATGAAATTGCAGTTACACAAATGTAAAAAAATGAACTATGTGGTGCCAAGAACGGTTGTAAAATGTTTGAATGTAGCAATATATTAATGAAGCCTCGTTAGTTTTCGATCCAGAGTACACTCTCAGAAGCAGACAGCAAAAAGAAATATAAATACGCGAAATAAGACATGATCATTGTGATTTCTATTATTTAAACGCTTATGAAATATGGGTGTAAGAAAGTACTGTGTTGTTCAGTGTAACAGTAGCGCAAAGACAGATAGAGTAAAATTACATAAACTTCGATGATTATCCAACTGTAAATAAAGGTAATTTTTATGCGCATTGCAACTTAGACAATTTTCAATATAATCTGAATAAAACGTTCATGCAGGTTAACTTTGTAGGGAGCTGAAGTTACCGAGGTCTGCCTTATTACGACGGCACTTGTCAAATTGCTAACTTCATCACTATGAAATTCTGTAACATTGCACCTATGACTACTTTCAACCAACTGTTTACCTTTTTTTTAAGGCTTCAGAGTTAAAACAAATCGAGTGTGTGATATTCCTAAAGCCTGTTTTTATGGTAACATCCATTATCAGATGAATAAATACAATAATTTTTTGCTAATTAATTGATTATTACTAAAAGTGTGCATCGGTGTATGCTGTTGACGTGTAATGTGGGTACCCGCGGTTGCATGATTTTGACACCAAGGGTGGCGCTGCATGACATGCACCTGGCCAATACCAATGTGTTTCGTGATTCACGCTTAACCTTATACTTTTACTATTATTACTGGCGAATGCGGATCTTCCTGTTTTCTTTTTCTCTTCTTTAAATGAACGGCGACTTGGAAGCGCGTACGTTGCTATATTCCTTGGGCCAGAACAACTTTTTTACTTTTTTCCCTTTTTTTTTCAACTCAGAATTTCAATTTTTTTGGCAATGTAAAGTGTCATATTTTAAAAATGGTAAGTTGGTAATGGTAATAATTTAGACTTGCATTTCTAATGATTTGATTTATTTTTGAAAATTTATATCGTTGTATTGATGTATGATTGAAAAGCTATATTCCAAATCTCTGTAATTTCCTTTTGGATGTAAAATTCAAAAGTTATTGTTGAGCTGTCCATAAAAAACTTTTGACAACGTATTTCATCTACAATGGGACAGGGTACTTAACTTCTTTTCATAGAAGTTGAAATCCTGTCGTTTACTGTGCTCTAAATGCGAAGGAGCCTACGTCTGACCAAATTCGGCTTTGTTCTACTTTGAACGCTGCCGGTAGGTACTTTTTTTGCCGAATAATGTCTGTACATCTACTCTTGTAAAAGTATTCTATTCAAAAATGCTATGATTTTTCAGATTACTTGGCGAAGATCTCGAAGGTCTCTAAATAATCATTGAAGCTGAATTAAGTAGAGCATTCGTAGAGACACTCAAGTTTCAGTAAATAGGTTCACCAGCCACTTTTCAATTATCTTCCTCTACTTCCGTCCTAAAGTAAGAAAAAAAAAACTCTTATTTTCTATTGAAAGCATAGACAAAGCCTGACAATGCCTTCACAGGTGCCTGACTTCCCCCGAATTAGTTCCGTGTGACAAGCAGAACAATTATTTAGGCTCTCGCGCTCTCGACTGATGGCCCACTCGCATGTGGAAAAAACAAAAAGTGAGTGGCCCGACTATATACCTACGTATAAGCGCGTGCACTGACGGGTTCTCTCTCTATTTCTCCTTATTTTTTCTCTTCACTCATGACAGAAAGGAATAGGAGTAGAGAGGGAGGTAGAAAAAAAACGAAAGTTTTTGTCTTCGTAGCGTATGCTAGAGGTGTACCTTTGCTGTCTCTATTCGCTGTTGGAAAAAATATCAAATTTTTTCAAACTTACGTTTCGACAAAGAAGCAGCTTTTAATCTAGAGAAAAATAAACACTTGCGTGTTTTTTATGATTTATTTGAACCCAAAATTGTCCTAGCGAAATTACATAAAGTGAGAGGAAGATCTTTTGAAAACTGCCGCATTCCTCTTGCTCCAAGAGGGCTAATTGTCAAAATAGAATCTAATTGCCAAAACAATTCAATGTACTTACTATACTTACTAGATGCTTTGAAAGCTTTTTGGAAATGTATAACTTTCGGGACTTATCTTTTCCCATGTAATCATATTCAACGTATCGACCGTTACTAAATTATTATTAATCATTAAAAAGTGTATAAATTGACTGAAATACACATCCCCCATCAATAGTTAGAGGTTGACCCTAGTTTAACTTTTTCAGAAATTCGAAGGTGAACAAAAAATTTTGTCAAAGCGTTTCATAAATATTTTGGACTCCCCTCACATCAGAAAAAGTGTATTTTATGGAACAAAAAGTATATCCTTGTAATACAACGCAAAGACTCAGCCAAACCGAAATTCAAAGCAAACCCACGATGACGACGATGACTATGGCTATACAAGTACTATATACACTTTTTTTTTTATATTATAGTGCTCTACGTCCGGCTCCTTTTTTTAATAAGGGCACTACTATGGGCACTTAGCACTTGGGAGAAGGAAGGAAAGAGGGATGGGAGGCCCCCCATTACAGGGAGGGGGGTAGGGGAAAATTAGGCAATTTTTGCTGCGAGAAGGTCACCTAAACCCTCCTCGAGGAGCATTGCGTGGTGAAAAAGCACATGTGAAGACTTACACAGGTACTAGCCCGAAAAGTCGCACTACTGGCCGGGAATCAAACCACGGTCTCCCGCGTGCCAACCCACGGCCTAGCCGACTGAGCCACCGCGCGCTCACACTATATACACTTTATAAGCGACGCGTCGAAGGAGCTCGACTGAAAAAGTGAAACTCGCAGCTCGACTGCGTGTAACCTAGAAATGGCTTAGCGGTGCTCAACTACAACTATCTATACGTAGCATCGCCTTCCTGACTCTCTCTCTCTCTCTCTCTCTCTTCGTCTCGGCTCAGTGTGAGTATTACAGCCACGTAATCGCCGCTTTTACCATGGCTACCCATTTACATTTATATACATGTATACAAGTAAACGTAGAAATACATTTTTATTGTACTCGTGTATATATATGTATAATAAGCACATCCTTTTTTCCTTGTAACAACGCATCTCTAGGCTCTCCTTCTTTTCGCGCTCCATGCTTTTTTCTCCATTTGGCTGTACATATACACATACGCATGGATATTTATGCTCCGTGAGCGCGTTTACACTTGAACAACCGGCTTTTGAACTCTGCTATTTAGCACGTGCTCACTAGACGATTTTTAACTTAACTATGCTCAGTTACGATGGCTGTACTCTACACTACGTCTACCGTTTACGTGTACCTACGCATACTGTTTCGCCACCTGGAAGCTAGCACGCAAATTATCGACTTATGCAATAAAAAAAATACTAGGCGACGTGTTTTTATCTGCACATTTCATTTATGCAAATAATTGGATCTGCACATGCCTCAATTTTGCATAAAAAAATAAAAAAATATTTGCGATTTGCAGGACGCAGTTGGATAGTGATATCTCGGCAACAAAGGCATATTTGCAACTGCACACATTTTTAATAAACTGCACATTATCCGAACTTAATTGCACAATCAAAATTTCTATCTGCACAACCTTATTTAATTAATAAATCAATTAATAGGAATAATCCGTATTGTAGCTACGAGTACTCATGCACTGCGCATGTCCAGCTGTTGACATCGCTTATAGAGGGCGTCAAGCCTTGGGTGGGAAAGTTTAAAAAATTCTCAAACAAACATAAAACATTCATGCACTTTTACTCTCTGCTTTCGTATTTTATATAAAATAAGGACTTACTTATCAATTAGGAATTTGTAAAAAAAGCACATGCTCAATTTGAACAGTTCAAATAGAAATACAAATTTCATATATATATATGTACATGCGAATGCAAGAGAAGTGGTGCAGTCTGCTCTGTCTGCTTCATGGCATTGATACATTCTGCATATTTTACACATATACTTTACATTAACCATGAAGCTAGGTTGCAAAGTTGACTACCTCAAATTTGATGTACTCATTTACTCATATAGCTGGTAAAAATACTTTGAAGGGTATGCTAAATGTCGGCATGGAGATCAAGATCAGGTCTTGTGTCAAAAGGCAGCGCTGGGTGAGAAAGTTTACCTGCAGATGCAGACCCATCTGCTTGCGTATCATTTGATTTTTAGCTGAACAGGACGAGCTACAGTTTATTGTTACTGGTAGTGTCATTGTTAGGTAGGTGGATTTACTTGATGTAAAGATACTAAGGGTCAAGATTTCCTAAATTGTCCAAGAATGAGGTACTTCTGGTTGACCTAGAACTATTTAGTACCTACAGGTGGACGTGTAGTAGCTACTAAGTATAATTTTTTTGAAATAAGTTGAAATTATTTTGTAGGTACCGAATGGATAAAATAAGTTACTCTTATCCATAAGACGTAGAAAAAATCTGGCATCTTATTGGATGGGGCCTGATTCGTGGTGGAAATTTAATGACGGACCAGAACTGATTTTTGAATACAAAACAAATTACTAAAATTATGCACAAATTTGAGAATTTTTTAAACTTTCCCACCCAAGGCTTGACGCCCTCTATAAGCGATGTCAACAGCTGGACATGCGCAGTGCATGAGTACTCGTAGCTACAATACGGATTATTCCTATTAATTGATTTATTAATTAAATAAGGTTGTGCAGATAGAAATTTTGATTGTGCAATTAAGTTCGGATAATGTGCAGTTTATTAAAACTGTGTGCAGTTGCAAATATGCCTTTGTTGCCGAGATATCACTATCCAACTGCGTCCTGCAAATCGCAAATATTTTTTTATTTTTTTATGCAAAATTGAGGCATGTGCAGATCCAATTATTTGCATAAATGAAATGTGCAGATAAAAACACGTCGCCTAGTATTTTTTTTATTGCATAAATCGATAATTTGCGTGCTAGCTTCCAGGTGGTTACTGTTTCTTCTTACGTATATCTTTTTTATTTCTTACTCCTGTGGGCGATTATTCTTGTTTGATTGGTCCTGCTAATGAGCTGCTCGCGATTAGCCCTTGCAATTTTGAAACACGCGTATGCGTATACTATCTTTCTGTTCTTGTATCAAACCAGCTTTTTACTTTCGCTCTTTTCCTTATATTTACTGCTTTTGTGCATCTCAATGAAGACGAATATAGGTATATATATATTAGTGTTTTGTCGAGACTAAAGCACTGTTTTAAAGTTGTACGAATTTTTGTATAACTCTCGTAGTGTGATACGGTCTTGTACTCGTACATTAACGAAAAAAAACCAATTTTCGTTGATTTTTAACTGATACTTCATTCAAACCTTACGTTCAAGGGATTAAAATAATGACCTTACGTTTTCATATACTGATGATACAGCTTTGCATTAATGCACTGAATGTTAGATTTGTGTGACGATGTTACTGATTTTGTTAACGTACGAGTACAAGGCAATATAATATTAAGAGTGTTATACGAAAAATAAGTTGCACCGAAAAACGAAAAAAAACATGACCGTTTTTAGATTTTACTTTCAGAACTTTGCAAGGCTAACAATTTATGGAGGATACAGTTCGTTGACATCGTATAAAAGCCTCAGAAATTCCCGAAAAAGTATTGATTGAATACATCAAACTTACAAAATCATTATTTTTATTCAAAGGTAAATTGGTCTAATTGGCCTTTTTTCGGTTCCACCAAACAAAAGTTCAAGAGATTTTTAAAAAAGTTTTAAATTTCCGACAAAAGTCTACGAAATCTCATTTTTAGCGATTTTAATTGCTCCTCTTTAAACAGCTGTAACTTTTGAACAGAGGAACGAAATTTTTTTTTAATCGATAGGATTTGTTCCTAGCTTTTATTTAATCTGAGTTAGAACACTTTAACTATACAAGCAGCTTATTACTAAAATTTACTTTTACAAAGTACCGTATATTTTTTGATCCAAAATGTTTGTAATAGAATCGCTTTGGATATTTGTTGTGGATAAAATTTGAGGTAGAATTACTATGCAAAATAATTTTTTAACTAACTTTTTTTAGAACGATTCTTTAAGGCATTTTGAGTTTTTTTCGGCAGAATCACCCAGCTGTAGAGTTTCGATGATAACCTGATTTTCTTTGAACTAAATTTGAATCGAATCTTCTACAAAAAAAAAAAAAGAAAAAAAAAAATTTAAAGGATCGAAGAACTAAAGCTATTCTGTAAAATACTAAACTTACTACTATATATATATATATATGTATG
>NW_019379603.1:431877-459400 GCF_000648655.2 Copidosoma floridanum | reverse complement strand
GAAAAATTTAATAACAATAGCAATAAATAAGCTCAAAGTTTTGCAAAAATACGCCAGATTTTCACTTTAGTTAAGTAGGATCCACTAGGTGGCGTTGACATAAAATCGAGGCTACCTGCAATAGAATTGAATAAGTGTGGTTATAATACGCCGGAGCATCTCAGAAATTTTTGCAGTCGTGTACCGTCAGTTCATCAAGCTGTATCGAGAATGTAGATGATAGTTGTGCAGCTGTGTATCCCAGTTACCGACGAACCTCTTCTCCAATGGGCAAGTGACCTAGGTCTACTTTCACCCTGAACCTCCAGGATTGATGAGTGCCACCAATAAAAAATTTATTCTAACCGATAACGTCTCTGACGAAATACCAGGAAACGTGTCTAGCCACAGTACAACCTGCTCCAACACTCCAGAGTTATGTGGCCGTACCACAATCTGGCCTGGTGCCGTCAGAGAATTTTATACTACTAATATAATCCAGGGAAGACAGCTCTGAGGGGCACGGGCAGCCGCAACAGCTTCCTTCGCAGTGGTCGTGTCCCCAACGCGCATACCCACGTGTTCCCGTCTGACGATGAGCGGTTGGTTATCCGGAGAACGATCCGAAGACGAGATATTCTTTGGTCAGCGGCAAACCTCCCTCCATCACAGTCTCCGTACATAGAGACTTCAAGGGTCAGAGTCATAATACGGAATAGCTGGAAGTTTCACCACTGACGATTTTTAGGGCCATTATAAGTATTTACGTTCCCTACTTAACCATCAATCTCATCGGTTCTTTTAAGGGCCACCTAAGTGTATGCTACCTTGCCAACAAATACATTTTTACTACCATTTCCGGAAGCGATTCGTCGACTAACACTATTAAACCAAGTCAGCCATTCACTGGCAGTCGTCACGAGTGGAGTTGTTCTTCGTAAGGCTGGGAACCCCAGTGACCGACGACCCTATATTACCCTCTCGACTCTAAACATTCAACTAAGAATCACTGATCCTCTCCACGGTCTGCGCTGGGCAAACCTATAACAGCTATGAAGGAAAAAAAACTTGAGCCAACGGGACAGTCTCCACCGGGCAAGTATCACTAACCGCAATCTCCCCATCTAAGATTACCAAAACAACTGAATCTGCAACTAAAAAAGGTGCTTTAGACACCAACGTCTTCAACGTTATACCGGGAGACGCTGGGAAAGATCTTTACAACTAGCTCCAAAGCTTCGGACTTAGTAATTTTTCTCCCGATCAGTCTGGGTTTTCAACAGCAGGCCAGAGAAGATCACCCTGAGGTATCCAGGCAGTCACAATTGCTGTTAACTGCAGTCAAGAAAGAGTTAACTTAAGAATTTTACTTAGGCGTCAAGAAAGTGACGCTGAAAATTTATCGAGATTGGAACAGCAGCGTCAAAATCGACAAATAAAGAATCCATTACGTGAGAGATCAGCTTTTCATTGCACCCTCACAGCAATCTCTGAAATCTTTAAAGATCCTACTTCAGATTTTTTAATAAGTAGAAAATGTATTTGTGTTTTTGTGGCAATAAAAAATGTAGGGTTTAAGGTCCAGGACTTTGTTGCTCTGGTAATAAAGTTGTGAGATAAGAGAAAAAAATTTTTTTTGTAATATATATATATTTTGGGAGTTTTAAATCTTAACAGCTTTAAAAAATAGCCCTTATTGTAAATTATACGGGAGAAACTGCAAATCAACGGCTTCTTATGGCCAACGATTACTTTACGGCATAAAGAACGCACAGCACTTTTCAGCATAATTATATTTTTTTTAATTTTTATAACTTATTATTTGACCAAATAAACTATATGGATTCCGAAAAAATATGTTTTTAATAAGAAGATTTTTGTTCTGAGATGTGTCAGGAATATATGTAAAATTTTTAACTGAAAACGTTTCACATTACATGTCAACACACTACGGTGTTTCATTTAGTAAGTCTCGGGCGAAGCTGAGACGGGGGGCCGCTAGTTTTTGATAAGAATGTCATTAACGGCTTTTTTCTGTGGCACGGCAGTATGGCCAACGATTATTTTATGGCATAAGGAACGCGCAGTACTTTTCACCATAACTATATTTTTTTAAACTTTTACAGCCTATTATTTGACCAAATGAACTGTATGGATTTCGAACAAACATGTTTTTAATAAGAAGATGTTTGTTCTAAGAAGTGTCAAGAATATATGTTAAGTTTCTAACTGAAAACGTTTCACAGTACATGTCAACACACTTCGGTGTTCCATTTATTAAGTCTAAGGGCACCGCTAGTAATATATATATATTAGGCTAACCTTGTCGGGATTAGAACACGTATTTCATGACTTTTATCCTTAAACCAAACGGAAAAGTTAGACAAATTTTTCTAGCCTTCTGCACTTTGAAGATAACGAAAAAAATTCTGAGGAACTGTTAGACTCATTGGTGAGAACGCAACCAACTGTTCTCATTACAGTTTACAGTATGGGTTAAGAAAGGAGAAATCATGCATGGACAATCAGACACAACTAACTACTAGTATTTGAAATAATTTCTTCTGAAAAGAATACTGCGTCTATCTCTTCATGAATATCACGGGAGCATATAACAAAGTAATCCCTCAAATTTTTATTAATGATCTAGTTAAGTTGGGCTTATCCAAACAGTTTATCATTTTCATCCAAAATCTAATTTCAAATAGATATTTAATCCCAGTTAATATCGACGCTTTAAATGTCAACTATCTGGCCACAAAAACCCTTCCTTAAGATAGTCCACTAAATCCTACGCTTCGTGCTATTCTCACTAAAGGAATCAACCCACTTCTCAATTGCATTGCACATCGATTCTGGAGTTTGCAGATGATATTGAAATCTTTGTAAGCGGAAACTTTATGCCTCCCTTCTGTTCGTCTTAATAACATTAAGATATATCCATCCAACTCAGTTAAATTCCTAGGAGTTCTCTTTGGAAAAAGACTAAAATGAGGCATTAATACCTCCAATTTGGTGAAAAAAGCTAACCAGGGGGTAAAAATTCTTAGCTGTCTCAGAAACACATGGTAAGGTGCTGACTCAGAAACTCTCGTACTCCTTTACAAATTCCTGTTCAGGCGCAGACTAGACTATGGATCTTTATTGACTTCTTCCTATTAAAAATCTTATACTGAAAAATTAGAAAGAATGCAGAATAGATCTCTTAGAATTGTAATGGGATATTGAACGAGCACCTCAATCAATATAACATTAGCTGGAACAACAAAAACCATGTATATACCTCTCCTCGAAGGCTGAATATCTGGCTGATAAGTTTATTCTAAAAATATTATCATTTTAGATTAAATAATCAATTGTATAGATAATCTTGAAAAGACTTAATTACAGGCTAAAAATTTCTGAATTCTCCTGACCCATTAAAGTTTCGTTCAACAAGACTAATACCCCGCACTACACAGGCATGTTAACAGATGGCTCAAGAATTAAAGTAGGAGATCAAAACCAAGTTGACTTTGCTAGTTATAGCCTCAATGAACACCTCAATATTTTATATCAGTTATCTAATATATCATCTATTTTTACAGCGGAATACACGGCCATATTACAGGTAGCCTTTAGTCTTATTAATCAAAATGACAAGTCAGACTTTAGAACTTTCTCGGATTCATTGAGCATTATCTCAGCTCTCTAATGTAGCTTCTCAACTCTCATCCTAGATACCAAAAATTTATACATAAAATTTTCCCTAGAAAGCAAAAATGTTTCAACCTATTTGGGTGCCTTTCCATGTGAGAATTCGAGTCAACAAGGAGGCTAATAGAAAGACCAGGGAGGCAGCTGAGAACAGATGCCTTCTTAGTATTCCTATTCCTTACTCCGACACAGTAATCTCTTTTAAATTGGACATTTAAAGGAGAAACGAATCAAAATTTCTATAAGAATCCGAAATAAAGGGCTAGGGATCTAAATATTCAATCGTTCTTTCCAAAAAATAACCCTGGTTTGCTGGTCTCAATTCCAGCATCCCAAGAAAAACGTTGGTCAGTATAAACAGAATAAGATCCAATCATACGTCTCTGAAAGGGAGCTTGCTTAGACACAACATTGTTGCAAGCCATAAATGCGAATGTGAATAAAGTCTAGAAACTATTAACAATATTTTCTAGACATGTGATTTATACAAAGAATAGAGAGGTGTCTTTTTGTCAAGTCTAAGAAAGATTCATCTGTACGGCCCGTTTTTGATTGAATCACTCATCGCAGGTCTCAGCGAGTGTGAATTAACAACTGTGCAAATTGTACGTCTCCAAAAATTGAAAGATCGATGGGTAGATTATTTTTTAAAAATATTCATTTGTAAAAGACAGTTTCGTAAGAATGAGGAAAAGTTAGTACGAAATTTATAGCAATCATGCATCACACCTTAAAGCACGAAGTACTCATTATACATTTGTGGAATGATTATTGTAACTTCATTGTAAATCCAGAATGATCAATAACATCACACATAAGATTGATTCAAGATGCAATATTCAAAATTTAGAGGGCCATACAAACTTTTTTCTTTAGATTCGTGATAAAAAATAAGTAGTTGCAGACAAATAGCTTTACACCATTGCTTCGTTTTAGTGTACTTTTCCTAGATAGTAAACTAATTGATGCATACATGATATTATTATAAGAAATAACATAGGAGAGACCGCGGTGGGGTGGGTCACTGGGGAATATGATACTGATAATAAACATAACTACTGATATCGATAGATAAACTAGTGTATTTTAATTTAATGCCTCGAACAAATTTTTTTTGACACCATTAACTGTTAGTAACTGATATGGGTAACTGTATGGGTTGGCATCAAAAGCAAAGCTGATGACTGATGAAGACTGCGACATGTAGTCAAAGTAGTAAAGCTCGTTTGTTCTAACTTAGGTTTTAGTTTATTTTAAGTTTAAACATAAGTTATTATGGTGAGGGCGTTCATTAAAAAGACCAAAAGACAATCGTGTTCTGTGGAAGACTTGCAAAATGCAATAAATTGGGTAATGAATCAGGAGAAAATTAGAATTGCTGCTGAAAAGCACAACGTTCGAGACAACAAATTTGTACTTTTCAAAAGCAGAAGGATAAGGATGAATTTATATACAAACCAAGTGTGAAATTTTTATATTAAATTGATAATACAATGTAATATTTTGCAACAAAATTTTTTTTTAAGTTATACGATCAAAAACTTTAATCATATACTTTTCAAAACATACGTTCAATTTAAGTAATAACTTAAGTAATAACGTTTTCGATTGATTAAAAAAGAAATAAAAATTGTTACTTTATCAACAATTGCCTTATGTAAATATAATTGCACCTAAAGTCGGGGTGTCTCCATTTAAAATACACAAGCTCATTAAGCCCCGTCATAAGACCCATACCACCCTGGTCCTGGGGTGGTATGGATTTTTTGAGATACTAAGCTTTCATGTTTTTTCGTGAATAAAGCGTTCAGCTAACTATTTTTTAAGTGGGTGAACTTTGTTTCTGGGTTGTTAAAGAATTTATTTAGTGTTTTAGTTAACTATTTACGATAATATTTTCAATTTCCAAGTGATGTTAATCCAATGGTGAGCTATACTGCTCCGGTCTCCCGTATACATATTTTAATTCACGTTTATGATTCCCTTGACTCACACTACAAATTAATTGCGCTCATTTCTTTACTTCGCTACACTTTAGATCCGGATCGGCTTATTTAGCGAGACCATAGCAGCAAAAAGTTTCTTGCAGAGCGTTTCCGGTCAAGAGCCGCTTTAGCGGCACTCGAGCCCAGTTTATCTATATTTGCGGTCCGCTCCAAAAGTCCGTAAGTTTATAATATATGTACCCACACTTGAGCAGATAGAGCATACGAAAGGCCAACCAGGAGGCCTACGTTCATGAGCGGACGCCGTACGTACGAACATGTACCTACAAGATTGTACGACAACAACGAAGAGATGAGAGTAGGAGTGAGCGAGAGAGAAGTTAGTGAAAGTGCCTAGTGAACGCGAAGTGTGCTCCAGCTGCTCCAGGCGACTGCAACGCCAATACAAGGATCAAGGCCGGCTGCTTATACAACAGCCCACACAAACATGCACGTACTTACAATCTGGCTGTATGGAGTGTATAGAACATAGAGTAACGATTGATACGTGCTGTTGCAAATGCCGTAATACCAATTTCCATATTAGATACGCTTACGATTCTCCTATGTAATAGGCATAGGTATACCCAGAGGTGCATGCATGTACTGAATGAATCCCTCTTGTATATGTGTATAGTTTCTATGTTCACTCTGACTCGCGCAAGTTTTGCAAAATTTAGCTGAAACGTTATATCTTTGATTAAAATATCTTTACTTTTATTTAAAAAAAAATTTGAGTTTCATGCAAATCACTTTAAGTTGAATCCATCTTCATGAGGTCTTTTTTTCCTCACAGCTTATTTTTAAGATTTGTAATTGGCTGAGAGTAATTGATTTTATTTTTATTGTTAATGGTTTCTAGACTTTATTTTCATTGACTAGGACTGATTAATTTCATTTTGAGACGCGTTATGTATATATCAACTTTTTAATCAACTACTAAATATACTAAACGCTAAGGATGTATTTGTAGCTAATATTTTTCGTGTGAAGCTAAAATTTACTTGTAATTTTAGGTGTAAAATACAAATATTTCAAAAACCAAGTTATAAGCCTGGGAGTATTTTGAACCAAACGATATCAAAAAGTACGAGAGTTATTTTTTTTATGAAAAACACTGCAAAACTTCTTACATCAGCATAGTTTGAATACAAGAAAATTTGCTTGAAAAACTGCAAGACACTAAGAAGACATCAAGATTTTGTCTAACCAGCCCAAACATTCGTCATGCACTAATTACGTATACTTGACAGTTCTAAAGGATAACTACTTCCTTTAAACATTTTTAGACTTGGATCCAGGGATCCGCGATGACAGCCGTTGAGATTACTTTCTGCAGTCCCAACTAACAATGAGGATTTACGCTATTTTTATCATTTTAATTCTTGATTGCTCGAACATGGCTGTATTTTGTTTGCTTCACAGAAACGGATGCTAATCATCTACCACTGTCAAAAAATGATATAAAATAAGATAAGACTTCTTTCCATGAGTATTGAAGTAAGAATACTATAGAAACTTCAAATAATCCTCATCAGGACCTTCTGATAAGTTACCAAAGGAAATCAACACACAATTTTTCCAAATATATGAAGATAAAAAGCGTGCGAAGGATGTGTAGTGCGTGGGATCAGCAAAGATCATCGATTTACTTTTTTTTTAATGTAAGAGCAGTAACAATACTGCATACAGCTAAGTATCAGATCATCAATTATTCATTTAAGGTTTAAAAATCCTTAACCTTATTTTCAAATACAGTTAGGGAAATTAGAATGTCAAACTGGCGTATGATACTGCACCAGTAGAGTGTTATCTATGGTAACAAAGTTTAAAGGAGAAGAAAAACGAAAAAAGAGTTCAGTACAGGAACAATAAATGTAGCTTTTGTAAAAATAAGATCCAACCGACAACAGTCATGTGGAAAAGAACTATTTGTTTAGCAGAAGAGCGATGAGATTAACCTGCTCATTAGGATTCAGGAATTGATTAACTATTTTGTTTTAAAACCTGTATCATTCATACATTTATTTGAATCCTGTCATTCAAAATAAAAGAAGCAATACATCATTAAACCCTTAAAAAACATATTATGTTCTTTAATGAGGTAAAATAAAGGAATGTTTTGGACTTTGGGTTCCCATCCATGCGGTACAAATAGTTTCAAAATCTCTCTTAATGTATGTTATTGATCTTAAATATTTCTTTATTCTGGTGCAACATATCTTTTTCAAGTAATATTCTTTTTGGGTTAGATTTGTGCCCGATAATAATTGTATAAAGTCTGAGTTTGTTTTCAAGTGTAATTCCACAAGAGTTTGTCCCGCTTTCTACTTTAACAAAAAGTAGAGGGAGAGGCAGAAAGATAGAAAAAGAAAACAATATATCAGATAAAAAAGAGAAAAAGACGATACCAGATAAGGTGCTGTCAAGCTCATTATATTACGTAGACATAAGACATATCCATACAGAAAGAAAATACAAAGAGACAAGAGAAGAAAGAGAAGTAGAAAATAATCAAAGACGACGGGAGGATCAAAAACAGGGATGAAGGAAAACGTAAGGATAAACATTGTGATGATTTAGAAAGTTTACAAGGGTTACACAAGAAAAACCATGTGATTACAATTTTTTTTTACTTTCTCATTACGAATCCTGTCTTCTAAATTTTATCTACAACTTCTATGATTTAAATCACTAAAATGAAAGATTAACTGCTTTAAGCTGTTTGAAACTTTTTTTTTCTTTTACAGCGACGTTCCGACTGCTATGTCGTTCAGCCCTTTTCAAGCACAATTAATATCATAACTCTTAACAAAACGTCATTTTATTGAAACCTAATTTTTAATAGACTTAGGGAACCGTCAAAAACGTTATCAATTTCTTACAGTTTAACTATAAATGTTAAAATTCGAAAGATTGAAAAATTTAGTTAAAATTTTAACGTTAAACTGTAAGAAATAGACAACATTTTTGACGGTCCCCTGATTCTGTTGAAAATTAGGTTTTAATAAATGACATATTGTTATGTCTATTAATTGTGCTTGAAAAGGGCTGAACGACATAGCAGTCGGAACGTCGCTGTAAAAAAGAAAAAAAAGTATTGAACAGCTAAAACTATAGTTAATTTTTCGTTTTAGTAATTAAGAAAATGTGCTATTGGTTGAATCATATTTAAGCCAATAAGACTTCTATAACTCTAACAATTTATTTAATTTCAAGACTCTATTAATCTTGGATATTTCTATGACGCTATGTTAATTAAGAAGCACAATTAACAATTCAATAAAAAAATTTACAATATTTTTTGAAATTACTGGATTTAACAGCAAAAGGCTTTTCATATTAGAATTGTTTTGAAAAATTCATAGACGATTTAATAAAAAGGACTTAATGATGATTCTAAGTTTTAAAAGCTATTAATATTTTGACACATTTAAGTGGCTAATTTTTTGTGACACGAACTATATGAACAAAGAACTTTGTTAATAAATATTCGACTTCACTTACATTAGCAAATATGATTATTGTATAGTATGTACCAAGATTTTTTTGAACAAAAATTAGAAAACGACTTAAATGGATCGTTGAATTACCTTGAGGAAGACTACTTTACTTTAAACTTAGTTTTCGATAAAACGTTCGATGTTTTTTGTAACCTCATATTCTCTACAATGTTTTTAGTTTGTAAATTTGTTTTGCATAAAATTGTCAAAGAATCTTTGTAGAATTTAGATACTGCGTCTAGTAAGCATCTAGAAAGTATCTTGTATCAGATTACGTAAAACAAGCTCCACTCAGAGAAATAAAACATTGAAAAAATTTTTTTTTAATTAAAGGCTGAAATTTATTGTTAGCAAAAAAGTGTCACTTATAGCCACGATAGTTCATCGCAAACTGACGTCTTTGGCAACCAAAAATAAACAGAATTCGCTATAACTTAAGAACGCATGTCATTTACATACAAGTCAGGAAAAGTTTAGGTCCTGGATGGATTCAGGTTAGAAAATCAATTTTTCTTTAATTTCTTTGTGAAACTTTGTCTTATTGGTAGAAGCATTTTAAACTATAAGATTAGGATTAAAGTGGTATATACGTACATATTCCACAACATACAAATTATAAAGCTTCAATACCAACGAAGATGTTATTGCACAGTCTAGAGCTGACCCAGGCTTTTATAATAGCAAGACAATACATTGCATCGTGTTTTCAAGGAAAAATTAAAAAAAAAAAAAGATAAGACTCATTGATGAAATTTAAAGAAGTTTTCATTGTTGAATAAAGTCCAGAATATATGTTGATTTCAATATTTTTAGATTTTTACTGTGCTGAAATATCAGTAAGTATTAATGGTGAATTTAAAAAAATCAAATGTCACTTAAGAAATAAAAATTTTTTCTAAAGTTCACTTGTAGTCCGAATTCAAACGAATTTTTTAAGTTAAGTAACTTGCGGAAAAACGACTTGATGCACATAAACAGTTGAATTTATACCGTAAGGATTATAGTCAGTTATAGTATATTAATAGATACATACGTATATACGATGCTAAGGTGTTGGAAGTGTCTAGAGCTGCTTTAATTATAATAAAGTTAACAAGAAGCAACGATTGTTGTTTGTGTATACATTGACCCAATCATGTATTAAACATACCGTTTTCTCGAGCCATTGGAAATATAGTTAAGACTAGCATATAAACTAATAATGCATTCAGACATGTATGAATTGACAAAGATGAGTGAAAATTGAGTATTCATTGAAACCAAAGTTTGTTTAAAGAGGTATTCATGGATCCAGTTTAAGTAAAGTGTAAAAGTAAACGTTTATAATAGTAGTTCTAGATAAATAAAGTACATTATCACAAGCAAAAAATCTCCATAAATCTGAAATTTTCTTACCATTTAGATTACTTTCATACGCTCAAAATTAATGTCACGTGTTGTCAATCTCGTGAAATTCAAATTTTCAACAATTTCGAATTTCGAACATTTGCAAGAAAGCTCTGATAAAATTGTTTACTGTCATAATTTAACTAAATCAAACTTCTAAAAAAGGTGTGGCTTTTTTCGATCCAAAAGTAAAATAGAAAATATTACACCATTGTTATGGGGGTTTGCTTAAAGGAAAACACAGCCAGCTAATACAAATCAAGTCAATTCCATTCACACATACACTAGGTATTGGACGCTCCTTGTAACTATCACTGGAAAAATATATTTCATTGACATTTCTAAATGAAAGATCGTTGACATATAGTCATGCACATCGTTGACGTACAGAATAATGCTAATCACGGTTTCAAGAAAAAAAGAAACATGGCTTCTCTGTTTTTCTGAATTCTCGAAACTTCTGCCCCCTGGATATCTTTGTTATCTCCGCGACTTCTTGTTTGCACAGTGCGCTTGAATCAATTACAACTACACAGCGAGTAAGTAGCGTTGATAGCAGTAGAAACGGCATGTGTGTGGGTTAATTGTAGGCTCGACCGAGGTGTCGGCCAATCGGAGCCGGAGCCGCTGTTTGCGCTAGCTTCGCGTTGGTCCATCCGTGACGCTGAGAAAACCCAACAGCACATGGCGAGCGATTATTGTGCACATCGTGAACTGCACGCTTACAGATAAATTGAATTTATATATCGCGCCGATTCTTGAAGCGCATCGCCGTGACAGAGACCGCGATATCAGCTCGTTGTGTGTGCCTGAACTCGACTTTTCCTCAATGGTTTTTTTTCTGCTTTGATGAGCCAAAATAAATTCGCTTATCGCGATACTCGACCATTTTTTCCTCAACATCTTTTAATATTCACATTTGTTTACGAATTTAGGAATCTTACGAGAAGTGACTGACTCGGTTTAAAAATGTAATCGGTCTTCTTGGAAACATTTGAACTGGGGTAATAATACCCTCGATGTATAATATACCCTCGATAATCGCAGTACACTAACTATGCGTTAAAAATAATGCAGCTCAATTAATGATTTTAAACATCGTTTTGTTCCCATTTTTGGTAAGCAACGTTCCGTCTAACTGAAAATTACCCTTTCGTTTTTTTTTATTACAAACAATGACTAAAATTTACGATTTGATAAGACAATGCAAAATTTTGTTGGAAAAAATGATGCTTCATTTCTACGAAAATGTTTCTCAGTACATGCCAAGTTCTAACAATTTCTCATAAAATTAAAGCCATACTTTTAGTGTTCGTAAGAAAAAGAAATAAAAGAAGCAATTTTTTTTTCTTATCTGACTTACTGTGTTTGAAAGAGACCTTCAAAACATTGAAAAATAAATTATCTTTATATCTTTATAAAAAGTGAATTACATAACTGTTCGAAAGTAGATATTAATGACGTCAAAGGAATTCGTTTCCGAATGTTTACATATCTGCTTTTAAAAGTTTTTTCTGGAAAGATTAAAATAATTTAGTGATTACTGTATCGCAAATATTATCAAAGTTGGCTGTCCTCGTTTTTATCTTTTTTCATAAATATCAATGAACTCATGTATCAAAGTTTATCGGGAAACGAATTCTTATTGGAGCGTACTTTGAATGACCAACTTTTCAGCACATATGAAAACACAAGAGCACTTTAGCATGAAAACAACAAAATGTCACAACTAAATATAAGTAGGGAGATCTTCTACAATAATTTTTTTTCTTATAAATGTATTAAATGAATTCTCGTTATTGTTCTGTATGTGAACTATATTACGAACGAGAAAAATACAGTGATGGTACTCAAAGCTATAACTTCCCATTTGCTAACATGTAAAATCTGACTAAGTATACTAACTTCTGGGCTCTTGGTCAACTTCGTATCTCCAAATTTAGACAGCGTAATCTTGGACATTTTGTTTACTTACTAATAAAGTTTCATCTGGTTCTTACTGTTAATTTCTTAACCGGTAGAACCCCTCAAGATAAATTCAATGGCCACGCAGTACAATAACAAAAAAAAAAATTAACATTTTTACAACGTTGTAGACTTTTTATAAGAGCTATGAAAATTAGAGGCAATATTGTCTTCAATGTGCTACATTTCTTTTATTCAATAATCGATGTTACTTTTATTTTGTGAATCTCCAAAAACTTTGATATTTAAAATGCTATACGAAAAAGAAGAATAATCTCGAATGAAGAATTTAATTCATTATGTAATTAATTGGTTTAAGCTGAGATAACGTATTTATTATTCAAATGATATTTGCGGGTTGTAAAAGTGAATATTTTACAAATCCCTCCTAAATTTTTTTTTTTTTTTTACTAATTGTAATTAAAAATACAATTTCATTGAACTATTCTTAGCTCGGACATAAAATGAAATGTAAAATATAAATAACGACAATAACGCTACAATATTAAGTTGAGTACGGTATCCAGTGTTTTAACAAGATAAAATTATATGTACTACGAAGTTGAAAAATATAACAATAAAATAGTCGATACTATTTGTAAATTAGAAAACTACTTTTTAAAATTCGAAAATATTATTGACGAGAGCCTAAAGTGCAGCTGATCTGTCTAGTCTATTAATATTTTGTATTATATTGCATGTATTATAGTAGCTGCTCATAATTTTTTTACAAACCACCCTTTTTTTAACAAGTCGACTTGCACCGTAAAAATCCCAAAAATAAGAAGTGTATGGAACTTTACCCTTTATGTCATTTGGTATCTGCTAGAGTTGCTTCCATTTCCAGCATCAAAAGACAAAAGATGGTTGAAATTTTTAATTTTTTCTCTCTCTTTTTTTTTTTTTTTTTTTTTTTTTGAATACAAGTAATCATTTCTGTAATATTAAAAATTTACTAATTTAAAAAACAAAGTACTCGTGTGTCAATATACAACTGAATTTTGAAAATAATAGATGCATTGTACACGAATTTTGCACCTATTTATGAAGAAACAGAGTACACACAGCACACAACGATAAGTCATAACACATTTCTCAGTATCGTACATACATATGATTATCTTTGAATCACAATCGTCATACCTGCTAAGCGCAGGGATACGTCTCTTCTTTGACCGATAAAACCACGGGCAACTGATATCGCGTGTGCATTGACCTACTGCTCCGTACTTACACGTCGATCTAACTTTACGGTACATTCACGCATCCACCGCTCCTTTGTTGATCCTTTGTGACTCAACGCCAGTCATCAATTTCTTATCCAAAATGATTGACAACACTTTGTTCGTTGAATGGCTAGTTTTTTTTCCATTACAGTTTCTTTATCATGAATATCGTTAGTTACAAGTGTATTTCGCTTGTTTGTCTACGATAGTTTATTTACAGGATGGAAAAGGATTCACTGTCCATTTTTTAGAAAATGGATTGCATTACCATGGTCTCCTTACTCAATCATTTTTTTAATATTATATTTTCAGTAATCCTTTAGACTACAATTGCTCTGATGACAGCTGAAATTCCCATGCAATTCATTTTTGTTCATAAATATTTAAAAAACAAAATCTTTAAAAAAATCTTGTTACTGGTAATATTATTTTTGTAGTAACAACTATGTACCATACTTAAAACTCTTTATTCGTAGCTAATATTACGTAAAAAAGGTTGTACCCATACTTAAACGTATCATCATGGTTTTTTTTATAATATTACATCATGTACAACTATTTAAATCCTGGAAGATTATATTCAAAATTGTACGAGCGACTAGGCTTTTAAGTAAACTTTGTTTTTTTTCAATTCGTGCTTATTTTACTATTTTGAACTATTTAAAGGTATTCGTTACTAAAAAAAAAAAAAAAGGTTTTTGCCTGACCAACGTTTAATGATTTATGTAGATGTAAAAATTGTAGCGTTTTCCAGTTGAGCATCACACAAAATATACCGCAAGTGTCAACACGTCAATCGAAATAAAAGCATAGCACTGAGAGTTTCCAGGACCAAGTGAAGGAAAAAAAAGGTAAGGAAGCAAAAGACCGGGTGGCGCGAGCCCGGCAGGTAACAGGAGAACGCAGAGAGGGCGAGCCCTCCAACGGCGCTCCGAGCAGGGTCTAGTTTCATTAGTTTTCATCCGAGTGCCGGTGGCCAGGACAGGCCATCGACCTCTTCTCTATGATCCTACAACGTGTTTCGTGAGCCATCGAGATTCAAGGAACCGGCCTCTATGGGTGTGTATGTGTACCACTTGCCACCAAACGAACAAAGGACTCTCCGCACGAGGCAGCATCCTAAGGGCTCCATCGATGTGGCACAGGTCAAAGTAGTGCGACCGTACACGCAGCCGCGGTACTATTGCCCCTTTTTCTCATGCGTGAGTATCCAGACGTATTCGATTTACCTTTGAATATTTTTGGGCTCGCATCAAGGTCAAAACTCGACTGGCTCACCTAATTTTTTTTTTTTTTCTTTTCGGGAAAATAATAGAGCGATGAATCAAAGAATCTTCCACGAGCGACTGCCAAATGGATTTTAAGATCACTACCCACGTATGATTATCGTAAATATTGAAAGTAATGAAGGAACTCGCATTATCGGGGCAACAATAATACATGTTTTATCAGTATTTTTACAGACTTTCCAAAAAGTACGCAGTGTCCTGTAAAAACGCGGTGCCGGTACGAGTGTAAGAATGAGAATGTATCGGTAACTTACGTAATCAGGTGTCAAGGGAACCTCGTTGAAAAAAAAAAAAAAAAAAAAAAAAGTGTCCGCAGAAATATCAAGATCAATAATTCCCGGTTCATTATCAAGGCGCGCTTCGTACGCGATAAGCCGAGTGTAGCGGCGCGCTTATCTCACTCGTATCGAACAAACATCTGAACGCCAACAAAAACAATCCGTGAAGCATCTTGCTGGAAACGTATGCGAACGGAACGGAACACTTCCCGAGCACTTAGCCCAGGAGTACACGGACGCGACGCACCTGCTGTCATACGCCGCACGAATTTCGCCAAGCGGGAGTCTTTGGAGCGACGCGTCGACGATGCCGGAAAAACGCCTTATCCACGGCTGATCGAATGAAAAACGCGTCTCTAGCAACTTTTCGTGGGGTCGTTGGCCCCCGCCGAGCTTACTTGTGGAAGCAACAGCCGTTCGGAAGGAAGTGGAAAGGTAGAGGAGGAGAGGAAAAAAGCGCAGCAAGAGATAAAGAATAAAGGTGCAGTTCAGCGCTCGGCGGGACGTTGTCTGCCTGATATCTCACCTGCACCGAATTCCTAGCTGTTCGGGTGCACCGCGGGGGTCGTTGACCCCGCGGCCAAAAGAGCTCACACCCACAAATATTTGCTTCGTTTGACGTCGCATGAAGTCGGATAGGTGCAACGTGCATTTTAAATTATCGTATTTCATCCTTGTACAATAGAGCCCGTTTTTTTCTCCTTCCACAGCTTCGCCCCTCTTGCTTCCGAGGTTAAATAACCCTGCGACTGCGTAACGGTACATGTTGCTTTTTTATTCTCACCACCATTGTAGACCACCACATGGTGATAAGAAAAGATCACTCTCAGACGGTGAAGTTTTGTGAGCCGTACTGTTTCTACAAAGTCTCGAAATTATCTGTATAGGTGCGATGCACGTGATGTTGTTAACCTTTGACATGACTTTGCTATTATAAAATTTTATGGATAATACAACACAAATATCTTTTCTTTACTTTGATTTGAAGCGAATGACTTGCTCGAAAATATATTGAACCGCATATGTTTAACAAGAGTTTACTTATCTTGTTTCGCAGACATAATTGAAGCATTCAAATACTGGCTGTTTTCCAACTAATCACTGTAGCGGAGATTAATGTGTTTCACCAATTACGGATTTTTGCTGTTTTGCCTCCTATCATCATTAGTCCTTTACGAATATTGTGTTCTCACTGAAGATCGATTACGTGATTTTTAAATGAAAATGCATTTGCTGGCAGAACTAAATGTTGTGTAAAAAATGAGGAATAAAGTTAAATGGTCGGTTAATTTTTTTTTTCTCATAGGGAAACTGTTAAATGTGTAGTTAAGGCATTATATGTATCCTGTACTAAATAAGTTTTACTAAGTTTTATAAACTGGAAAATTCAATTTAGATGAATTCAACTAAGTTGAATTTAATTCAACGCCACCGATTGAGATTTTTTTTTTTTTTTCTAATTTGATACATTGGCAAAAAATCGTCGCCAGCCCAAATTATGGAAATAGCATATACTTTGAATGGACAAAAAACTTTACTCTCGAGTTTAAAGTATATGTCTTTTGCAAAAAATCACAGATGTGATTTCATAGAAACATTATAATGCATGACATTATTATATTATTCGTGAAAAATAAAAAATTTTAGAATAGATTTTTCGTCAAAACCGTAAAACTGGTTAAAACCGGGAGTATAGCAAGTACGTTGTAGTGTTATGAATTACAAGATACCATGCGATAAGATTAGATTTAATTCACAAATGAAAAATAATCAAACAAATCTATTAGGCCACGATTTACCATGAGGCAAAAGATACACTAAACTTAAACCTCATCAAACATATGCTACAAGGTTGTGATTAAGCCTATTTTTTCTGTGAATTGCCATCTCAAGCTTGAAATTAACGACTAGATATTTGGTGTACGAATTACTGTTTGCTGTTAGAAAACGAGACCATCGGAGCCAAAGATATTTAATTTTCAAGCTTCTTGGAAGAAATTAGACGCAGTTCCGTATAGCTTAAACGATTTCTGTGAAGAGTTAACGCCGGCTCTGGCCCAAAAGAAGGTCAAAGGACTTGGACATCACCTGCAAAACAGGTATATAATAGAGTAGGACGGTAGAGACGTAGCCAGCCAACCAAAGGAAACGAACAGACGTTGGCTATACATAGATGCGCGGCATAAGTTTATGAAGCTGAGGCTCCTTTACCGCGAGAAACGGGATACAAAAAGTGCCGACAGAGAGGAACTTGGAAAAAAAAACAACCAAGGGTTAGTAACCTTGATTTGATTTATTTTGGTGTCCAATACGCACGTGTGTGCACGAGTCACAGAGTATAGTTTAATGCACTTGAATAGTCAATGTCAATGGTGCCGTTGGTTTTGGATTATTTCGCTTAATTCAAATGCACATTAACCGAGATCAAATAGAACAATTTCACTTTAAAAAGTGACGAAAAACCTCTGTTGGGAGTTTAGTTTCACTATTACTTTACGTTTGGTCTTGAAAGCTTACTCTCTCTTTCAATTTTATCATAGCCCAATCTTTGTGTTAATTGTAACTATATGAAATGTTCGAGCATGGCTGCTTAAAACCTTTAAATAAGATTCAAGAACTGCAGGAACTCTTCTGACGCAACAACGAATAAGGAGCTATAAATAATCGGAAAGCATATAGAAAAAAATAAGTTAATACACCGATTTGCATCCCATTGTATCTCTCGGCTATGGCAAACGGAAACCCCCGAGGGATTCGAGGAGGAGAAAGAGTTCCTCGTGCCTACGTCTGCTGATGTCACAGTCATGTAATTCATTGCATAATTGACAACAATGGACGGTCGGTTGGTATACGGTGAAGGTCGGACCGTTTGTGTTCAGCGGAAATCCCACGCGAGAAAGTTAACTTATCGGCGAGCAGTCGTGCTATTTAAAATCACGTTACATTCGCAAGAATCATCTTTGGATTTTTTTTTTTTTTTTTTTTTCATACGCTAGAGAAAATAAGCGTGGCACCATTTCCAATCTCCTATTGTTTTCTCAACATGGCAAGAGAGGCAATCCTTTCGATTTTAAAATATTTATGGTGACCTATTTTTTCACGTGAACATGTATTGATGAGTTCTCATTTTCATGAATTAATTTTCTTTTTTTTTTTATTGGCAAATAAGAATATTCAAGTTGGAAGGTTCTCTGCTTGAAGAAAATTCTACCACGGTCGTATTTATAGTTACATGTTGTGACAGAAAACAGGGTCTAACAGAATACAATTTTCACTTTTGTAATGTTTAAAATGCATTATTAAAATCAATCGTTTTTTAACCTTTTCTATACATACTTTCGCTCCGGAGGCATTGAGAGATAATGTTGAATTGGCTCCCGAGTCATGAAGGCGTCCGGTCAAGTACTGACACTGCAGTGGCTCTCCATTGGCGATATANTAGCAGGGGGTGGGGTACTACTAGCCTGATAAATCACAATCATTTAACAGGGTGACTTGTCAAAGAAGTTATGTCAAATAAGTTGTTTTTTTATTAAGAACACATAAAATTAAAACAAAAAATGACAAGAGCCTGCATACATATTACAACTATTTTAAATCACATTGAAGTTGTAACTTTGGAATTATAGTTTTGATTTTTTTTGTCACAACGATATATATATATCCGTGCTGAACCTCTTAATTTTTTTCAATTAATCGCTAATTAAAGATCTCACAAGCGCCTAATAAATATTTCGAAGTAACTAAAATGTCATTTATATAGACTCTTATAAATATCTTGCTGGTCAGTGTTTAGAAGTACGAAATAATCGCCGTCTTCCATAAGATTATGTGTTAAACTGATGAGTAGTAAAATGCCCATGAATTTCTTCCTACACCCCCTGGTCCACAAAAATTTAAGTAGATCATTTTTGGGTACTTATAATCTTATGTTTTTAATTTTATCGAAATCTTGTAGGTCAATCAATATACGACAGTACTACCTTACTTAATATCGAATATCATGAATAGTAAAAATGAATTCCGTGTAGTGTTATAAGACTTATTCCTAACTATAACAATTTTAAAAAAAACAGTAAAGCAATTTTTTAATGATCGCAACATAAAAATACTTTGGATAACTACTTAGGATTTGTTTTTATTTAAAAATTTTTTTTGTTGGTATTTAAAAATTTTTTTGTGTGATAAAGAATTTACCCTTCAATTTCTTTAGAGATTTAGCATAGCTGAGATTTTACACTTGTTATTAATTCTTTATATGCTGCCATAAAAAAATTTTTTATTTAATTATTCGCAAAAACTGTAGTAAGTACGAAAAGTTGCACGTAAGTATACATTTGCAACGTAATATTTATTTTGTATAACTCAGTATCTAAAAAATAACAAAATCAAAAGTTTTAACCTTGGTAGTGCAGTAGCAGTAGAAAAATAAAAAGACGAGACAGAAAATTTGCTTCGTTGAAAAGTAAAAAAAAAAAGATGTACGCAATAGTAGATGTTTCTCTTATAAGCAAGGTTAATTCAATAGAACACTTGATTAATGTTCATTCCCATTTATTTTTACTTATAATGATTTCCTATTCCAACGAAATAATTTTCATCCCTTTGAAAACAATATTAATATTGAAAGAAATTTTACTTCTTCAAGACATTTTTATTTGAAGTTGATAGGAATATGTGGTCTCTAATTTTACTGAACAAGAGTACAATCATGCAACTGATTATCCGTTGTGTAAAAGATATTTATAATATATCAGCAAAAACAGAAAAAAGGTCCTCTCAAAAAATTGCCATAAAAAAGTTGTTAGCCAACATAGGTACATTTTTCAAACGTACTTCACGCCTGTATATACTTTACAACTACCTAAGATGCCATTCATTTTTACAAATTAGAAGTATCTTAAAAAAGAAAGCATATTTCGTTTTAAACGCGCTTGAGGAAAACATGTATGTGGAAAATGGGTGAGGCCTCCATCAACGGCGGCTACCCTAGAAGTACCTATGTTGGCTAACAACTTTTATAATTCCATTTTTCGAGAGGACCTTTTTTTTGTTTTTGTTGCGGTTCGTGGAAAGTTTAGAACCGATTGAGCTGAAATTTTATATGTATGATAAGAGATATAATGTATGTGTTGTGTAAAATTTTAACTCTAAATATTGTATAGAATGCGAGTTACTGAATTTCAAAAAAATGGTTAAAAATGGCAGTATTTTGCGATTTGCGAAAAAACGGCGGAACCGATCTTAATCCAACGTGGCTCATTTTGTTTGTCTTAAAATTGTGCATCTTTTTTACGCAACACTTTTTATGTATGATTCTTCGGTTTTCGTCTAGATGGGAAAAACATGTTTTGGCCGTTTTTTCCATTTTTTGGGGGGCTCCTGCTGACATTTCTACTTGTTAAGTTCTGTTTCAATTCGTTATAACAAGTTGAAACAAGTACTTTATTTTTTTTCGAGCTAGTCAGAATTTTGGGGATATCGTTATGATTTTTAGCTAATTCTACCATACTAAAAACTATACTTGGCTATACGTGCACATCTTAAAGCCATCATTATGCTATTAACATTTTTTGCTTGCCACAGACGGATATAATAATGACCTCAACGACTTTTCCTACATAGCCTTTTTCAGCGTTTGATTGTGTACGTCAACATTGGCTAGAAGTAGAATCATATAATACTGTGTCGGGACTTTTTAAATAATATTTTACGAACAACATATTTACTTACAGTATGTTCTTAATTGTATGTAAAGTTGTAATTCAGGAACGAACTATATGTATCTTGAAATCAATTTCTGGATTTTTTAAGATCCGAATTACTGACCATTATCATTGAAATAATAATCAAAAAGATTTTTGGGTTTAATTAAACAGGTGCATGGATATCATATTTTCAAATGCAACTTCTGAAAATCTTGGAAATATTATTTACAAAATTTTTTTGCAATAACTTTTTCAAAAAGTACAGTAAAAATTCATTAATTATATTTTATTATCACTGATACTGTTCACAACGACTCGACAACTGAAAAATGATGGTTGTGGACTTTCACGTTTAAGATTCTGGAAGGTGTTATAACATGCATCACTATCCTGCGATGGTGCTTTTAGATAAATAACTGTTTGTCTTCAAAATGTTTTTGCACGTGCATTATTTTTACATCTAAGTAAGCAACGGATGAACTATGCCCAAACAGAAAACTTGTTGAGGCGATCGAGAGGCCCTCTAGAGGATACCTAAATAGCCTATGGAGGACCTACTGAGGCAAAGTAACGCGGCGTATAGTTGGTCCTCTTTAGGTATCCTAAGGAACTGTATACCTTACCAAACTTGAAGAGTCTCTAGAGTTAAAATATATCTATAAATTTAATGTGAGAGAGTGAGATAGAATTATAATGAATACATTATTAAGGTAAAAGTACGTATTCGTGGATTATGTCCCTATTATGAAAATCAGAAATAAATCAATAAATACCTAATAGCTCTTAGTTTGTAAAGCAAAATAAAAAATACGACTGAAAGGTGTGATATAATAACACTGCAGAAATATTATATTAATCATGTGAGCTAATTCTAAGTGGGATAAAAAAAATTATAATTTCAGTGATGTATAATTTTATTGAACTGCATGCCTTTTCAGTCGAAGCAGACGCTACAAATGACTCTTTTATTTTTGATGTTTTTGAAACTTTATTAAAATTGTCATATATAACAGTACTTGAAAAAACTTGCCGAGCCTTTAAAGATTACTTTTGAATTTAAGAATAATAGCCAAATAATTTTTTTTATTTCAAAAATAAGGATTCCAAATAGTGGACATCCATGTTATTGTAATTTACAATGCAAAAGATGTGTTAAATTGTTTATCTAGTGCATACCTCTTAGTCAAAAATTATTCCGTATGTATTGCAGTCTCAAGTTGAATAGTTATTTGTAAGTATGCAGAAGTACGTGCTACATCTCTAGTGGTTAATCTTTTATTCGTGAGTAATTCTAACCTCTAAACAATAACAAAAATTTACAACACAATTTTGATGATTGTTATAAAAATATTAGATTGATGGTATTTCTTTATTTATAGATTGGTGCTAACAAGTAAAATTGAAAACTTATATAATGCCAAGCCAAAAAAAAAAAAAAATCAAGTGATAAAGAATGCCAAAAAAAAAAGAGAAAAGTCAAACAAGAGAGTAAGTCAAGAGTTAAAAAAAACATTCCAAATACAAAAAAAAGTAAAGTGAAAAGTAAAAAGTACTCTGCAGAAAATTTACGCAGAGCTATTGAGTGTGTTGGAAAAAAAACCTCGTTAAAGCAGGCAGCAGAAAAGTTTGGGGTCCCAATAACTACTCTCTTCAGAAAAATCAAGAATCCAGAGAAGCTGTCATGTAAAAGTGGTCCTGCAACTATTTTGTCAGAAGTAGATGAGAAAGACATAAGTACATGGATCAAATACCGGGCTGCAACAGGAGCACCAATCACAAAAGTACAACTTCTGGATTCTGTACAGATGTATGTAAAAAGTTTTAAAATCAAAACTCCATTTAAAGATGACAGGCCAGGTCGTCATTGGTATGAGGGATTTCTCAACCGACATCGTGATTTGTCCATAAGAACACCTCAAAATTTAACTTTGGACAGGGCTTCAGTGACTAAAGCTGATATTAGGGACTGGTTTGCTGGTATAGAAACATATTTGTCAGGTAGGGGAGACCGGGGAATGACGGACACCTTTTTTTTAACAGCTAATTACAGCTTCACCTTTAAAGTTAGATAAATCGAAAAAATCGATTTGTAAAGAAAAGACAATATGGTTATCACAGCACAAGCAAACCTTATAAAAACAATAAAACTTTTCGTTAAAGAACAACACAAACCGAACCTCCGGAAAATGCTAGTAGTGCCCCATAGTGAGGTAGGTCTAGCAGGGGGTAGGGTACTACTAGCCTGATAAATCACAATCATTTAACAGGGTGACTTGTCAAAGAATTTATGTCAAATAAGTTGTTTTTTTATTAAGAACACATAAAATTAAAACAAAAAATGACAAGAGCATGTATACATATTACAACTATTTTAAATCACATTGAAGTTGTAACTTTGGAATTATAGTTTTGATTTTTTTTGTCACAACGATATTAAATTTCTTATTAGATCAACATCTCGTAAATTAATGTCTTATTATTAAATAAACAAAAATTAAATAAAGTATAATATAATAATTAGACTTAAAAATGCAAATACTGTAACTGACTGAAACCTTAAAAACTACATTTTTTGTACTTTCGAAAGAGTAGGACCTGAAAATACTGCATCATTATTCATCACAATTGGAATATTACTTAAATCTAGCAGCTGAATTTCATTTGACGAGAATGAAAAACAGGGATCAGGAGATAACACAAAATTAGTTGGTAATAAATTACTCGGTTGCTCTAATTTTTGGGTCGTTGTATCATACAGATGATTAAGCTCTGAAAACGGGACACGTTCAATAGTTGGCAAGACACTTAAGTCATTGTTCTTTCGTTTACGTGGTCGCAATGCGTTTATGTTTTGAGGAAGTACACTGTTGGACTTAATCTTTGGCTTTGCTTTTGGCTTTTTTGGCTCCTTTTTTATTTTCTTAGCGTTTTCAGCGATCAACTTCTGAATATATAAATCTTCGGTTACAATTAGAGCTTCTCCCTTTCTTCTTTTTGTATTGTGGGATGCAACTGAACTTACGCCACTAGATGTACTTCCAAACTTCGACTGTGATGTTCTATTCATTTCTTCGTGTGCATGAGTATTTATTCTTTTAATTTTAGCTTGAGTGACATTTTTATGGGCCTCATTTATCTTATTAGCTGATTCCGCGATACTCTCTAAAGCATCGTTTTGGAGTTTGTTTTCCTTACCAGCTTCCAACGACATCAGCTGTGAGTTCTAAAAAAAAAAAGAAATATACATATATATAATTTACTTCATTGCTCAATAAGACATTTCTGGTTTTAAGTTTTATTCTTGCCAGCAAAGTTATCAGTGGTTTTGCACTTAATAAATATTGCACAGGAATGGTTATTTCAGCTGTTGTGTCTGTGACTGAGTCTTGTGGGGACACATTTGTCAATATATTTCGAGCATAAATTTTTGTATTTGTTGTTGACGGTTTTGTCAAATTTTTTAGTACTGCTGAGAACTCTAGAGAAGCATTAGACTCTGTAAATAGTTTTAGTAACTTTAATACGATTTTTGAAAACTCATTCATAGCAAACCCTCCTTATTGATTAAATTTAACAAATATTTAACAGAAAAAAGCATTACCACTTGAGGCATCTATGTTTAAACTCGTGCTGCTAGTTTTGATAAACTGATCATCATAAACATGTCTGTCTAAGGGTACGATGCCTGTTTTTAAAAAAACGTTCACAGCTGTTTCCATTTTTGATGCCTTTATCCAAGCTTTGCCAAAGAGGTGGAAAATATCTTTCATTTGAACGACTCGGCCTCCTTCGTCTTTTAAAAATTTCGTTACTTTCTCAGTGTAAAAATGACTCATAGGCTTCATAAAGGAGACGTCAAGAGGCTGCGTTAGATGAGTGCAGTGTGGAGGAAAGCAAAGGATCACGACTCCATGCTCTTTGCCTAATTCTGCCACCTTGAGATTTTTAACGTGCGTGCAATGGCCATCTAAGAGCAGCAAAACACGATTTTCTGGAGTGGCTCGGGAAAAGACAATGAACTTCTCCACCCAACGGGTAAAAATGTCAGTGGTCATCCAACCTGACTTATCAAATTCGGCCCAAGAATTTTCAGGACAACCTCTTAGAAACTCCTCGTTTCTTTTGACTCGTGGAAAAATCAGCATCGGAGGCATGAAAGACCCCGTGGCTGACATACACAAGGTGGCAGTGACAGTTTCTCCTCTTTCCGCTGCTGTCAAGCCTCCAACTTGCTTCCTCCCTTTTTTGGCAATAATTTTAGAAGCAGATTTTGGCACCACAGACATACCAGATTCATCAACATTCCAAATGTTGCTTGCGTTTATATTATATTTTTTTATGACTTCCTCCAATAAAGTAAAAAATTTGTCAACTTCTGCTTTATTAAAACCATTTGCACGAGCCATTGACGTGTGCTCTGCTTTTCTGTGTGCAAGGCAGTGTCTGTTTATAAGATTTGAAAGCCAATCAGAACCAGCTAATCCTTTTCCACGGTTAAACCTATGAGAGATTTGTCATTGTTCTGCAAAATCAAATGCTAGCTTTCTAAGATCAAACGCTGTCAATCCCATCAATCGACTTTCCATGTCTATGATATGATTGTACAGAGCTTGCTCCTGCTCATCTGTAAATACTCTTTTGAATCCAGATTCTGTAAAAAGTAGTATGTAAGTAAATAAAGGAAAAGTAGTTCAGAGGTATTTTTTGTACTTACTGTCATTATTTACAAGATTTTCATTGCAAGAATTGTGAAACTTGACTTGTAAAGTAGATTGGGGAATGCCAAAAGCTGCTGCTGAACTTTTGATGGTTTTTCCACTCTTGATCTCTTCAATAGCGAGATAAATTTGATTATCATCCCAGCTCCCTTGGTTACTTTTTTTTTATAGTGACGCACCATTTGTAAAAGTTTCTTAAATAATAAATATCTTAAAACTAAAGCACCCCGTATATCACTGTGTATTACAATGTTTACATGTCTGCATAAGGTTAGGAAATCTGTTTACGGTCGGAGCTCATCGATAATATAGAAGTCTCTCGTGCTAGTAGCGCCCCGCCCTAGGTGACAGTCATTCCCCGTACAGAACACGTTATTATTTTTTAAATAACTTTTTTTCTATGCCTCCGAAAATTTAAAAAAAGCATGTTGAAGCTCAGGGTTTAATCTATAAAATAGACATCTTAAGATAGTTTAAAACAGGTTTGTTTGTATCGAGTGTGTGCGATTAAAAATGCGAGAGCAAGCATTCTATTACACAAAATTTTACATATGATTTATTAAACTTCCGCTGCATTATTTAGTGTTTTACTTGGAGAGGGAAAAAGTAATCGTATCAGGAATTGTAATTTACCAAGTTTGAATTAAAAATGTTTTATCATTGCGGAGAAACTGAGGTGCTAGAGTTACCTAGTGAACCTGTCATTCCCCGGTCTCCCTAAAAGTCTGTTGAATCTTGAAAGTTCTCAAATATTCAATTGTGATGAGAGTAGCATACGGCTGTGCCCACAATCACAGAAGGTTTTGTCAGAGAAGGGTGCTCGCACTGTATACAAAGTCGTTGGTGGACATGAAAAGGAGTGTCTAACTGTCCTTTTTATGTATTCTGCTAACGGTACTCGTGCTCCTCCAATGATTCTCTATAAATACAAAGAAAAATTGCCCATAAAAATAGCAGAAAATTGTCCAAAAGGTTGGGGGATTGGAGTCTCTGAATCTGGATGGATGACTTCTGTAACATTTTTTGAGTACATTACAAATGTTTTTTATCCTTGGTTGTTGGAGAATGGCGTTATTTTTCCTGTTATAATATATTTTGATGGACATTCATCTCACATGACGATGCCTCTTGTTTCATTTTGCAGAGCAAAACATATTAAATTGATCTCACTCTTTCCCAACTCAACACACATTATGCAGCTATTAGACGTAGGTTTTTTTCATTCCTTTAAGGATACATGGAAAAAAACTGTTACCCGATGGTTAGCACAACATGAAAAAATGAAATTAGAGAAAGATGAATTCGCTATTGTTTTAAAGAATGCTTTAGATTGTATGCCAGATGAGAAAAATACTATTGTAAATAGTTTTAAAGCCACTGGACTTTATCCATTCAATCCTGACATAATTAATTACAACGTTCTAAACAAAGGAAAGAAAAAATCAAACACTAACGAAGATGAGAACTCATTGACTGTTACAAATCTAAAATCAGATTCACAGTTGCCAAGGGACCAGTTTTTGTTTGAATTTGAGAAAGATCTAGATTCAGATTTATTAAATAAATTTTTAGCGAGCGAAGTTACAGCAGTATGGGAAGGTGACATAGAAAACAGAGGATTATTTGAATATTGGCTGAGAAAAAAGAATAATGTTAATGGTTCTCATTATTTTTATATTACTTACATTGAATTGTTATTTATTTGAAATTACTTTATTTTGATACTTACTTTACTATGACAAAATTATTCAATTTTAATGATTTTTACTTACAAGAGTAATTTTTGGTAT
>NW_019379603.1:377723-415735 GCF_000648655.2 Copidosoma floridanum | reverse complement strand
CCCCCCGAAGAATGAGTATTTTTGACTATCGCTTGCTTACGCGATGATTCGTCTTCTATGAATCGTTGGAAATTCGAATGAAAATCACTAGCTTTATTTTATTTTTTCTTTATTTTTAATCGAACAAAAGCTCTTTTTCATCGCTTTGACGCCGAGTTTCATCAGCTATTGTGCAGTTGATTGTGTTTTTAACGAGGAACAAACAAAAATAGACCCGTCACGCCCAACCGAACTCTACGACTATCATTTTTTGTAAATGATACTTTTGTTGTGATAAAAAAAAAAAAAATAAATAAATAAATAAATTTTGATGAGTTTATTAAAATCATTGCCTACATCCTATAACTGTAATAAATTTTCATATTTAAAGGTATTGCAAATTTTTCGTCTCGTGTGTTAAGACAGAAGAAAAAAATTTTTTTCTAAACTTTCACCAGCATTTATATTTTCAGATATTTTTACTTTTACGTACACATATTTTATTTACTTACATATATGTCATTGATACCTAATAAGCGCAGATATGGATTTAAGAAGGCTAAAGCAACTGTCTCAAATTACTGAGATATTTGTAAGTCCAGCTTATCATGAGTCTGTTGCGTATGTTCTTGAAACTAAAACTTTTTACCATCTCAGACTTCTAAGTCATATGCATCTTGAAAATTTACGCCCTAAACATAATTTTTTAATACATAACTCTAGAATTTTAAAAGTTATTGGCCCGTTCTTTACAGTTTCTTGGGAGGAAATAGATAAGGTAAAGTTACTTCGCATGCATCTTGTAGCAGAATAAATGTATGCAACACAGTTGCAGTAAAAAAACCAATTAAGACTTAACTAAGGTAAAGGAGGGTAAATCTGGATACTTAGAAATTGGAGGGTACAGCTGGATAGCTGTAAAGTTCAATCCACAATAATTTAGATCACTAACAGTAGACATATATATATTTGAACTCAGCAGATCAGTATTTAAGTAAATAATCGAAATTTTTAGTGTGAAACTTAAGTATTATCAAATAAATAAACGATTTGGTTTGTCAATCTTCCCCATTTAAATTTCTGGACCATCCAAGATTACCTACCCTTGTATAACTTTGAAATTTGTATCAGGCATTAGACATACTCAAAATACACAATACGCGGGTCCTTTTACATAATTATGGCATAAAAAGTTTGCAAGTACTTAAACTGCGTTAGATGTGGTCACGAGACGTAACTTTTATAATGATATCATGTGGTAATCATTTTATTAATCAAGTTACAAGCAACGTAACTACGTTTAAAGCGTATATATTATAACCTCATCAAGGTAATATTCCCATTTGATTAACATTACTGTCTGAGTAATGCTTCCCCCTGTCCGACTACTGCCTCCTCTTCTATTAGTTCTTATCATAAGTGTCCGACTTCAGCCACAAACGATGTAAAGTTTTAAAATTAATTATTCAATTATTTTTGAGTGAAAACAATAATTTTTTTTCAATCGATACATAAAAAGGTTGTTTACGATAGCTTGGGTGATTTTTATTGGAACGATAATAATCTCCGAAATTTAAAAATTATGTAAACGAAGTTTGCCCAATTAATTTGCCATAAAAAAATACTAGAGTCAACCACTTTATTTTCAGAAAATTGCTACTGAAAACTCACCAATTTAACACGTAGTCATACGGGATTTATTACCAAAATGACTATAATTCCAAAAGTAAACGATAAACCTCTACACATAAAAATTGTATTTGTACCTTTCTTATAAGTAGTCTTTTGGAATTGGAAAAATTATATGTTAACCACGTAGATTTAAAGAAAATCAAGAGAAAAGTGATTTATCGTCTTCTGCGCGTGCGCAGATTAAAATGGTAAGTTTTTATTATTCTTTCTATCGATATTTTATATTTTTTAGGCCAATACAACTCTGGAATTTCAATATATGATTTAGACATTCAATTATCATGACAATGAACAAAGAATCTTTTTCATTATCTATAAAACCTTAAAGGGCCCCTCGTTTGGTATGGCACCAAACACCCAAGCTACCTCAATAGTAAAAAATGATTTTTTTGGTGTAAGAATGTGATATTTTGTCGTAGAGAAAGAATATTACTCTTTCTTTCTAAAAACTGTTCAGATATACCCTACTTTACCTTATATTTGTAATCTTAAGGAAAAAAAAAATCTGTATGAATAAAAACTATATCTTAATCATCTGTTATAGTTACAATATTCTTTGCACATGAATAATATAAATACATATTTTTCTCTTTCGTATATATAATTATTTCTGAGCAAAGTAAAAATTACTATGTCGAATAGCAAAATTTTAATATAATCTTGTTATGCTATGTAGCATAGTAGTTTTTATAATATGGCGAGTATGTCTCAGCTTTCCTAAAAAATATAGTAATTTTTATTATAGTTGTAACACTTTTTCTAACACCACTTTTGTCAGTACAGGGTTTCAATTATCGATTGAGAACATTTCTCAACCAGTTATTAATTTAAAGTGAAAATCTCCCAAACACTTGCTTCTTTGTCGAAAAATAAGTAAATACTACGTCAGAAAAACAGCAATAGTACTATGTATTATTATATTAATACAGTCATGCTCTTTTCCCAAGTTTGGAGTAGTATTTATTTAGTTATTAATTTAACTTATTATTTTTCATTAGGTTATGTTCATAGAGTATTTGCGTCGGTCTTCAATCATAACTCATTGTTATTTTTATTTGTTGATGTGAATAGACGTCATTTTAGTTGGCCTGATGCGATCTGGGAAACTCGGACGAAACGTTGCAATAATTTAAAAAACATATAAACATACATTATTTGTTATGTATTTATATTCTTATGCTCACCAAAAATCTTTCAAATAAAGTCCTGAGATAAAACTACTTGAGTAAATACAGATAATCTTAAGTATAGTCCTATTTTCTTTTGCTTATTTCAAAGCGACATAGTGCATATTTTTCAACTGTTTAAATTATCAGATATCAAAAAGTATTCGAAAAATTTATCGCGATATTAATTTGTCCCAGACAGAAAACCAAGTCAAATAATAGATTGTAAAAAAAAACTTTTTATTAAGGATACTAAAGATAATATCTATTTAAAACACCTTGATCTCTGCTATACATTTTCTTTTTTAAAATGTACTGTATTATTTTGACATTTTTTATCATTTTTTTTTTACTGATAAATTGTTATTTTTCTAGCTTGAGCCTAAAAAAATTTGTTCGCTGTAGGTGATCATAGCAGTGACTAACTTTTTTAAATGTTTTTACCGTAGTACTATAAAAGGTGAATAAGTAGCATAGACATCTAAAGAATGATTTTGATATTCTTATAACCCTTACCACCCTAATACAGCGAAAAAATGGTGAAATAAAGTAACATGTAATGCAACCAATAGATGCATCTGGGGACGATCCTTATTAACATTATTAAATGAAACGCACGTCAAAACAAGGAAAATGTGTTATTCACACGAGTTTGTATATACATCTATAGTCCAGCTATTTCTAATTGGCTCTTATAATACTTTAATTCCATAGCTTTTCATTATTTTAAATTTCTACTTACTAGTTTTTTGTGTTAAAACCAATTTGAAATTTTCGTATTTCTCTTGATATTGTATTTTACTTTTGGGAATTTGTATAAGCTATACATTGTACAAATTAAGCTTATTTTTGCGCTCAGAGTTGTACGAGGGATTAAAAATCATTTAAACTGGTCTTTTTTAAAATTGTGTACTACTCATTTTCTTTGAGTTCTTTGCTTAATAATTAGTCTCTGTAGCTTAAGTAACCTGGCGCTCCAAGAAAAACAAACGTCAGCAAACTGACATGTGATGAGCAACCGATTACTGTATTTTACAAAAAGTGTAAGTATGCAGTCACTCAATGTGGCTGTCATGGTCGAATGGTTAACATGAATTCAGTCGAGGTAGTCGATTCCCGATTTAATCCTCCCTTACTAATTACTAATTTGGTATATATTTACTAATTATTCACTCCCCATGTCTACAGAAAATTTTTCGTACCATTTGTAATAATATTGTTCCTGTTAAACTTTTTCACTTACATAAATAAAATCTTTGCGAAAATTTCTTCGATATGTATTGTTTATCAGTGAATGTAAACATAATTGTTTCTATTCTTAGGGTTATATTAGGATCGGTTGTTTAAATGATTCTTGGAGCGGTTATCTTCAAGCAGTCTCTATATAACTATACTTATCCACCTTTTTCTGCTTTCTGATATGCACAAGTCGAAATGTCAACGTGTTTTCAACCTTAAAAATGTATTAAGATGTTACTGACTTGTAAGTATACGTGCACGCAGCCTATAAGTATGCAGTGCGTTGCATACAAAATTCAACGAGTAGCGTAACTTACTGCGCATTATGAAATTTTTGGGTCGGGTGAGAGCCACTGTACTGGCGTCGCTGCTTCTATACTCTGCACTTCTGAAACAATACTTACCTCGATTTACTTTCACTTCTACCGCTCGATCCTCCCCAAGCTAGCTTACTTACCTCCTTTTGCTATCTGGTCTGGCAGATCGGCGAGCTCCTCCTTTTGCACGGAGCATAGACACCTCGCTTTCGTTGAAGGACTGTGCTCTGCATCAAGTCATTTCATTTTCTTCTGATACTCGTCAATTGTTAGGAAATTTTGCGATTGTTAACTATAAAATTAATGTCAATCAATTGTACTTTACTCTTATTTTATTAATAAAATTTTTCTTCGTTAACAGAGAGAAATTGCTGTGATTCCAATAAAATTTTAATATATCACCAATACAAATTTAGGATGCGTAGATAAATTTGGCACGTAGTTAAAATTTATTCACAAGTTATTGAAAATTAATTTTTCCAGCGTGATTGCAGACCTTACAATTAAGTTTTACGATGCAGTTTCAATATTTTTTTGTTTCATGGCATGTACATCAAATTCAGTTGAGAGTTACAAACACTTTTTTGAAACACTCTACCAGTTCAGAAAAGATTTTACCTTATTAAGAAAATGTAGAAAAGTAAGCAAAGTATTTTATTTTTCATTAATATTTAAAAAAAAATTTTTTTTTTCATTTCAATGCTTTGAACGCTATGCCAGTAAGCGAGCCGTAATGATGATTATGATAAGTGTCTCACTTAAATTACATTTACGAGAAGCCGCTGCGGTGTATTTAATTTACATCCTTTTTTTCGTTTCACTATATTTTCATGCTTAAAATATGTTTACGAGTGAGGGAGTGAAAGAGCAAAAGAGAGAAAAAGAGAGAGACAAAAAAAGTGATGAGAGGCGAGTGAGAGTGAGGATGATAAGTGCCATGTTGTGTTATGGTGTTTTCCTCCTTACCATATTTATACTTAGATACATTTTCAAATGCTTTTTTGTAATACATTGTGTCAATAGCATGATCTATTTGAAAGAATACGTTTGTTTTATATCATTGTGAGTGATAAGAGCAAGTATAATATTATGTCATTAAAATATGTAGAAAGATCAATGGTTTGCACGAAAATGGAAAATAAAATCACAATGAGATATATTTTGTTTAATTTAAAAAAACATTTAGTCCCTGAAATCAGTGTTCAAGCTAACAGTGACCTTTTCTTTAATTAATATACCTTTTAAATTTATAATATTCACAGTCTAAAATCTTGTATATTCCTATTTAAAAAACCATTTTGAACAGTACACTGCAGTTGAAAAAAACAATTTAAAATTGGAGAATCAATGTCGTATCCTATGATGGTTAAAAAAAAGCTCAATTATTTCTCAATTGTTGCTCAATTTGCATGTAACTCTTTTGTACAAGCAAAACAGCCGTCGCACGGGGCCTGGGAAAATTGCGAAATTAACTTGTACCAACTCTATTTAGCGAGAGTAAAGGAGAAAAAGAATTACGAAGACACCTATGCAACTCCCCACCGACGCCGCTCCAATTAATGTCAGTTTCTTTTTTTCTTTACACTTGCTTTTCTATAATACGCCGATGAGCCATAGTGTTGCAAAACCAAAGGTCAATGATTTAAAATTATGATAAAAGTATTTGCTTACTCAATGACTGTCCAAAACTTTTATTTAGTTGCGTTAAACTAAAAATCATCCTGACAGTTGGCTGTCCACGAAACAATCACGCCTTTAACAAAGAAAACGGTGGATATTTCTAACTTGGCTACATTGACCTTTGAAACTTTGTATATATAGGGCTTGTACAAAGTTGGGCTTGCTTATCTCATAAATTACGTTGAAATGCTAAGTACTTGTTCCAGCAGTGAATATTAAAAATAGTTTATTTTCCTCCAAATGTTTATGAATTTTTCTACTAACAAACTGTGCGTATATAAAGGCTCTGCATTGTTGTTCTCACCTATTTTATCCGAAAATAGGTCATAACTTCCAGATTCACTGTATGATGTATATGTATAATATACAAAACCGTATGAAGAATGGCATCACGAAACTCGACTAAAAATTATAGTCACTTTAGTTAGTTATAAAAATACTTAATGATATCACACATACATGCAATGTGTGACCAATACGGATCGTCCTCATCAGAAATGTTGAGTTGGTTTCCAAATTTAAAAAAAGTGTCGAGTTGGTTCTGAACTGATGAAAATCTATGGTCGAGTTGACTCCCGAATGATAAGACTGCTCTATATATATGACATTTATTGTTTTACCCGTTACACTGCAACCATGCAGGCTCTGGACTGGCAGTACAAAAATTTAAATTATTGGCATGTTTGAAAAAATAATAAATTTGATCGTCACGAATTAAATGTTCGATAAACGTTAGCTATATCTATAAGAAACAAACTCGACGTCGGCCATCCTCGTACTTACGAAGAAAACTGGATTTCAAATTTGGTTTAAAGTGAAATTTATAAGTGCGTACACTTTCTGCTTTGATAAATACATAAGGCTTATGTTTATATAAATGTTAAGTACTCTGTTATACACCAACTGTTTAAAATATTAATATATTAACATGTTATCACTGTCCCGCGTAAACAAATTTTTGTAAGGAAAAAGTTTTTTTAAAGTTTAGTTTGGCAAAAGTTTTTCCAAACTTTATCAATGGCACTGTGCCAAACTTTGTTTGAACTTTTCATTTTTCATAGGCATGAGTTTTTATTGAGTTCTTAGAAAGTTTTTTTGTTTATTTACATTTATTAAAAATTAAGTGGAAAATTTTTAAATATATATTGATTTTAGTATAGTATTTAAAAAGTTTCTTATAACTTTTTTAAAAACTCATAAGGTACAAGTAAATATAAAAACTTTGTAAAAGGGAGCACATTTTTATTAAACAAAATATTTGACGTTTCGTCGAAACCAAAGTCGACCTCTTCAGAAATTTAAAAAAAAAACATAATAAATTATACAGATTAATGTTACAAATGTTGAAGCCGCTACTTGAAATAACTAAATCCTAACTAATAACAACAGGTAACAACTCACAAATACGAGAGGCGCTTTTCCTTTTACATCACGATTGTATTATATTAACAGTGACACATGTTCAAAGTCATATGACTGAATTTACAATAATTAAAGTCATATGAAAAACAATGGAAAGTAAAAAAATTCATTGCTTTATATAAATGGGACACTAAGTATATTGAAACAAAAACACAATGTTGTTACGCCGACCTAACAATAAGAGAAAAACTGAGAGTCAGAAACCCATACATAGATGCCCCAAACCACTTAATGTATTAGAGGTGTTTCCCCGCCATAGTTTTTTGAAAACTACTTAAAAACTTTTTTTTTAGTTATTTAAAATTTTTTATTTAAAAAAAATGTTTGAACAACAATATTTTTAAAAACGTATAAATTTGCCAAATTTTTATTAACTTCGTCTCATCAATAGAAAGAATTAAAAAAAAAAAAAAAGTCATTACCATAATTTATTAATTATAGGTGAACTGGCTATATTTTTTAAAATAAACATTAAATGATGTACAAGTTTATTACACAAGCGATTTTGAATTCCATTATCCTGTTATTAGAGCAGATCATGGTAAGAATACAGCTGAGAGATCCTGTGCCCCAATGAATAGAATAAGTTGCTCATAAACTGAATCCGTGCACCCTAGAAAATAAAAAAATTCCACAAAAATAAATCATCTTTTAAATAAAAGAACATTTTGAAAATGAGTAGTAAAAAGGCAACTTATCTGATCTGGCTCCATTGAGGAATCGATTAAAAAACCCATGATTTTGTACAGCATTCTGCGGACAGATTAAGCTACCAGCACACGTTCGTCTCTGCACCTGAACAAGCAGCATTCAAATAAACATGGCCAAAACAGCGAAAATCTGAGAATAATTTTAGGTTAATTGTTGTAAGTTGTTATTATACCTATTATAAGTTATTGCAATTCTGATTTTGATTGGTTTATAATGATTGCGAAAAAAATTTTGCGTTAAATGGTGATATGACTGAGTTGTGAAACATTCAGTTCGTAAATCAAATAAGATAAAGGCTTGAAAAAGCCAAGAGACGTTTAACATTTATTAAAAAGAAACAAAGTTTAAAACGAAAAATTTTTGAAAAATTACTTCAACCTTTTTGCCACTTACACATTCATCCAACGAACAACAGCTTTTCACCGTCAGCCAAGAAATCAATGGAAATATTCATCACTTGAACGAGAAAACCTATGCAGAAACTTTTTCCAAACTAAACTTTAAAAAAAACTTTTTCCTTACAAAAATTTTTTTACGCGGGGTAACATTCCTTGTTTACTACTTGAAAATCGTATGATGCCGAAAGAAAAAAATCTTTTTTTTTTTTTTTTCAGGAAACTTACACACATTTATTATAAAAAGGTCAGTATATAGAATTATAGTCATATGGAATAAGAGAGTTATTAAAGAAACAACAAGTGAAAAAAGGAAGAAATACAGTAGGGGAGGTCATGAAGTTAAAAAATGAAAAAAGTTATGATCGACATTACAGATATATACTTACACCAGCCAAAAAAAAACAGAAAAAAAAACATAGTTTAGTGGAAGGTATGACCAATATCTATACCATCAAACATCGGGACTGTCGACCCAGTTACTCGGCAGAGCTTACGATGTAGCTCACTTCTGATTAGGTAACTTGACTTTACTTACTGCTGATAAAACCACTCCCACCTTGCCGCTCACCCCCTTAATACTCATAAATTAAACTTAGATAGAGTTTGAGAGTGCTCCGCTTGCTTGACCACGGGCCCGGGACGGAAAAAGTTATTGGGCAATGCTCGGACCCGACGCGCTCTGCCGATTTTCCGCAACCCAATCGTTACCGCTCGCTGTGAAGGATTTTCTGCTGAAAGAGAAACTGCTATCAACTCTTGCACCAGATACACTGTGTGTATTCCACCTTTTAATTATCTTTTTGCAATGTTTTCATAAAATTGTTGTGCAACTAAATAATACATTTATTTATTCTTGGGACAAGGGGGCACGAAAATTTCTATCAACGACAAAACAACAATAAGTATATATATGTACAGCAGTGAATAAACAGCTTCCATTTTGTTAGCACAAAGCTTTCTCATAAATTTTCAACTGTAATCTTTTTCTTTAACTATATCAAATTATGATTTACCCAACGCTATAGGACATCAATACATCAAGTAAACTATACGTGTACGTATACACACCCACACACAAATATTTTTATTATCATACATGTACATTTTTTTACAGGCAACTTTATGATCTTTCATAGTTTTTTTACGTACGTTACCGTAGTTATAAGAACCTGCTAACGAAATATTTCAAACGGGCCATGTTTCATCAAAATCAGTCGAAGGAATTCTGAGATGTGGCTGATTACATACTCACATATAAACACGTACAGACCGATATATTTACCGAATTTATGTAGTTTGTTTCTCAAGTTCAGTAAAGATACTCATCAATATGCTATCTCGATTTGCGATTTTTGGTCCATTTAAAAATATTTTACCTTCATTAGACTTTTATTGACCCAATCTCATCCTAATGAAAAAGCATGTATCAATTTGTAAAAATCGTGTGCTAAACGAGTATTCAAATTATAAAAATGTATGTAAAATATTTGTTAAATCGTATCGAAAACATGGCAAAATTTAAATCGTACTATACAGCATGTGCCGTACGCATACCTAGAAAAAAAAAAGAATTACATGTATTTTATACAAATTTCTATTAGTTCCGAATCTTCCATGCAAATTCCATATAAAATCTACATGATTTCCGAAGACTTTTCAATCAGGAACATATACTATGTATATATACCGCAAAAAATCGATGGATTCGGCTACGCGAGCTAGCAAATAGTCAAGGGGTAGGGATAAGGTAGGGATAAGGAGACGCAGCAGTTTGCTTTCGACTCGACGCTCAAGCCTTATCTGGAATCATCTCATTATGCACGATGACGCTATATGAATAATAACAGTAATAATAAACAGAAAAATCCCCTAGAATTCCTCTGTATTAGACCAGTGTGCGCCGTATACACGTATACGTATTTACCTGCGAGATCCTCGCGTGCGCCAATACGAGAGGGAAAAGCCTCAATATGGGCCAAGGACGGGAAAACTGGTACCGGTGGGTAGAAATCCCACGAATCATGCTCCAACGTACTTCATTATAGGAGCTGCTGCACAAGTTACGAGTGGTTATGACATTTGTGTGTTAGCAGCCGTGCATAACATGAAGCCGCATATACCCGTCCGTGGGCGCGTGGCCGAGAACGAGAAAGCACGTATATAATATACAGGTAAGTACCTTCATAGGCATATTGAACGTGTGTATGATATATAATATAATAGGTAGGTACGGGTATTTGTAAATATTATCATCATGCCATCATGAAAAGTGCATCAGTTGAGTTCGATATGATTACTCGCATGTTGCAATGATGTAGCCATTATTCGTGCCAAAATAAAAACTAAGGATATGATTACCATGGAATTCATAAAATTTACAAGAATGAGACGATATGCAAGAACAAGAACCAATAAGGTAAAAGACCCAGTTATGAGACAGGTTTTTGATATGAGTCGCGTATTATAAGTGATTTTCGTCGTATAAACGGTGTATTATCCTAATTTTCAATCAAATAAGTAATATTTACTGTCAAAAAGTAAAAAAATATTTGAACTCTGACTTTTAAAGTGTTAGATATTATTAAAAATTATTTTATGTTCGTTGTTCACATGCTCTAGTTTATGGAACATTGATTTGTACTATGACCCGGTGTTCCATAAATTTGCCCCTATTTATGAGACATAAAAAAAATTGAATTAACATACTTATAATGTATATATTACGTTTATTAACATATTTTACATGAAATAATGCACAGTAATAAAGTATTTAATAGCTTGTTATGTATTTTACAACTAAGTAAATTAAAATAAATACTAATAATGGTAGGATCTAAAATACACAGGTAAATCTTGAATCTAAATATTAGACTTTGAATAAATAATTTAACGTTAAATGCCAATAAAAATATAAAAATAAAATCGTTAAGACTCTTTTTTGCATCAACAACTTTCTTTTCTTCTCTAGCAATTCCTTTTTTTTTTCAGCTTTTTTTCCTTGATTTCTTGCTGTCTTTCCTTCTCTAATTTTTCGGCATACCAAGCATCAGATGTTCCCGCAGAGGGTAATCTTGGTTTATTTAAGCCTTCTACCTTTATTCTCTTTTTTTTCGGTAAATATTTGGAAGGCAATGTAAATGCATTTTGAAAACTAGTGGTAATAGCATCTGTTAAAATATTTTATACATGTTATTGTTAATTATTTACATAAATACATATATTATTAAAAATTGTTCATTTATTTACCATTTGACTTGGGCCTATCTGGCTCAGAACTCAACAGTTCTTCGGATAAGTAATCATCTAAGTTTAATCGATGACTGTTATTCATACTTGAAGTCTTTTCTGTCTGAACACATTTTGAGATTTGTTTATCGTTGATGCAATCGACTGATTTTTTCTTCTTCTTAGAAAAAACATCGTATTCTATTGCCTGAGGATTAAATGGAACGAGACCTGCTGCTTTGAATCCACTGATAACAGTACTGCTTTCTTTTTTAAAATTATCAAGTGTGAATTTAAAAACTTTTGAAAAATTCTCTTTGTTGATAACATTATCATCATTTGAAGCTTTCCACAGAAGAACAGATTTCTTCCACGTTTGTTTTAGTGGATGAAAGTATGCAATGTCTAATGGCTGTGTTATGTGAGTTGAATTGGGATGGAGCGCAATCAACTCAATTTTGTTTTCTCGATAAAAAAAAACTAAAGGAAGTGTCATGTGAGACGACTGCCCATCTAAATATATGACTACAGGAAACTCAATGCTCTCTTCTAGAAGCCATGGGTAGAAAACATTAGTAATGTACTCGTAAAAAGATTCAGTTGTCATCCATCCGTTATCTGAAATTCCGAGACCCCATCCAGAAGGGGTATTTTTGATAACTTTCGTGGGAATACTTCCTTTATACGAGTACATCACCATTGGTGGAGCTCGAACACCTGATGCACTGTACATGAAGAGAACTGTCAAACATTCTTTTTCTGAACTAACAATATTATAAACTGAGCGAGCTCCTTTTTCAGTCAATACTTTGTTGACACTTGGATTGAGTATTATGCTCGTCTCATCACAATTAAATATACTGCTTGGTGACATGTTTAGTAAATTTTTGCTTTTTAAGTAATCCTCTTGTTCTCGGAACCATTCCTTCAAACTCTCTTGAGTCACAGAAGCTCTTGCTGCACTTAAGTTTTGAACAGTCCTAATGGACAAATTGGGATGTCGCCTACGAAAACCGTTGTACCAACTTCTTCCAGGTCGGTTGTTGATGAATACAGTCTCCCTGTCAAGGGATATCAAAAACTTTTGCACGCTATCAAGGAGTTCGTTTTTTGTTACTGGACAACCTCTTGCTGCTCTGTATAAAATCCAGTCAACTATTTTCTTTTCTTCTGTTTCCGATAAAATAGGAGGTGGTCCAGTCTTGCTTTGGTTTGGATTTTGCTTCTTTCTTGATAAAGTTGACACAGGTACGCCAAATGCTTTTGCAACTTTTCGAAGTGACATCCCAGAATCAGAGGCTTTAAGAGCATTTTTTAAATTAATTTCAGAATAATTTTTTCTTTTAATGGTTCCCTTTTTTTTCCTCTCTTGTTATTTTTCTTGATGACAACACCAGATTTGTTCACTTTTGAGATTTCACTTTTCAACACTTCATGATTGTCTAATTTTTTTCTGGTTTTCATCGTGCAACTTTCTCAATTTATTTTAAAGGAATCTGTTCTATATCATACCCTTTTTCTGAATCATACAAACAATCTAAAGAAAAAAATACAAATTTCTCGTTAAAACTATTTTACGTAAGCTTCGCTTTATAGGTTAGAAGAACAATTTTACCTCAAAATCAGCGTTGTTTCAATTACATGTATTTTCACGCATCAACAAAGTAACTTTAATATTTTTTCTTTAATAGTAAAAAAAAAGTTTCACAAGTGATTGTTTAAGTACGATAAACAACCGAAAAACTTATTGACAATCGCGTATGCTTGTTGTCTCGTAAAACGGTGCAATGCAAGTAAACACCTTAGCCTTAGTTTATGGAACACGCACTAGACTGTCTCATAAATAGGGACAATCCTGTCGACGGTGTATAGATTATGAAACACTCGAATATTTTTAAAAATTATTAAAAAATTAAATATATTTTTTTTTATTTACGTTCTAGGATTGTAATAGTACAAACAACTAGTTTTTTACTATATCTGGAATGCTTTTGATTCTCTAATACGGTAGTTTATAATGGGCATGTGAACCTATACTATGGTACGAATGGAAGCCACTTAGAGAAGAGACGCGGTGCACTTTTACTTTTTATTTTTTTTTTTCAAATAAAAATCTTCGCAAGTTAGATTTAATTCTTACAGTTTTATTGTACCATACTTAGAAATAAATATTTCTACCGTAGATATATATAGACGAATGTTTTTAAAATTAAAGATTTGTGGTGGTGTCTCATAAATAGGGACAGTGTCTCATAACTGGGTCTTTTACCTTAATAATATTCGTACAGTGTGTTGCGTTAGTACTTTCATGATTTTTGGGAAAATTAAATGTACAGTTTGGTACTGGCTTTTCATTTATTTTTCATTTTAAAGAGATAATTGCATACTAACAAAGCAAATTACAGTTAGATAACTCCATCACTTTGAAATTCTGTAACATCGCACACATGACTACTTTCAACCAACTGTTTACCTTTTTTTAAGGCTTCAGAGTTAAAACAAATCGAGTGTGTGATATTCCTAAAGCCTGTTTTTATGGTAACACCCATTATCAGATGAATAAATACAATAATTTTTTGCTAATCAATTGATTATTACTAAAAGTGTGCATCGGTGTATGCTGTTGATGTATAATGTGGGTACCCGCGGTTGCATGATTTTGACACCAACTTTTTTTTTGTCAAAAGTTTGCTGCCATCCACAACCTTCAGAGCGCTTCTTTATCAGCGCCACCAAGGGCCAAGCTGTGAACTATCGCTGTGAACTGTATATAGATATGTACGAATGTGTACATCAGCGATAGTTCACAGCTGGGCCGGTGGTGGCGCTGATAAAGAAGCGCTTTGAAGGTTGCGGTTGGCAGCAAACTTTTGACCATCGCGGCCAACGCTGGGTTGCATGATTTTGACACCAAGGGTGGCGCTGCATGACATGCACCTGGCCAATACACTTGTCAAGTAACCTTGAAGCTGTTCTTATCTGCAAGATTTCCCTCTCAGCTGTGGTCTGTCGTCTGCACATTTTGGTACCCGAGTTTCACTTTTTCGACGCTGTACTGGTAGCGTTACGTACTATGAACCCAGCGAATATCTTAAATTTTTCATGCCTAGAGACATATGAAAGCTTTATTAAGGATGTTCATTACAGTCAGAGTAGCGATGTAAGTAGAGAGAGGATAGAGCGAGCATGCGGTAGCACTGGCAACTGTTTTGCATGCGTTATAGTATACCTATATGTAATGGTCATTCTACTAAAAATGCCATATTTCATGTCCCAGTCGATTACAAAGCCGTTTAAGGAAATATTGATCTAGACATTTTTTTAATTATTCAAGGAATGTTTACTTTTAAAGGTACAACATAATACAGACCATAAAAAGTATTTCTTTGGTTTGAGATGCAAAAAAAAGGCTAAATTAGCGTTACGGGCTCATGTCTCATTCGAAAATTTGCAGTTTTGACGACACCTGGAATCAAAACACGGAGATTTTAATTTTTACGGTATGGGATCTTAAATTAATTAATGCAAACAACATTTTCACGCATTTTAGACAGCCAAAAAAATTGTATCCAAGAGTTGGCTGCTGTTAAATTTATGGGACCGAAATTTTATAAATTTCAAATTTTAACGAAAAACACTCTCACAAAGGCACGCAATTGAATGTGGGTATTCCAATTAGGGCGTTTTGTATTCTACAAAGGTTGAGGATGTTAACTTTTTGAAGCGTTCGGTTACCGACTTGGAAGGTGACGGGTTTAAATTGAGCTGTTTTTTATATAATATAAGTGCAGTGACAAAGTTCAATTTGTGTTCGGTGCGTTACAATCTCGATTTTTTGATGATTTTATAAGAGCCCGCAACGCTCTTTTTTTTGCTAAGAGCCCGTAACGCTATCCCGTAACGATACAAAACCCATTGCATCTTCACTGAGTCTTAGCTTATCAGCTGGAATAGTATATAGTACATAATAGTAGGGACACAGTACATCGTAAAAGACAAGAATAAAGTTAAATTTTCACTGTAAGTGGTAACATCATGATTTGAAGATAATTTTTTGAACCCGTAATGCTCCTTTTTTTGACCGAATCGCACCATATCTTTGTGCACTGTTTTATTATGGACTCGGATAGTGTAGTACATAATAGTAGGGGCTTAGTACATCTTACAAGTGCAAGCATATAGATAAAATTTTACTGTGAGTGGTATAATCATGATCTTAAGATTATTTTTCCAACCCGTAACGCTACTATTTTCAAAAAATACAGTAAAAAAAGTCTTAAAAAGTTTTTTGGTGCAGATCCAGCAGGGCCCAAAAAAATTTAGCTTATTTTAGTCACAGACAATACAAAAAACTTTTTAGAAAAATTAAAAACCTGTTTTAACTGTTTGTTCATTCCGGCCCTCGAAATATGCCGTTTTCAGTAGAATGACCCATAAATACATTTATGCGTCTGACAATTTTTTTTATTTCATTGCAAAAAAAAATCGTCAATCTTTCAGGGTGATCTTTTCTAGCCTGCTGTTGTAGCACCAGACTGACTCGTGTCCAAAGCACCTTCTTTTTTCGCAGAGCTCAGTTTTTTTGTTGATCTAAAGTAGGAAGAATGGTTCGTAACATGTGCCTGTTGGAGACTGTCCCGTTTTCTCAAGTTTATTTTTCCTTTATAGTTTCACTGTTAAGTTCGCCCATCGCAGACCTTGGAGAGGATTGGTGATTCCTGGTTGAATGCTTAGAGTCAATATGATAATGCATAACTTGTTCTATGTGGGCTGAGGCGTTGTTTAACAAATAAAAAGTTTGACAGGATAATCATCTGCGTATACAATTATTTTCTTACCTTTGGAGTTCCTGCGTACGGAGACCACGCTGAAGGAATGTACGCCGTCGGTCGCTGGCCGAAGACTATCTTATCTTCGGGTCGTTCCCCGGATAACCAACCGCTCACCGTTGATCAGGGAAGTAATAATTGAAAAACTTTTCATGATTTTTACAAACACAGTTAGATTGGAAATCACCTTACGAATCGATGGATATAAAAAACTCATTTTCGACCAAAATGTCACTTAATGATTTTTTTCTCTGGGACGGCCGAACTCCTCAGGGTTGTTTTCCCTGATTTGCTATTGTAGCAAAAGGTGCTCTGGTAACAACAGCTTGGTTGGAAGAACAATCACAAAACCCTGAAAGTGTTAGAGCAGATTGTGCTCTGGCTGGACGTCTCCAGGTAATACGCCAGAAACATTGGCATTCAGAAAGCTTATTTTTTCGTGGCACTTGGGAATATTGGAAGTTCAGGGTGGAATTCGACGTAGGTCGCTTTTCTACTAGAGGAGAGTATCGTCGGTAGCCAGGATACCCAGCTGCACGGCTAACAACTTTGTTAATGATGTACTGTCAGTGAACGACTATCAGCGTTGTTTTACCAAGTGTATCAGGCACATATTCTACGACTGAAGAACTGAAGCGCCACGCAACGGTGCGTCAGTTTTATCGTGAAAACTTTATAAGTTACTAATGTAATGATAACGCAATAAGAAATTTATCATAAAAATCGCTCAATAATTATGTTCATGTAATAAAAAAGAAATAAATTTTTTTTTTTACAATTATTTACATAATTATTATGTATACACTGACGCTACCGTTGCGTGGCGCTTCAGTTCTTCAGTCATAGACTATATGTGTGATACACTTGGTAAAACAACGCTGACGACTATATCGAAATCAACCATTTGCTCGGGAGTATTCTCACCAGTGTCACTGACTTCGAATGCAGGTGGCTTCGATTTTACTATAGACACCACCTAGTAGATCATACTGAAATAAAGTCAAAATCTGGCGTATTTTTGCAAAACTTTGAGTTTATTTATCGCTATTGTTATTAATTATTTTAAGATAAAAACTGTAGGTTGAATAATTTTTGCGGTTAGTGATTGCAACGGTTTTTGAAACTTTTCTTTATATATTAGTACTAGCATTAGATAACGCACCGTTCAGAAAATCACAAGTATACTTGTCAAAATGAATAACATCTTAATAATAAAGTAATAAATTACTCTAAAGTTTTAGGTTGCAAAATCAAAACTCTTTAAGTTTAGTGTAACAGTACATCAACATTTGTTGTAACATAAATTCGTCAATGTTCGTCACTACGTCATAATAGTACCTATATTCCGACTATTTCAAAATAAATTGTTGAAAAAACTAAGGAATTGGAGAATCTTTTTTTACTTGTTAATTAATAACTGTACAGTCAAACATAATAATGTATTTCTTATCTCGAAGCGTTTTTCTGAACATTTGGACGTTTTCTGACCCCTTGTAGAGACATTAGTATTCGCTACACAAGCGCCACACAACCAGGGCTATCCTACGATCCCTCGGCTGCAAAATAACCCCCGTGGCGATGGTGTTTTTGTGACGAAATCAATAAAACAATAACTTTTTATCCTTGGGTCGCACTTTGATACCTTGTAATATTTACAGATATATTTTTGTGAATCAACAAGCTACTTCAAGCGCAATACTTTTTTTCGGCCTGGAAGATGGAAGGATAAGTAATCACAGCTGTATGGCAATTATGTGGTAACACTATTTTTCTTAGCGAGTGCGGGGGAGCAGTAAACATCCAAATATCGTAAAAATGCCCAAAGGTAGAAAATAATAGTTTTCGTACTTGGTAAGACATGTTACCAGAACAAACACCGAACCCGAGGGACTCATTGTACTTGCCATGGCAGGATGTACATCAGGTATAAACTCTGTCTTTCCTACTGAGGGGGCTAGCTCAAACGTTAAAAAAAAACGTCTAAAGTAAGAAATAGGTACTAGTTTTCGACGGATAAGTGCCATCGTCTCTGGGGCTATTTTGCGGCCCGAGGGGCGTATAAGATAGCCGCGAAGTAATGGCACTTATGTGTCGAATCCTATTTTTCCTACCGAGGGCACACCCGACTTTGATGTAAAACGCCCAAGGTCGGAAAAATAAATTTTTTCATCGTACCTTGGTCAAAAGAACGTACTTTCTGCATCGATACCAATGCCGAAAACTGAAGATTTGTGAATTGGTATTGGTAGACCAACAAGCACGCCTTCTGCAGACACTACAGTATATGAAAAAACTGTACTTTTACTTTTAATCATACATTTTTTATTCCATTAGCAATAAAACATACAAATAATTTTTATTTTTACGTTTCAAATAATCCAAGCGTTTATTTTTATTTTTTAGAATCTTTACCATAATAATGAAAGTTGTTAGTAATATCCCGTGAAAAATCTAATTTATAATAGATATCGCTCCCTCGTCCAAATTTCGAAAATTTTTCTCTTCACTCTTGGACTTATCGGACGCAGGCCATAGCTCCATGTTTAAAGGAATTGAGTATTAAGGGGAAGTAACAAATATTTATTTACTAAAAACCCCTTTATTGGCGTAAGTTTATAACATAGAGGTGCTCGTGCTAGCACTTATACCTACCTATCACCTATCGCTCTCGTGGTCTTACAAGTACTAAAACTCAACTTGCTTGACTTATTGCTTCGCTGCCGTGCTGTCGCCCCATACACTCCACCCTCTACCATCTCGTCGCCTAACCAGTGTACTTATTCGCGCGCCGTTTGAACATTTTTAATTAACAATCGCGCTATGCTGACGCTGAGCTTACAATTACAATTTCTCTTAAATTACATGTGTACGATTTATTGTTAGAGTGCAATATTAAACGTGCAGATGGCGTGTCAGTAAACGAGGCCCTCACATCTTGTCCTGATATCGGCACATCTCTTCCGTATACTATTTTACTTTGCCTTAAACTTCAGCCGTTCATTTACATAAAAGATAGTTATGACTAATCCTTTCGGGTTTATTGATTATCGTATACGGTGTGGTAAATCAATCATCCCATAACTGTTACGCCTGCATAGTACAGTGCCTTTGGTCGCTTACAAATAACGTATTTATTCGGGCACACGCTTGACTGAGACAAAAAAGAGGCAATACTTATGTAAACACGAACCAGATACTTGGTAAGAAAAAAGGTGACAACTAATAAAATGAAACTTATGCAACTAGTAAAAACTAAATGTCTTATCGACAAGTGAGTAAATGTGTATGTGCATAAAAAGACGATGTTTATGTTTTGATGACTGCCAAACTGCCAAACAAGAGAACTACTCAGTGACTATATACATAAGAAAGACATACGAAACTTCACGAGCCTTCGTTGTCTCCATAGACGGTGCTGAAGCAAAGTGTAAAGGAATGTTGAAAGCCCGGCACTGCGAAACATGATATGTCTGGCGGTGCAGAAAATTCAATTTTCTGCCCCTTGTTGTGCAAAATACTATTTTTTCCAAAAATATTGTACATAACGTCATACTCTAACTCGTTGTAATGAGCAAGTTGTTTATTCAGAAAATGGAATAAAATGACAACTTTGGCTCTAAATATTATAGTAGCTCAGAAAGAAATTCGCTATTAATTACGATTCATAACGTTAACTATGGAGTCCACATTACGAAATCAATCATTGAAACTTATAAACAAAATTATGGAAATTCCTTGATTTAATTTACCAACGAGCGCTTTCAAGGAGTATTACTTGCTAGTCGCTTCGTAAGTGCGTATACACACAACAAAAAGATGTTTGAGTAAAGCGCGTATAGCAATAATGCAACGGCGTAAAGCCTATAATGATCGAGCGGGAGAAGAAAAATCATCCAAAAAAATATCGAGAATCGAAAGCCAACGTTGCGTTAAAAGTTATGGTGTGTGTATAAAAGAAAAAAAGACAGTAAAAATGGAGAGAAAAGAAAGAGCGGGAATCTGGGGTGCAATACGCCAGAGCAATAAATTATTGCCTATAATGAATAATTCGAGGTGTAAACCGACTCCTAGCGCCTCTAGCGTATTTTATCTGAACTCGAGTTGGATCCAACTGCCAATGATTTAAATTTTAACGGAATCGTCTGGTTTTCATGTACGTCTGTACGACTGTGATTATTTGTAGGGTTGCCGTTAATAATGCTTTATTTAGTTAATTTAAGTGATGTGGTTGAATACGTGGGGCCAGGTTCTCGAAAATATATTGAAGGCGAGAGTGTGGCAAATTGGCATTCTGTGTAAGGGCACCACTTCATACATAGATTTTACATCTGATTTTACCTTTTCCCAAGTTTGCTTCCTCAGTGCACGTAGCTATTTCAATCTGCTCTTTCTTCGTCCTGCACGAATTTTTCCGCAATGCTTAGGTATTTATCTTACAAACCATTATTAACTACAACTTTACAAATAATCACAGTAGTACTGACGTACATTAAAACCAGACGATTCCCTTTCAATTTTGGACCCAACTCGAGTTCAGATAAAATACGCTAGGGGCGCTAGGGGTCGGCTTCCATCTCAAATACATCTACTTGAATGCAATAATCAATCAATGTTATTTTCTCCGTACGTATACAAATAAAGACTTTCTGCATGTATTAATCGCGGTAAAATATTAAATTTCACTATAACAAGAATACTTTTGAAGAAATCTCAGGTGTGTTTTTGGTATGAAATAGTTCCCTCAGATCTCGGGTAAGATTTCACCTAATGGTTGTAGACTGGGTGTCCTTTAATTAACAGACGCAGCCACATATTTTTTACACTTTATCTTAATATCCCTAAAAAAATATCAGATTTCTAAATCACTTTTTTCATATAAGCTCGTTATAATTGACGTGTTCCTCATTTGTGTCATAAGGGAGCTGTTAATTGACAATCGTTTTCATCATCATCACTGTTGCCATTATAATTGTCATCATCATTATTCTCATCTTGTTCGACCTCTTTCTTCTTCCTCCGCATCTCTCTTAGTTGAATCTCCTCGACAAACTTCTTTACTGTTTAGAGAATATATGATTCACATAATTAATTAGGAATGATTCGTTTACAATATTTTTTATTTCATCTGGTAAAATTTATGGTGTCCTAAAATTGTGTAACAAAAAATTTCTTCATAATGTTTTTTAATCATTTTATAGTATCTCCTCTCTACACTGCACTTTAAATGTAAGGTTTTTTACAATAAAAATTATTATGTAAGTACGATGCCCACTTGAAGGCAGTCACAAGATAAACATTAAACAAGCGGTCAAATTTATGCATTTAAGGCATGACCAATCCACGGTTTGCCAAAGCAGAAAGTACAATTTAACTGTAGGATTTTAGTTGGAGGTTATATTTTATTTTTTCACCAAAAATATTACATGTTGCAAATCAATTTGTCTGCCATTTCAAAACGCTTTTTGTTGAATCTTATGTTAGGATGATACTGAAGATATGAATGGCGAACACAAATAAGTCTCATAAGATTGATAAGTTTTATACTAAAACTTGGGTCAGAAAATGACACGTAAAAAATTAATCTGCTATAAAACGATTTTTTTTAACAAAACTATATTTTAATGAGATCTACAACTTTTAATTGTATATAAAATGTTAACTACAAATATAGCGTAGAAAAGTAGGATGTAGTAATGGTAGTTTTCGTACCTGGTGGCACATGTCGCCAGGACAAGCACCAGCCCCGAGGGACCTGCGGAGCACAGCCCTAAGGACACCTTGTGCTTACCCTGGTTACCATGAGCACCAGGTGCGGACCCTATTTTTCCTACCGAGAGCACACCAGCCTCTAAAAACGCTCAAGTTAGGAAAAACGAGTTTTTAGCTATCATGAAACCATTATTACCATTTATGGCATTAAGACTCCAGTATAAAGAGTGTCCTACGAAAATGTTGTGTTTTTTTGTGATCTACAACTTTGTCATTGAACGCAAACGTGTAAAATGTATGTGCTGAAATTTAGAGCTGAAAAACTTGTTTTTTAATTTTAGAGTACTGTAGTAAAAATGCTGCCAAAATCTTTTTTCCGATTGAAAACTGACCGAATGCAACGCATAAGTTTTGACGTTGAACTTGAAGTCAATTACAAAGTTCGAGCCTATTTGAATAAGAATTACTTCAGGTAGTCAAAAAATTGATAACATACATAGTTACATACGAGTACATATACATACATATATTATGTGGTTAACTCAGATCACCATCATACTTGGTTTGAAATTTGTTCGATTTCAAAAAAAGATGATGAAAACATGATTATACTGGTCGTACCTAAAAAAAATCACCTGCTGCGTTTTTTGCTACAAAAAATTATTAAATGCTATAGATAAAAATATTAGATAAAAGTAGTAGGCAAGTGCTTTTTAAACAGATTACGTTTTTAATTAAAAGCATCTGGTAAATAAATTTTTCGCAATGTTGCCGATGCCTTAAGAATTTATTTGAAAAATATGTAAGTTAAAAAACTGTTACAACTTTATTACTAAATGAGTAAATTGGTTCAAAAGTTTACTTAGACATTTGAAAAAAAAATTTTCAACTATTCGTAACTTAAAGAACTGAAAAAAACATCCCTTATTAACATCATTCATTTAAATGTTTCAATGAATATAAAAAATGGAAGGAATTTAAATCAACTAGTTTCAATTGATACAAACAATCATTTATCGATTCAATTTAAAAATTTTTTATCGGCAAAACTTTGAAGTTATACAGCCATAGCGCAGTTGTAGGCAATATAATCATTTATCAATTATATCATCATTGTAAGTATCCCGTTGAGGACATCTATTTGCTTGACGCTTGACCTTAATCGGCGCATACGATAAACGATACACGAACACGAGGAGTAGTAGCCTACAATAGGTAAGGTAAATACCTACTACCCACTACACTAGAGTATGAATTATTTACTAGCTGCTGCTCGAATAATTTTTGTGCCAATATTTTCCCAGAGTCAAGTATACCTATATTGTACTCTAATACAGGAAACGAGAACAACTGTGACCCTGCATGACTAGACTTAGACATTTGGATCACGTTGAAGTTGTTGGACCTGAAGAAGGCCTTAAACTGTTGAATTTAGTGATTTTGCTCTGTCAAGTCATCTACTGTGTTCCGTTGTTGTGTTGCAGTGCTTGTGTTTAGAAAAATATATTGCCTTAGCATCTGCTGTTGACGTAAAGTTACGACAACGACGACGACGACGACAACGACGAGGACGAGGACGCGCCAAGACGACGCGGACGAAGGTGAGTTGCTGGTGAGTTGTGGGCTGGTTGTTGTTGTGTCTCTTGTTTTTTTAGTACTCGCAGGGGTGGGGGATCATTACCGCGTGTTGGTGCTGTAACGAGGTAACAGTAGCACGTCAACAAGCTCATGTTCGACGTACCTACTTTTAAGTCGCAATTGTGCTTCTTACTAGTAACGGTCACACAGATCGCCGAACCGAAAATCGGTTTCCCAGCTCTGTTCCAAGAGGTAGTTGCAGCCTTTGTTGACGGCCTAAGGCTTAAGTGGATGACAACGACGCGGGAAAGCGGAAGAACATGAACCTCCGGAACTAACCTAAAATAGGTGCTGGTCCCTCGGTAGAGGGACGTGTAGTTATACTTTTTTTTGCCCCGTTGTACCGTTACGTATCAGGAGGTTACGTGCGGTTTTTTGGCTTTACTCTCTCTCTCTCTCTCTCTCTCTCTGTCTCTCTCTCTCCCTCGGTTCGTTTGCTTGTTTGTGATGAATCGACACGAACTCTGAACGAAGCAGAAGAGTCGAAGCTATACAGTTATAGGGTCTATTTATGAGGTAGGCGCTCTGTTATTGGTAAAGCTCTGGAGCAGGAGGAGAGGAAATTAATGGTATCGATTGTCGCAAGCTCTGCCTTTATTTTCGTGTGCTAAATGGGTGGTAATCATGACATTCAAACGAATCCGTGGGAGACTCTCACGGGAGTCACGGGGCGCTGTATAGAGATTGTGATGGCGCTGTTTCGGAGCGCGCGGGCCATGGCTTGAAAACAGATTGCTCGATCGTCCCCTCGTCAATCGCCCACAGGAGGGGAGGAGGGTCGTAGGTGGCAGCGAGAGTACATTCACCTGCATAGTATACATTTTAGATGTGTTTGCAAAATAGTACCTATACCTAATGAGCTTCTTCATTATGCAGAGGGAATTGATTTTCAATATTTGCAGGTAGTAGTTGTCACAGGGATACTGAGTCAGGGGATACACAATTCAAAGCAGAATGGCTGGAGAACAACAGCAGTTCTTTCTCAAATGGAATGATTTCCAGTCAAATATGGTATCGTCCTTCAAACATCTTCGAGATGAAAAGAGTTTTACGGATGTCACTTTAGCATGTGATGGACAGACCTGCAAGGCACACAAAATGGTCCTTTCGGCGTGCAGTCCATACTTCAAATCACTGCTGGAAGTAAGTTTTGTTATTGGAATTCAGCTACTTTATTGCGTTAAACTTATCAATAGAATCATACATACACTGCTTATTTATTTTTTTTTTTAATTATTTGTCATTCAACCCTTCGTTTATATGTTACCATACATGACTTTCAATCACCTTTACATCTTTTAGTTTATGTACTCTACCTATGTAGTAACTTTTTATGATGCATTGATCATTATTTGTTTGTTTTATTTAAAATAGAGTATTTCTTGTTAAACATTCTACCTATATCATTTTTGCTACGATAAAGCACATTTTGATCTATGTACAAGTATTTTTTGTATTTGTCTCATAAAACTCTTGGATTTATTTGACTATTGAAACATAAATGATGATAATTAAAAAAAATAAACAAACACTTTCACTCAACTGATTATTATTTTAAATTCTCTGTTACAGGAAAATCCGTCCAAACACCCAATTATTATATTGAAAGATGTTGCATACCCTCATCTCCAAGCTATTTTAGAGTTTATGTATGCTGGTGAAGTGAACGTATCACAGGACCAATTACCAGCATTTTTAAAAACAGCAGATCGACTAAAAGTCAAGGGCTTGGCAGAAGCTCCTAATGCCATCAAAAGAGAAGGTTAACTGTTAGTGATTAATTTTGGTGAGTTCATATATATTTATATTCTGATAACATTTAATTCCTCCAGTATGGTATTCGTATGTAAGGTGATTTTTGCTAAGAAAATATTTTTATTGATTTTTTGACACATATGTGTGTGATATCATACATATGTAAGCTTATAAAGTTTTTGCATCACTATAATAAATTATGAGAAATGTGACTGTTTCTAAATTTTCTAGAACAGATGAGTACAGTTTTGTCATGTTTTGAAACTTTCTGAGCCAACTTTTTACCATGTAATGTCATTGATATTGAAAATAATGAAATAACTTAGTCAAGCCACGACTAACTTGAAAAATTTATTTTTCCATTACTTCCTTTGAAATACGGACATTATAGTATAAAATTTGACGTATTAAGCAAAAATATTTTATTCATTTTCAGATATTTTGGAGGGTACGTGAATTATGCAAGAGTGTTGTAAAGTGATTGCGTTATAAAAACAACACATAAAGATACCATAGAAATTTTGAAAATACTTGCACTAGAATTACTGACCTCTGATTCTTGATTAGGATTAATACAACCAATATCATTATTAGATATGAATACATTTAATAAGTTGCAAGTTGGAAAAAATTTTATTATTCAATTTCACTGTATCATTGTGCTGTTTGTTAATGATTGTCTTTCTTAGCTTAACCGATTCCATTAATTGTATTTTTGGGAAAGCTCTATACAGACTTAAACTATTTATAATAGTAGAAGTAAAGTTCACATAGTGAATCAAGTTTATTGTAAAAAAACATCGAAAGTCTCATTTGAAGTTGCACAACGTGACATATTCAAATATTTAAGCATTTATTGCTTTTTCTTTATTGGATACCTTTTCTATGTGAAATTCACCCTTGATTCCTGTGTTTTACAACTAAATTTTCACCTATTACTACAAACTTATTAGATTTCTGGTTTATTGTTTATGAAAATTAAAGACGTTTTTATTATAAGTCATAACGCCCTTAATGCAATATTGCTTTTTTCTCTGTGATCCTTCCTCCATTGTACAAAATTTATCAAAAAAATAATAGAATGCAATGAAATCTCTAAGCGTTATGATTTATAGCAATCATGTCTTTACATAACCAAATACTGCCAGTATGGTAATTATATTGGCGTATTCGTATTATTACCGATAGACCAAATTTATTTATGATAATAATATATTAAAAGGTTGTTAGTCCTTAATCGAGGAAAATGGATTATTGTATCATAAAGTGAGCAAATTTTGTAAAGCTGGAGCGCACAGTTCCTTTTCCTCTTCATAAAATACAGGACCATTGTAGAAACAAAATAAGAAAAATGCAAATAGATAAGAAACGTGTTTGATGAAAAAAAAAAAATAAAGAAAAAAAAAAATAAATAAAAACAAATAAAAGTTTGAAGAAGTGAATATCGGTTAAAGACGCACTGTCGAGTCTTACAATAAATTTACCGTAATTTAGACTTGTAATTATTGTTTTTCGATGATATTTTTTTGTAAAGTTCTATATCATAATTTAAATTTTTTATCTTGAAATGTTTTTGATGCAAGATATGTACACTTTGTAACATTTTTTAATCGAATTTCTTTAAATTGAGACAGACAAATAGTTGTTAAGACCTTATCGTTTTATACAAAACCGTTTGTATTGACTTATTAAGCGAGCGTAACGGTGTCTATACTCTGTAAGACGGTAAAACTTGAGTAACTTCGAAATAACGTAATTAGTTGGTGATTAAAAAAATTGTTTGAACCATCAATAAGATTATAAGATAAAAGATAAAAAAAGATGGAAGCGTTGTTTTAATAGACTAAAATATACCGAACATTTTTTGGTGAATAAATATATTGTAGAAATTGTCTTGATCGCCAAAAAACTATCATGACTAACTTTTGTAGTTATTTCGTGGAATTCGACTTATATTTCCATAATTTGTTTATCACCATTTCAATTTTATCAAAATTATCTCTGCAGCTAATAGAAATGAGTGTTCTTTCACGTCATCTTGAATTATATAAAGTTATAACAATATTATGCTTTTACTATTTATAGTAAATTAAGATTTACTTTTGCTACTGACTGCTAGTATGACTCGATGATGACAGATGATGGTAATATGACGAAGATCATGATGATAATGATTATGATGATGATTATAACAATATTAAGATGTTGAAATATAAAATAAATTGTGTAAATACATGAAATCTGCTTTCTTTTTTTCAAATTTCCAACTCTATACAATAATATATTTGCTACTGCGTAGCTCTTTGCTCCACAGAAAATAGCCTTGAAAAATACATTTAATTTAGATGAATTGGGAGCAAAAAATTGAGACCAATTTAATATGATACAATGTATTTTTGCATTTAAATACATGATATATAAAACAAGTGTCATGACAAAATTTGAAAAATTTAATTTCAAAAAACTTAAGTAGTATAAAAAGTGCAACGTACGATTGGTAAAGTAGTGTAACTACTTGGCAAATTTGCATGACTTTTCAGTAATACAATTATTTAGAACAAATACTTTCTTATTATTATTTTTGTCATTTCACAAAAACCGTGATATTCCATGAAGCTTATATTTCAAAATGGTGAATTAAACTATTTCAAAAAAGAACTTTCTTTCAAATGTGCGCATTAGAATTCCCTAAATACATTTAAATTAATTTTTTGCGGGGCCGTAAGATGCAAAACCAAAGGTTGTTAGCTTGTTTGGGCCTTGTGTCAAATGGAAAAAATTGTAAAAAAAATATTAAGCACGGAATTTTGACAATTTTATTTTATAACTTAAATTACCTCATTTTTTGTGAAATGACTTATGTATAAGTAAACAAGCTTAATGATCATTTAAAACAAGATGATACTTACATTAACATGAATAAGCGCATCACGTTTTAATCGTTTTAACGAAGTTGTATAGCTTTTTGTTCAAACATACACTAAAATAACGTGTACATTGGCTAGCGCATGCACAATAATAATTAAATCTCATTTAAACAATCAGATTTGTGCCTTACAGTTTAGTTTATATATTAACGTATACGTAATAAATATATTTTTAAGAATATATAATTCGTATTCACAATGAAGCACTACTTGAGCGTCAGACGTTTCGTAGAAATTACATAGTTTCTTTCATAGTCTTTGAAGCGAGTATTGTCTTAGTAAGTCTATTATCACAATCCTGTTCAGTCAAACCAAGTACTATAAAGTATCTATGTGGAATCTGCGAAGAAATTTAATCAGGAGTTATAAAACTAATAGAGTAGTTGACGGACATTAGAGATAAAATTTGACATTTTTAACATTAAGAAAATCCGCACTTACAAGGCCTTGGCGTGGGAAATCTGTAGACAGGATATCTAGGAGCAAACTGGACATCGGCTCCATACATGCCCTGTTCGATTGGTGTAATCGTTTTACTTCCAGAAATGCACTCCTCATAGGCTGGAGGAGCTATGAGATGAAAAAATATCTAATATGTATTATTGAAACAATCATGTTTGTAGTAAGTCAGTTCAAATTGGTCAAGCACAAGAATAACACATGTCGCTTAATGCATTTTTTTTTCGTTGCTGATCACGAATCAACAGCTCACATTTCTTGATCACGTTACATTTTCATTTTGATTAATAAGAAAAACGTTGCCATAAAATAGAACGAAAACTGCGATGTGTCGGAGCGATTTAAATTTTAGATTCGTATTCATTGTTGAAAAAAAGTATCAGTTGAGCGGACACACGCTGTGCCTATCTTATGTATTTCACTTTAATGATCTTGCTGCATTATTGAAGAACAAACTCACGCATAGCGTCCATCGGTACAAGTTGTGGGACTCCACTGGTGACAGAAGGCGGTGCGCCCACGATGACGAAGCCAATCGGGTTTACGGATTGGGACGTGTGTTGCCCAACAGCTGGGCTCATCTGTTCGATGAGTGGTGCCACGGGGGCAGCGCACGGTGGTGCCGGGATCGTGCCGGCCGCAGCCGCACGGCCGTAAATCGGCACGGTGCCGATCTCAACGGGGTAAGACTTTTTAATCGGGAAGCGTCTGTGGGCATCAACCATTTTATTTTTATCGTCACATGAGCGTTTGATTTCAGTGTATTTATTGGAGATAGATACTCACAATCCGGATACGCTCAAAGTTAGGTTGAGCTTGTAGCAAAGGTCTATGAGAGAGCAGTTTTCCAGGCGTGAGGGTGGCACCGGCGGCACCTCCAGTTTCAATATGGTCTCGCCGATTTTCGGAAAGGGCCCCACTACTTTGGTCTTCTTTACGATCTCGCTGCTGAGCTTTTTGTCTTTCGGCGACGACGTGTAGAATGTCATGCTCTTCAAAAAATTGAGCAAATTTACGGTAAAATAATAATAAAATGTGATATTAAGTCTAGTTATGATTCGCGTGTGCATCAGACGTTTGTAGGAGGAAAAAAATGTTTTTGGAGCTAGTTGAGCTCTGCAAGATGTATACACTACAGAGGGCCAAGATCGGCCACCATTTTCAGGACTTCAACACAGAAACTGTATGTCTATGTATGTCATTCAACTTATTAAGCTCACAGACGTGAGATTTCGAGCCAGTGATTGGCTGATTAGGATCGTGTGCGTGTTGGTCCTGAATATGGCAGAGATAATCAAGAGAAGCTCCCGCATCTGCCACACTACCACCCCTTGACCGTCTGTAGTGTAATCTTATTGATTCGTTCCCTGCGAAATTCAAATTTAATTTGAGAATCACTGTTACCTGGGTGGTAAACATGGCAATTTTTGAATTTTGCGGGGAACGAATCAAAATACCGTGTGTGTACAATTAAAGTACGAGTGATGGGAAAGTTGTGCAGATAACAAAATAGTTCGGACTCAAAACTCTTTGTCAAAAAAAAAAGTTGCAAAAACGTTACTGGAAAAACAAGAGAGTACAGGCAATATGATGCTAAAAAGTAGGGCCCAAGCACCTTTTCCAGATTGAGCTTCATTTTGGTAAGGTCAACTCGAGTGGAGTTGTTATCGTACTTGACGACCAGCTCAATCGTCTCCCCAGGAACGAAGCCCTTGACTCGGCTCCCCAAACGAATATTTACTCCGCCATCGCTGAGTACACACCAGTAGCGAAAGTTGCGCCGGAACTCTTCGCTGATGCCCGTCTAATATCATTATTCATTGTGTACTTTTACAAGGAAAAATAATACATTCGTATAATGAGTATAATTACATTACCATGTGTGCACGTGTCTTACCGATAAATCGTAAACAGCGTTCAAGTCGTAAGATGAGATGACAGAGAAGGCCGATATGACTTTGTGATCGAATTTCCAAGGCCGAGTTAGAAGGACTCTCACGGTGTACCGGACAAATCCTAGTTCATGTTCGATACTGCATGGAATGTTTGAGGGTAGTTGGAAGCTAAAGTGATACGAATGTTCACCAGAGGGTAGCGTCGAATGCTCGTCTCCTGTTGTGTGAAAGAATCATCATTTTGTATTATATGCAATTGATATAATCATAAATTGTTACATAAATCATAGGGTTGCATAAATCATAAAGGAGGTTCTTGCGGTGTGAACAAATAAAGTAGTCGTTCTAAATCGTTATAAGCATTAAAAGTTCACTGTCGACCATAGATCGAAATTTCATATGAATGATCGTGTAACAAAGTTGACTAATGTGGCAGCCGCAAAAAATAGTCGATATGAATCAATGTTTTTCAATTCGCGATATTCGTATAGTCATTCATATCTTGGATCAAATGGCTGCAAGTTGGACACTACATATTGAACATTGGATATGTAATCTCGACCATTTCGACTTGCAGCACTTGTTGATATTTGATGTAGAATATGACTGTCAATTTTCCGTTTTGCATATTTTTTCACAGAATCGGTGTAAAGGACGTGCATAGTATTTTTCATTGAGTTTATTAAAAACTTTTCATCGTCAATCTACAAGGAAAAAGTACTAAAATCTTTGTCTATAAATTCATTGGATGTAGTATCTTACGATTTAATTGAGGTTGTCCATTACTACTCTAAGTACTGCAAGAACTAGCTTTTCAAAGAAATAACGACCTCTTCCATTTTTTAATTGTATTCAATTTTAGCCATTTTTTCAATCAAGAGCCTACATTTCTTTGTTAAAGTTTACGCGGCCATGTGGGTCATGGTTTTATTGAGAGATTCGCATTTTTCAGCTGACTCGGCCAAAGTGGCGTACTTGTATATACATTCCTCGGACATACTTTTAGTATGTTTATGTTGCAATCATAATATCGAAGTCTGAAATCGATTCAAGGAAAAATATTTTCTGTTTTTTGAATGAACGAAACACTTAACAATCAAAGAATAATACAAGTCGAAGTTTTCAATTTTTTTGTTTTTGTTTTTTTTTAAACTTTTGTATTTTTAATAAACCATAGTATTCGAACGACTTTTCAACCAGTAAAAAATTAAATCTCTTTTTTGTGAGCCAATTTTGTGTCGCGAAAACTAAAATTTTACATAAATGATTCCACTCTGAGACAGTTTTAACTGGACAATTTAATTCTATACATAAAACATAGAAACATCTGGGTTTATCGATGGGCCTCTTGTTATTTACATAAAAGTGTGTCCTTATGTTTAGAGAATTTTATTTTTTTGTCCCAAATTAAGAATGAGGATTTTCTAATGCATATTTTGTAAATACAGTACGTTTGAAGTTGTACCATCATTTGAAACACCCTTCTGACATATCGTTCAGGATTGAAAATACTTACATATTTTCTCCGTGGAAAACAAAACTTAATATAAAATTTAGAATTAGTATGTAACGAAATTCAAGTCAACTTGCCTATACCATTGCCAAGCAGTCGATTAGTAACGCTAAAATAATGCTGGTTGCCTCTGTAATGTTCAATCCGAGTCTGACTTCGTCCACTGCTGTCTTTATCTCTTTTTTTTTTCGTCCAATGAGTTTCGGCTTCACCGGAAGCTTCCATGCGAATTTCTGAAAATTTCAGACATATGTTTGGTTTAGTGTACTCGCGTATTTAATTATAAAATTTTCAGAGATAAAAACTTATGTTTATTGCTTTTACTATCGTTATTATCAATAATACTATTATAATAATAGTAATAATAATTATTATTATTACTGTTGCTGTTGTGGTAAACATTTTTATTTGATAAGTTTTCTTAACACCTCAGGTAAAAATTAAATCTGTGGCAACAGTGAAAAATGCTTTTAACTCGCTTATCCGCTTTGTGATAGTAGTTGGTGGGGGTCACATCAGAAAGCGACCGAAGAGCCCATTGTGAGAGAAAATTGCGTAATTTCAGGACTTTTGCTGGCACAATGCTATGAATTTCAAATTAATTATTTTCTGAATCTAGATCCTTGATGTTTGTTATAAGTTTTTTTCCCCAGAACTTTTTGATGCCATTTTCATTACAATAATATAATTATTGAACATACAAAAATTGAATTGTATCACGTGGACCACCAAAACGCTTCCTATTAGTCATAACCTTTGTGACGTCATAAATGAACAAACAGTCTTCCCTCAAGCTGAAGAGGACACAAAAAGTATGGTTTTTTTTTTTTTTTTAATGAAGGTGGCTTGGGCGATTTTTATCGGCTTGATCAAAACTTCTAAGATTCTAGAATTGTAAAGAAAGCATGCCGAATTCATTTGTGATAAGAAAATACTGGGGTCAACGACTTCATTTTTTCGCAAATCGCTACTGAAAATTCACCAATTTAACACCTACTCTTATGGACAGTGGTCACAAAATCGACTATGTCTTCGGAAATCTTTGATTAACTTCAAAAATTTAATATATTTCTTGTGTATTTTTTAACAAAGAATCTAGTAAATTCTTAAAAATGTAAGGTCAACGACTTAATTTAAGAGAAAATCAGAAGAAAAATATGAAATATTGATCTCGCTTGTCTCGCAACATCTCCAATTTTTCACAATTATAATTTCACGGTACTTTTCTGGCGATTTCTTGATCTTGTACTTTGGTTGTATCGAAATAACTATATTTATTGAGCGCGCGGTGGCTCATTCAGTTATAGGTCATGAATTGACACGCGAGAGACCGTGGCTCGATTCCCGGCCAGTGCGACTTTTCGGGCAAGTACCTGTGTGATTTTTCATGTGCTTTTTCACCACGCAATGCTCCTCGAGGAGGGTTTAGGCGACCTCCTCGCAGCATAATTGCCTAATTTCCCCCTACCCCCCCTCCTGTAATGGGAGGTCCCCATCCCTTTCCTTGTCCCTTTCCCAAGTACTTTCTCACGAGTACGATTTCCGTGGCGCTCAATATTCCTATAAAAAAACTATATTTATTGAAAAATTCACAGTCGAAAAGCGTTGATTTTTTATGGGCCCTTATAGCACCCTGCCCTATAGGTACGGTAACAACCGTCCAAGCCACCTCAATTTCATTCTGTTTTCGCGATTTTTTTTAATTGAGAAGTGTTCATGAGTCCAAAATATGTATCACGTGTAGATCACTTTTTTTGACAAGTCGGCACTAAGTGCGAAAATAAAGATCGCACAGTTGCTGAATCTTATTGTTATTGTAATAGAAATGGCAATCGAAAATTTCTGAGAAAAAAAATTATAAAAATCAGGGGTCTAGATTTAGAAAGTAATTAATTTGAAATTCATGAGAAATGCTAATTTTCAGTGTTTCGTCATGTTTGGGTTGTCAAACGTAGATGTAATTATCGTGAAAATCGTGAAAATATTTGTCATTTGAGGTATTAGGTACTGTCGATATCTCACTTGTCAAATGTATAACTTTGCTAAAAAATAAGTATCAAGTTATGATAAAACTACGAACATCTGAATTAATTGTTCTCCATGAAAAATTATCTACAAATTCATAATTAATCCTTATTATATTTTTTTGATTATAGTCTTTACTAAAGATCAAAAATTTGTATTGTTTGCTTGGAAAAAAATTTCAACACATTAATAAAACTGCAGTTTACAAAAGTAAATTCAAGATTTCTGTACATTTTATTGTTTATTGATATCTCGAAAAAAAGTGTACAAAGTTTCAAGGTCTAATATTTTAAGAACGACGAACATAAAGATAAGCCTTTTATTTGATGTGTAATGAATTAAGACTAATAATGTTATTTTTAGAACGGAAATATTCTAAAATTTGGAGGAACAAAAAACAAATACCTGAAACTCATAGGTTAGAGGAACAGCAAGAAATAGAACGCTACAGAGCGGCGTCTTTCCATATGTAAAATACGAGGTAAAATATCGAATGACTTGAAATCAAGTACCACTGACTGTTAGTGATGTTAAACACCTACCTAATAATATATATGAAGGTATGTACAGACTGCAACACCATTTTAGATTGGCCAAAAATAAATTTTCATATAACATTTTTTACGACCAAAAAGATGAAGGTAGTCAAAAACTAAAACCAAGATGATGCAATATATACATAATCTATATGACAGTATTTGAATGATTTTACACTTTCTTTTTACAAGTTATTAATTTTGCAGGTAAACAAAATGTCCCTGTAAATTGTTTTACATTTTATTATCTTTCTTGCAATTAAATTATTCTTAACTACCTGCGCTTTCATATGTAATGCGTATTTGATGGTATGCAACATGTGCTCATATCAAATATCGGTTAAAAATTAATCCTATAATTCAATTCTAAGCATGGAATTGAATCAGTTAGGAAAACAATATCTGGCCATGTTAACGAAAAACTTATTTTGATGATGTACTTAGAGAAGAAATCATTTGCTTTATTCACAATATATAAAATGTAACAATAACATGCTTCGTATACGTATAGGTTCCGACTTGTATTTCAAATAGGTAGAAATACTAGCCAACGCTTTTATTATACCTAACAGGGTATCGATTTTTGCTAGAATTTAAAGACAGAGAAAGTGAGTACCTTATATGCTTTATCGATTTTTAGATACTCGTTTCTCCGATATTCACGCACCTCTGTGTTTATAAACATCAACAACTTAAAATTAAAAGACAAAAGCTGATGGCAACGAAATGTCAGATTTCTATTGAATATATAACATATTGTCCCATAGTATTTAACCGTATTATGTTTAAATTTTATCGAATTCATTATGCTTTAACTGTTAATGCGTATTAATTGTTAAATTTTTTTTTTCATACTACCAAGGCTTAAAATTTTTTCATTACAAATAAGGCGATAATTTTTAATATTTTCTTAGAAAACGTAATATTGTTAATAACTATATGCCTTGAAGAATGTCAAGCCATTCGCCTCCTAAGTGTTACAATATTGCCCAACAGCCATTGAAGTGTTTACTTGATTTTTAGTCTTATTAAAACTATTAGATAGTTAAATAATGTACATTAGAAAATTTTTTTTGACAAAGTAACATTTACTTTTGATGCGCATCCAACCAGGGGCAAGCATAAGGTGTCCTTTGGTACCAGTGCTTGCCCTAGCGATAAGCACCACTAGTACCAAATCTACTATTTCGATCTATCGAGCCTAAAGTACTTTACGGCCTAGTACGCAAAACAGAACTTATGTGTACTCAGTAAGAAAAATATCGTTCGACTTTGTTATTCAATATTTAATAAACCAACTTAAACGTTTGAAAACGAGTGAAATGAGACCTTTGGCATAGTTTTATACATTCAACAGCTTTTCACTAAAAGAAATTATTAATAAAATTTAACAAAATATATTTTGCAACGACAAAACAAATTTTTAAGTCGTCTCAAACTTGTAGGTTTTTTGAAAATTCAACAGGCTCACAAAAAAAGTATATAATATAAATATAAAAATAAAATAAATATACAAAATTTTAGTGTTTTATAGTTCAGTTATGAAAAATCAGTTTAGTTCGTTCATACTTACATGAATTTGAAAATTTAGGGTAATAATCATAAAATTTTTAAATTAAAAATAGTTTTGCAATTGAAACTTGAGTACCGAATGACGTGTACGCGATATAACGTTACTCGTGAACAACGGTAAATAGAGAGGTATAATGAATAAAGGGAGGAATGACCTCACAGAAGTAAATGATAAGAGTGCAACTGCATTTTTCACACAACTACACAGTGCACTCGCATTCGTTTGTGAGTACGACTGAGTAGATGATATATACGTTATTATGTACGCACTTCTTATATGTACATATACTCCTTATATATACTCCTACCTATAACAATTATATGAGTACAACATTAAGTCGAAGAGATGGAGACCCGAAGGGAGTGCAAACGTTAGTAGTTGTACCGAGTCAGAATTCTTAGAAATATATCTTTATTTTATAACTACAGTATCTACTTACACTGGCATTGAGATGTACTTTTTCATTTATTTTATTATCGATAGAAATCAGAACTATTTCCAACTTTTCCAACAAACTTTTACTGTCTAAATGTGTGGTTATGTATATTTCGTACAAATGTAGTTAATTAATGCTGTATATTTTTACATTTACATTGAATTTTAGTTTTAACGAAGTAGTTGTTTCTTTTTTCTTGTGTCGTCACTTACGAATTGGATTGTATAACAAACTCTTCTTCTCGTTAAGTTATTTCTACAACGTTAAATTTTTCCAAACATTTAGCATCGTCATTTACAAGACCAAACAGCAGTGTAAACTTGATAAATGATTAATTTTCAATTAATGACACAAACAATCACATCATACGTCGCAGTGTGTCCATTGGTCCTAAACGGCACTTTGCGTCCCCTTAAGTAAAGAAAAATGTTCTCAACTAGCGCGCTCTTCGAGCTTTCAGAATGTATACTAGTACAAAATATACTATTTTACACGGTAAACATAGATTTTTATTTAAGTAATATAACATGCTCTAGTACGATAAGCAAATAAACTCAAAATATTTATTGTAATATCGTAGATGATTGATGCTGGCAATGCTTGTAGCTAATGTGTCAAAAAATTCATTATTTTTTGTCAACTCATGCGTAACACATTCTAGGACATCCTAGCGAAAAATGTAATACATGATGCCTTAAAAATGACTCTGAAGTTTGCAACGTTGCGTGCAACGAAAATAAAAAAAAATTTTTTTGTTTTTTTTTTTAATTAAAATGCTTTAAATGCTTCAACAAGTAATAAGGAAGGCTCCCAGCAATTTTTAGATCATAAAAATGTACCCTTCTCGAGATATAAGAGTTTAAAGATTGATTCAAGTGTAAAGGCGTA